>OU696582.1:6276269-6558769 GCA_916048095.2 Sacculina carcini | reverse complement strand
AATATCGTGTTGATATCAAAGTGATATTTCTGATAAATACAGCCTAATGACTAAATACGTGATAATACAAACAGAAAAAACTACAAAACATGATGATTTTCATGTGATATCACGAGATCATGGGGGTAGTGGCTTTGAATTAACATCTTTTTATTGCTAGATTTTTACCGCAACCGAATTCTAGTTGAAAACAGGTGATAATCGTATGAATTTCAAAGAAAAAATTCTAAGAAATTTCTAAGAAATTTCTAATTTCTAAAAATAATTAATTAATGTCTAAGAAAAGCCAGCTTTTATGGATATCCTGGCAGTGCTCACCGTTATTTAGCGCGCGCACGGCTTGCACGTGACTGTTCTTCAATGCCACCTCCACTGAAACTGCACTGAATGCAGCGCACGTACACGTACACACACACACACACACACACACACACACACACACACACACACACACACACACACACACACACACACACAAACAGCACCTTCAACGCCAACTCGTGTGGCAGAGTAGTGACGCGTAAAATGAATAGATATAATCCCAATGAGCAAAACAGCATGGGTGTAGGGGTATGGGGCTATGGGGGTATATATACCCCCCGACAAATTGGCTGGGGTGATATGAATATGCAATTATACCCCCGAGAATTCTGCTGAGCTCAGTTCATTGAATATGTTGTCATTAAAATCAGCATAGTAAAAAGTAACAATACACGACAAGTGTGTGCATGTGTGTATGCAATTATATGCAATATACTTTGCATTAAGGTATGTATGTTGTAATTGAATAGGCTGAAAATAGTTGGGGATCTCATGTAATTGGCCAACTGAGTCAACTTTGAACACACTAATGCATGATAACTGTCACCCCCGAGCCTCGACACAAATCTACGCCATTGCAGAGCAACAAGGCGAATTGCAACATGGTAACGAACACGTAGGCGGTCAACATGTAGGTGGATGCGACCTGAATTTTCCCAGCACACACCCAGCTCGTAATCTCACACGCAAGAAATACTAACAGATATCAGAGAGAATATCTGGGCGCAAATATCAACTGTATCCCTGGGTTTTTTCGTATAATAAAATTGGTGACACACACACACTTTTATTTGTTGTGTTTTTTAGTTTTTTTTGCGGAAAGTGTGGGATTTGTGTCGAGGCTCGGGGAGATGACAGCCATCATACATTAGTGTTCAAAGTTGACTCAGTTGGTCAATTGCATGGGACCCTAAATCATTTTCGGCCTAGTCAATAACAACACACATACCATAATGAAAAGTATATTGCATACACACACACACACACACACTTGTCGTGTATTGTTACTTTTTTACTATGTTGATTTTTATGACAATATGTCCAATGAACTGAACTCAGCAGAATTTTCGGGGGGGATATCATTTCATCCCCCAGGAATATTTGGTCGGGGGTAAATATCGCCCACTCATGCTTGCCAATATCACTGCCTGAAAAATTGCTCCTGACTGCGCCTCTGAGTGAGCGCCTCATTACTCATGTCGCTGTGCAATTACGACAAGGTCAAACCAGTTGAGACAGCAGGCAGAGGCGACACCAAGAGATCGATCGATTCGGATCAGGGAGAGGAGGGTTATAATTCACCACAACAAACTCAGCCAATCTCCAATAGATCCACCCAAACACCCAAAACGACAACATTTATGTTATTAGAATTACCGGGACAAGCACATTATCATTAGGATAATTGGGATATTATAGCCCATATGCAAACAAACCAACATACACACACACAGAGATGCATGGGTGATGTATTGAAATTCTTCAAAGCCATTAGTATTTCTATTATTTGTTAATTTACATCCTATACAGACACTTCTAATGTTTCAGCCAAAACTTCCTTCATTCCCTGTACCAATAGATATTTATCCCGATGCAGTTACTGAGTTACTGAGTTACTGAGTTACTTAGCTACTGAGTTACTGAGTTACTGAGTTACTGAGTTACTGATTTATTGAGTTACTGAGTTACTGAGATTCTGAGTTACTGAGTTACTGAGTTACTGATTTATTGAGTTACTGAGTTACTGAGTTACTGAGTTACTGAGATTCTGGGCTACTGAGTTACTGAGTTACTGATTTACTGAGTTACTGAGTTACTAAGTTACTGAGTTACTGAGTTACTGATTGACTGAGTTACTGAGTTACTTAGCTACTGAGTTACTGAGTTACTGAGTTACTGAGTTACTGAGTTAATGAGTCACTGAGTTACTGAGTGACTGAGCTACTGAGTTACTAAGTTACTGAGTTACTAAGTTACCGAGTTACGGAGCCACTGAGGTACTGAGTTACTGGCTGAGTAATTGGCTCCCAGCTTGGGAGTAATATAGCAATTATTCGGGGGTATGGGGGTGACAGAAAAATGTTGAAAATTCTGAAAATCAAGAAAGCGTTGCGGTACCTGGTGTCAGGATTAATCATAACTTAGTCTTAACATTTTAAGTTGTAAACTAAACCTATTATAATTAAGCAGCAAAGCTAAACAAAATATCAAGTTTATATAACGTAATAAATATATTAAAATAAATGATAACATATTTTAGTTTTGTCACATATATATAGCACTGTTGTCTACATTTTGTGAAAGGGGCTAGCATGCTTAATGTGGCATTCTGTAATTGCTAACATGCTGTAAAAGGTTGGAAACCACTGCAGTGGACGGACAGGCCTGGAAAGCAGACATAAGCCTGTATTATCAGCTAGACAGCTCACAGTGGTGGCGGTGTTGCAGTTGCATAAACAAGGCATTATAATTAATCTTGGTGAGCTGGATAGCCATATATAGGCAGGTTGGATTGTCATATTACCATATGCTGTGTGGTCAAGAGAAAAAATGTCTGATGATTTTTCTCAAACACCGGCATAAATTATCAATCACATTACCTGCCGATCATCTGATATGAGATCACTCAAAAATGATCAAATTTCATGGGTATATATAATATCTATATTATCTCATATAATCAAGCCATATTAATTAGAAGAATTTTTTTGCTATTCACGCATTTTTGTCGACGTTTATTTATTTAAATACATTGATATACAAGCCTGAAAGTATCAAAGTTGGTGTACTGTAGTTTGACAAAACAAAACTGAAACAAGATACATTAAAAAACAGGCGGATGTGACAGCGATGTCCCATACGCGCCTACAAGACCACACCGCACAGCGAACACGTCAGAACACAACTCTTCACACATACACATCCTCACATCTCAACACGACACCCGATCACCGCCGCGCGGTACCAAGAACGTACCATGCAGACGCAACATTGTGCAAACGCTGCACTTTGCAAACACACGCACTCACACACACACACACGCGTACACAAACATACATGAACAATGCGCAAAGCACCACACCAATGAATACAAGAAGCATAAGCCCACACACACACACATAACGAAAACCTCTAACTACATGTACTAAATGAAATAATGCGACGTATAATGGTATATTGGGTAAAATTGGAGGCACCCAACCCGACTCGATCTTGACGCTTTTTGCTTGCTAGTAACTACGGAACTACGGAACTACACGGGCAATTTCCTCAAAACAATTTCTCTTTCATAAAGTTTAGTTGAACTTTATTTTAAACAAAACCTTTTCCACAAAAATTGCTTGAATTATATGAAAAAATGCGAATGTTAAAACGACTATTTTCGTTGAATTCTCTCGTTTTCAATGGATTTCATCTTTTATAGCTCCACAACTATTCAGTCCATTTCAATCACATTTACAACATTGTGTAGACCATTGAATTCCATACAATTTGTCATGGAAGAGTGGGCATAGCGCAAGCGTGCACACACACACACACACACACATACACACACACACATACACTAACACAAACACAAACACATACACACAAGCACACATACACACACACACAAACACACATACACACACACAAACACACATACACACATACACACATACACACACACATACACACACATACACACATACACACACACATACACACATACACATACACACACATACACACACATACACACAAATACACACACATACACACATACACATACAAACATACACATAAACACAAACACACGTGTGTATGCATGAACTGATTTTATATGCGGATATATGAATTCATGTGTATGTATGTATACGGGTATAGAGGCGTTTGTGCGTGCGTGTGTATGTGTGTGTGTGTGTGTGTGTGTGTGTGTGTGTGTGCGTAAGGTTATATGTGTGTGTTTGTGTGTGTTTTTTGGTTTTATGTGCGTGTTTGTGTGTGTGTGTGTGTGTGCTTGTGTGTGTTTCTGTGTGTTTGTATGTGTTTGTGTGTGTGTGTGCTTGTGTGTGTTTCTGTGTGTTTGTATGTGTGTGTGTGTGTTTTGTGTGTGTTTTGTGTGTGTTTTGTGTGTGTTTTGTGTGTGTTTTTTGGGTGATTGTGTGTGTTTGTGTGTGGTTTGTGTGTGTGTCTGCATTTGTGCATTGTTTGTACACAATTGTGTGATATATTTATATAATTTATTGAGTGTATGTTATATAATTTGTTGTAGTATCCGATGTAGCCGCGTAGCCGTTATCATAACCATTGTACAAAAATTCACACATGAATCATATTTGTCCAGGAGCTTTGATCAACGGACATTTCTCTCATTCTATGCTTTGCATATTTGTTTGTTATAATTATGTTATGAATTATGACAATATACCAAGCAAACAAACAGACTAACACATACACATACACATGCAAACACACATACAAGCGGAAGTGCACTGACCTTTTTGAAAAACGGTTTAGTAAAGGTGCGCGTAAAAGCATCCAAACGGTTTGTTCAGTCTTGTTCAGTCTTGTTCAGTCTTGTTCAGTCTTGTTCAGTCTTGTTCAGTCTTGTTCAGTATTGTTCAGTCTTGTTCAGTGAGCGTTCAACTTGCTAAATTTGGTCCAATCCGCTTTGATCCAGTTTTCCTTGTTGATGCTGTTGCAAAAACACGTATAAATCAATTGAACACTATTGTCCGGAGACACTAAGAGACAAACGCGAATTTGCGAGACAAAAGTGACGCAGCTCGCTCTATTTGCAAACACCAAGACTGCTAATTTGCGCCAATCAACGTTAACAAGAAGAGCGTGTAGATGTGTATGTGTGTATGTGTGTATGTGTGTGTGTGTGTTTGTTTTGTTCAAGTAATCGTTTGACTTTTGCATATTCACACATCGCTTTTGATGTATGGCGCAGCCACTTTTACAGATCCGTGCGTTAGTCACCAATGCACTTCTGACTTGAGACAACATTAATTAAGTAGACGTGCAGCTTTGTCTGGCCACAAACCAGATCCAAAGCTTCATACCCCCAATTCGGCCTTGATATCCTAAACCAACTACACATTATGGACAGATTACATAAGAGGGTAAAGAAGAAGCAAAATGATGAAATAATTTGGGACCAGAAGATACACATAGCAATATGTTATAATGTTTTTATTGTCTAGTACCTCACACACAAACTCAACCCGACACAAACTCAACCCCTAGTTAGTGATCATTTCTTGACGTAGAAGAGGAGGTACGCATTCTTCGTCCTCACGCTTGACTCGCTGATGGGGACACGATGAGGCCGAATCCGCGGGATGAGGCTGAATCCGCGGGATCGGGATGAGGCCGAATCCGCGGGATCGGGATAAGGCCGAATCCGCGGGATGAGGCCGGCGGGAGGAGATGACTGTCTCTTTTTAATTTCTTTTGGTTCTTTCTTCTTCAAAGATTTCTTTTGAAGATTGTTGTGAATGCGAGATGCGAGCTGTCGCCGACAAAACAAAAATCGACGGCGGCAGCGTTTGGCGGAAAACGGGAACGACGAAAAATCCATCGACAGACAAACAAAAAAGTCCTCAAACAGACACAAATGGCCTTAATGACCTTGAAAATGACCTCGGATGTCAACAAAACCTAGCCTATGACCTTTTTGCATCCATTTTACCCCTAGGGACCAAGTTTCATCAAAATCGGTCAAGTGGTTTAGGAGGAGATAGGGTAAACAGACACAAATGACCTCAATGACCTTGAAAACGACCTCGGAGGTCAAGAAAACTTAGCCTATGACCTTCTTGCATCCATTTAACCTCTAGGGACCAAGTTTCATCTAAATCGGTCCAGTGGTTTAGGAGGAGATAGGGTACAAGCAGTTAGACAATTTGCAATCAGTACGAATATTTTTACCATCAATTCGGCCCTTCGGGCCGAATTGGATAAATCAATGATCTGTAAATGTCTTTTCGGCGCATTTAATTTTGATGATGCTCGTCATTAAAGTGCTTGAGCAACAAGAAATGCTTGAATTAAAAAAGTTTGGTCTATATCTAGATCATATGTTCTGTGTATGTCATATGTCATATGTCATATGTTTAAGGAATGTGTGGTCCCATATGTATGAGCATATTGTGTCGCCATTTCGTTCATGGCGGTTTCGTGGTTGGTCCAAGTTTCGCGTATGTGCGGATGCATTTGCTGGAGCGATTGTTTATAGTTCGGCAATTGAAAACAACTGAGACCATTAACCAAAGTATAGCCTAACACCGCTGAATAGTGGCCAATCGTCGCTAGATTGAGGAAGACGTGAGTTCTAGCGTCGCGTCGCGTCGCGTTAGTAGCGTCCGACATGATCTAAGACAGTGGTTCCCAACCTGTGGTACACGTACCACTAGTGGTACGCGAGGACCTTCCATGTGGTACGTGAACACTTTCGGGGTAATCAACAATGACACCAGGGCATGGTTTCCGATGTGTTGTGAGCAAAGTAATGTCCCTCATTGACCAGCTGGTGGAGAAGAAGCAGATACAGTCCTCGCATTGAGTTGTTTTCCAGTTGTTTTGTGTGTTCTACTTGTACAATTATGTAAAATAAGTGATATCTGATCGAACTGAGTTTTCCTGGAACCAGGTGGTACGCGGCGACTGTACGGAACCCCTCAGTGGTACTCGATCACAAAACAGTTGCGGACCACTGACCCATGAGCATGTTTACGAGATGCTTGATTTACAAAGCGAGGAGCCTAATAGTGCAGTGCAGTGCACAAGGTGGCCAAGACGAAGGAAAACACTGCTCCTTCATGTTAAAATGTCTACAAATTGGAGTGCTCTCTCTGTATTCATTGTAGTCATGTTTGTCATTCTTCTTAGTGTTTGTGTGTTTGTATGTAGCGTGTACTGGTGGTAGCGGCTGGTATGGAATGGCGGGAGTTGGTGTTGTAGTGCGTTTCGTGTGGTGTTATGCTAGTTGTGTGCTGTTTGGTGTCTTCTGCAGTGAAAGAGACGGTTTTGTGTTGTTTGTGTGGACCTGATTTTTGCCGGTCTAGATGAATTATTGTTCTCCTGTTTGCGCGTGAGTTTTCATCTTGTTGGTTCTTCTTCATTCTTTGTTCAATCATCATTGTTGTCATCATCAATAGAGTTCATCATTTTATCGGTAGTTTTGTTTCGTGGTGTAAACATGGACATTAAACCACATTCTTCAATGTATTTTTCCTATATACTGTGAGCTTATTTTATTTTCAATACAGAAACATCACTGATGTTAAAAAAGTATTCAAGAACTATTTGTATTAATATTGTTGTTTTTAATATGCACAGGAGTAGTTCCATAGAAATAATATAGGTGGATAGCAAAAATAAGCTTGTTTTGTACAGTAATTTAGCGGAAGAAAATGAGTAATCATAAAAATGAAATATTTCTCCAAGAATCCTGCCAAATATGCGGTCAGATGTTGACAAAGCAGCCATTGCAAATAAATTCACTAGAAGAGCTGCCAGCGACTTGGCAACACTGGGGTGAAGAGCGTATAAATCCCCCATTCCCTCCCTCCAAATGGGGATGATTTCCTATGCAGCTGGCCTAGTTATGACACGACCTTGCCTTTGGCTACGTCGACAACTGAGACTTGCCAAGTGTGTCATAAAAATGCAACCCGTATGCACTCATGCAATATGCATAACCAGATAGCAATGTCCATACATATGACTCACACTTGTATAATAGCTGTCATATATGCCAAATCAAATCAGATATATATGACATTTGTATACGAATAATTTCTCCCGGTCCAATGGTATTTCCTTGTGAAAATGCACTCACAAATGCATACATACATGCATGCATGCATTATCGGATGATGGTTTATTATTTATTGTTATTTATTTATTATTTTCTTTCCAACTCTCTTTCTAGACTTTTTTCTCTTCGAACTCTCTTTCTCTCTGAATCTTTTGGGCGCTTCCGGTACATGGGGCCACCTTAGGGTGGTAATAGTGCTTGCACTCTTCCCATTCTACTGGATTTGCCTGTAATTAATAATAATAATAATAATGCAAACATAAACGATCTTCTCCGATTAGCTGCCTGGAAGCATGTGCTGTTATGAGGTTCGTATTTTCAGCTATATCGCCATATGCTCTTGCTAATTCCCTCACAGTCGTGTTGAAACACACAGTCTCTTGTGGCTAAGTGACAAGCAAACATTCATGATGTAGGGCGGCAGAAAACCTAGCTACGCCACTGCGTTCCAACCGCCTCTGGCTGACTGACGTCATAATTATGACATTAATCGTTGCTCGGTAATTAATCACCGTTCAGCTCGGACCTCATTGCAGATATATATGTACATGCATCAATTCCGGTCGAATACCACACACACACACACACACAAACACACACACATACACATATACACACACACACAAACACACACATACACATACATACACATGCACGTTTTATTCAAGCCCAGCGACAACTATGCTTTGCGATGCCGTTGCGTTATGAAACATAACATGTAATAGAAAACATTCACATGTACGCATTCTTTATAATAACAAAACTAATCAACAATATTATAATAGCGATTGCAATGATTCCATATACTCAGGGAAGTTTCATGTACAGTGGTAAACATTTAGTAGTTAATGAAGATCTCCAAGTCCCCTTCCTTGGCACCGCCACTGCCATTTCCTCATGCATCCGATTAGAAATTTAAATTGCAGACCTAAAATAAAGTAATAATAATTATAATATTGGTAATGATAGCATGCTTTTGCCCAATTGCGTAAAGAATAATTAATACAAAACATTTTCATGTCCTCGATTAATTTTCAGTATTGTACCAACAACATTGAGGCGACGCCGCCCTGTGAAATTTTAGGGCAGAAGTTTTTGAGTTAGAATGACAAATAACATTCAGTACAATGCAATATATTCAGAATTGCGTTTACGACGTAAATGTTAGTGGAATATTTTATCTAATTGTTTTTACCACACCTATGGACTGTATTGCGCTTAGTGAGGGATGAGTAAAGATGGAGTCTCGTATATACAGCCAGGATGACATTGCATTATATTTCACGTGCCTCTCGCTAGATCACAGCACCTCCGCGATTCCTTCTCGTGTGCAACGTATTGATGCGGTCAAACACCCCATGTTCTCTGGCTCCACGTCCCCGCACGCCCCTACCACTCTTTCCTATCCTCATTGTACGCTCATTGTTGGCATTCTAGTGCGCCATGGCGAATATATCAGCAGCGGAGCTTCGTGAGGAGATTGTCGGTGAGTTGAAGTTTTTCAAGCTAGATAATTTGGGAAAGTTGCATGTGTGGAGTTTTCTGCGAATTTTGGTATTATTTAGTGTAGCACATGTTCGGTATTATGTTGAATTTACCGGCTGAAGGTGTGTACGGTCTCTGACATTGTACTCCGACGAGCTGACACCGTACGAGCTATTTGAGCTGCTTGGAATCAAGCCATGTACTCTAAACTAAGCGTTTGTTCGTTCGGTGAATTTGGTCATTTGTATTTTCAGGTATTATTTTTAAGTGTTACTTGGTTTTGATTAGCTCGATTGCTCGAATGGGTTTGGCTGCAGGCAATATTTTTTGAATTTCGTTCTCCGCTTGCAAGTCAATTTCCCCGCAGTTTGAATTGGCCGTATTTTATGATATTTCTGTAAATATAGTAACTTCCCTCCCATTCACATTTCATGTTGAATGAAAAACGGCTCTGGTTTGTTTCATTATGGTCTTATTAAATGCATATTTTATTAGTTACTTCGATTTTATTGGAAATGAGTTACTCCCGTACTGTCCACTATCTTTCGCACAGAGTATTTTTTTATGCTTGAACTTTACTCTTTTGGCTCTACAATAGTATTGTGTGATATCCTCCAAATCTTTTTCGAGCGCGAATTTTGAAAATCCGTGTGATCTCTTCATTTTTCTTACCGGTAGTATGTATTTGTTTATGTGTGCTTGTGCCAACAACAGCCCAGTTGAAAGGCGCCGATCTCAACAATGTCTCGGCCAAGAAGGTGCGCCAGGCGCTGGAGAAACAGTTCGACGAGGATCTTTCCGATCGCAAGAAGGAGATCGACGAGATGATCATGGAGGTGATCGACAGCACCGAGCAGGACGCATCCGCCGACGACGGATCTGCTGACGAGGACAAGGGTGGCGGTGACGGGCAGAACGGGCGCGACAAGGCCGACGGCAGCGACGAGTCGTACAAGGCTGACTCGTCCGACGAAGACGAGGCGCCGCGTCGTAAAGGCCGCAAAAAACGCGCCGCCACCGACGAAAGCGACGATGATGAGTCGTATTCGCCGCGCAAGCGAGCTGCGCCGAAAGCGCGCTCATCTCGCAAGCCTGCCGACAGCGGCGATGACGACGACTACGAGGCCAAGAAGAAACCATCTAAGAGAGGCAAGGTGTGTATGTGTCTCTCTGTCTGTCTGTCCGTCTGTCCCTTTCTCCATGTGTGTATGTGTGTGTGTGCCCGCCTAGTTGTACAGTACATGAGTTAGTTTCGCGCTCTCCTGTCTGCTTTTCACTGAGTATTCAATTTGTGCTTGAACTCTCACTTGTTTTTGTCTTCTAAAATAGTATTGTACAATTTGTTCCAAGTATATTTGTTAGTCAGAAAGCGAAACTCTACTCCACTTGTCTTTTTGCACCGATATTTTAACAGTTTCTTACTGTGCCCTCTTTCTTGTCATAAATCTTTTTCTTGCCTTATCTGTCCAATTTCCTCCCGGGCTTTCATTTCTGTGATTTTATATATATATATATATATATATATATATATATATATATATATATATATGTGAGATCACCTTATGTCTTCCCTTTTATTATCGTTAACTTCATCGCTCTTAATCTCTCCTCATAATTGAGGCCTTATATAGCTCCAGCACCAATCTGGTGATCTGTCGTTGCTTTATTTCTGACTTTCTTCATGTGCGTTGCTTGTGGCATATTCGAGTTTGGGCCCGTATGTATGTATGTGTGTGTGTTGGGCATGCTTGCTCCGTGGTCCTCCAGGCGACCAGAGGTGGCGGCAAGAAGTCAGGCGGCGGTGGCGGAGGCACGGGCTACACCAAGCAGTGTAGACTGTCTCCCGAGCTGGCCAGCTTGATGGGCGCCGAGCGAATGGCGCGCCACGAGGTCATCAAGAAAATGTGGTCGCTGATCAAGGAGAACAACATGTACGACCCGAAGAACAAGCAGTTCGCCATCTGCGACGACGCCATGAAGGAAGTGATTGGTAAGAAATTGCGTGTTGATACTTTCCAATCTAAAGTATAAAAACCTCAACTCTAGCGGAGTGACATAATGGATTGTTATCGGATGATGGTTTATTATTTATTGTTATTTATTTATTATTTTCTTTCCAACTCTCTTTCTAGACTTTTTCTCTTCGAACTCTCTTTCTCTCTGAATCTTTTGGGCGCTTCCGGTACATGTGACCACCTTAGGGTGGTAATAGTGCTTGCACTCTTCCCATGCTACTGGATTTGCCTGTAATTAATAATAATAATAACTATGCAGTCTAATCTAAAGTTGATATTAGCGTATTGTCGCGCTCTATAAAACCCCGGATCATGCAACGCAGTATCAGACAAACAATATATTTTCACAGGTATGACAAACGTTGAACGAAGCTAAATTATCGAGTAGTTCAGACTACTCAATACATCAGCTATTACTGCACAACTTGCAGCACTACAAAAATACATGAATCTAATTGAGTAATTATGGAGGTTTTATTAGCGCCTTATAGTTCACAAATAGGTCACCCTTTCCTGTTCCTATATTCTCCAACTCGTTCGGCAGTAACAAGTGTGGCATATATGATGATAATGAACATATATGATGTCTACCCTAGGTGCCGGTCATTAAGCCCATGCCAATTTTCAGGCCTGAAATATTAGGTTTTTAGTAGCACGGTCCAATAAGCCCATACAAAATTTATACTTCTCCGGTAGTATTTTTCAAATGCTCTGTTTGTTCTATATATAGTAGACTACAAATAGCGGAACACTTCTTTGGTCCCGATCAAAAGCCTATCAAATACATGTTAGTTACACTTCCAAATAGCGGAATTTATACCTCCGAATAGCGGAATGATCTATTGGTCCCCACTTATATATCACACCTCCAAATAGCGGAAAACCAGGATTCTGTGTGATTCTTAAATAGAAGATGTATGAATATATTGACTCCAGCTTGTCGACTGACAACAGTTGACTATTACAAGTTGATTGATATGAACGAGTGACTTATTAGGACCGGTTATAGGCACAGGCATATTAGTAGGTATATGCAAACTAGGCCGCTGTCCTAGACCCAGTTTAGTGGGGTCTTCCACAGAAATCATGCAGGAATTCCACCTTGGTATAACATTGACAATTCCAATTACTAAAGCAACGGACACTAATGATGTGTTCAACATTGATGAAACATGTCTCTCCTGCAAACTGTAGCATACCAAAACCATGACGTCCATAGGAGAACGCGGCACAGCTGAATAATGTTTCGGCGTGGTGAAAATTTTTCGGTAAAACCATGTGAGAAAGATATAAGTGGTAAATAATAACGGAATCTCTTGTGAAAAATGAACGATTCACAGCAAAAAGGGTTGATAATCTTTGCTGCAGTGGACGCCTCGAAATAGCGGATTTTTCTTGGTCTCTCGAGTCCGCTATTTGGAGGGCCGACTATTTGCAATTTGTTGAAATTAAATTCCTCCCTTCCTATCATTTACGTGTTTAATTTACGTTTTTCATCAAACAATTGCACATATTTGTACTTTATTAACATTAAACAATATTTTATACTAAAATAAAGTTGTTCTTTTAGATAAATCAAACTTTGGCAGACTGATTTTTCACCCTAGCTCTGACCATTAGTAATTAGGCTTACCATGGAAAATATGTAGTAGAATTTTGTATTCATATATCTTCATACATGAATTTTGTGAATGATACCACACGTCAGCTATGAGTGCATGCTTTCTGTGAGAAGGTGACTATTTCTAATACGTCTCCCGTCTGTGACGTCACAGTGTGGAGAAGGCAGGCTCTGAAGTGACAGTTAATAATGGCGGCAATCTCACACTCCCTTCACTTTGTGTATGTGTATGTATGTGTGTGTGTGGTGTCTGCTACTGAACGCTTTTAGTGCGCAATCGAAAGCTATTTTGGTTTGTTGTTGTTACAGGCGTGAAGCGGTTCCGTACGTTTGGCATGATGAAGCATCTCAAGGGGCATTTTCTCAGTGACTAGAGCGTTGATATTAAGACGAAAGCAAGACGGATTTGCCTGTGTGTGTTGCGTGGTCTCCTGTTCATCATTCTCCAGTTCAACATCGACCGCTTGTCTTTTTCTTCGCAAGCATCACCACGCCACATGATGTGTTTGTATTAAGTATCTTGTCTCAACGCCGTGATCTTTTTCAGGCGGTAAATGCATTTTGTTTGCAACGTTTGTGATGCCTGCCGATGATGCAGCCGAGTTTGTCGGTGATCGTGAGAGTTTTCGCTGCGGTCGCGTGCCGTGTTTGTGCTGGCACCGTCCAGTCATTGATTGATTCGGAATAAATTGATTTTTAAACGCTCTCTGCAAATGAACCAGCCCGCCTGGTGCAATGGCTGAATATCACCGCTCAAAGACGACGTCCATTTAGTTGGATTTCCAGTAGTAGATTCGTGTCCTAGTAGGCCATTGATGACAGAAACTAGGGTCAACTAACATCGCTGTCGTTCTGTCGTTCCAATCTTAATTTCTCGAATCTTTTTGTCATAAATCGTACTGCAGTTGGCGACGAACGATCAATTCCGCATCCACTGAGGGAATTCTTACAATTGTAACATTCGATGGTGCATTTACGTGTGGACAAATCTGTGTGGGCTACATATTATATGGGCTATGTTATAAATACGTAAAGCTCATCATGTCTTCCAGATAATATCGTCAGGGTTGGTGAGTAATCGTTTGACCTGGGATTGATTGCAACCAACATACATCAGTCACGAGTTCGCTCAGCTAAAATATCAACATATGCGAGTGTGTGCATTACGGAAATCTAGTGAATTACAATGAAATTCCATTTAATCACGCATTATTTGGTTGGATTTCTTTTTATCATTTGGGAGTGGGGTATGATCCCATTCTCGGTTCCCGGGGTCCTCGTTCGCTCTCGCTTGAACGCACATACAACATCCGTCAACATTTGTATTGAAATTGCAATGAACACAACAAATAAACACAACGCCTAAAATATATCGACGCGACCACACTCGCCTGGCAAGTGAGCTTAGTTCTTGGCAAGACAATGTTTCATGCCAGCCCACCCGGGTGGTCATTGGAGGCATCATACATGTATCACATAAACACAAACACCAACTCAACGTGAACATTCACATTCCAACACACAAATTCAACTCAAACCTCTCACACAACACAACTGCCGAAATCGCCAGTAACATTTGGCGAAAAAATGATAAACTCAACTTTGAAACTAAAGCATATATCCTGGCCAGAGCGGAAAAATATAATAGTTTGGTCAAGAATGGCAATATTTATCCATGAGTGGAGTCGTCTTCAACAAAATCATGCGCCTCTTCGCGGCTCACGTGCACCACGTGCGACAGCTGTAAAACAAACACAAATTAACAATTACAAATTCTACTAATTTATTCGGTAAATTACAGAGACAGGCGACAAACCTCCAGCACACGAACACGACAAACATTACGACTGACGATGTCTCGCGGCCAATGCAAATCAGAACAATATTCGAGCAGAATTAGGAAAAAAGTCAGTACATATTAGGTCAGTCCAAATTGACGGCTTCCAAAACGGCAGAGTAATGAGATTCATATGTCAAACGTTATCCTCCAATAGTTGTACTGAATTTGGGCGCCCCTTCAGAGAGTGAACTTGGAGCCCACACACAAAGAAACAAACAAGCACACAGACAAGCAGACAAACACGTGCGCGAGTGTGCAGGTCACCTTGTTGCGGTACATGACGCCGTAGAATTTGTCGGCATGCTCGAGCAACTCGGGCCTGAACGTGGTCGTAATGAACTGCGCGCCCTGCGACAAATGCTTAATCATATTGGCTACCGAGCGACGGTGACTCGGGTCCAACGCCTATATGCATGCACACACACATACACATACAAACTCATGAACACACACATACATACGCACACACAAACAGTAACACACACATACAAACTCATGAACACACACATACATACGCACACACAAACAGACACGCATGCGCACATAAACTCATGAATATACATATGTACATGCATACAAGCACACACTCACACACATACATATATACAACACACAAACACATATGACCACACACTCACAAACTCATGAACACATACAAAACACGTACGAACACAATCTCTCTCTCTAACACCCACAAATACATACACACATACACAAATACATACACAGACACACATACATATACACACACACACACACACACACACACACACACACAAATACATACGCACACACCAACAGACACGCATGCGCACATAAATTCATGAATATACATATGTACATGCATACAAGCACACACTCACTCACACACACACACACACACACAGACACATACACACACATGCACACATACACACACACACATACACACACACACACACACACACACACACACACACACACACACACACACACATACACACACACACAAGAACACATATGACCACACACTCTCACACACACTCACAAACTCATGAACACATACAAACACACGTATCAACACACTCTCTCACACCCACAAATACATACACACATACACAAATACATACACACGTACACAAATACACACACACACACACACACACATACATACATACGCACACACACGCACACATACACACATACAAATACATGCGGACACACACATACATGCGCACACACACACACACACAAATACACACACCTGGTCAATTTCGTCGAACAGGTAGAAGGGTGCCGGATCGCAGCGCTGAATGGCGAAAATGAGTGCCAGCGCGACCAGTGACTTTTGCCCGCCTGATAACTGGTTCAGCTCGCGCATCTCTCCGCCCCCGCCAGAACCGGAACCGGAGGAGTCCGAACTGGCCGCACTGAACGACACGCGGATCCCGACGCCCGTAAATGTGTCGACCGTGGAGGAAATCCTAACGTCAGACTGCGTGTTCCATAGACAGACAGACATACACACAAGATGTTATAGGCGTACACAGACAGATAAAATATGCACACACACACATACATACACGCGGTGTTAAGGCTGTAGATTTTGCGTCCAGGCTTGGAGGCATTATGAAGCTGGTTCAGTTAGGCACGTAGTTCAGTGGTCCCCAACCATTTCTGACCCATTCAATCACAATACACATATGGGCAAGAAAAGGGCATTGTGTATATAATCGCAGATAACACAAAACCGTCATTCACACACAATATTAGGCATAAATCAGTGATAGACGAGTGCATGCACTAACACACACTGTCTGTTATGCTTGTTGAACAAGTACTTGACGATTATTCCGTTGACGTGGGGGTATAACCACATTGCAATCCCGTGGCCAAATTCTCGTAAGATACACACAAATGGTATGATATCAAATATTCGACCAGTGGAATGATGATCGGTTCTGCCTCATTTGCGCGTATTTTCCCCCTCGCGGAGGGATGATAAATGTGGGGGAGATATCAAGAGAATGATACACTGTGATACGGACACTAGCTTTAGTACGTGACATAATGTGCAAATAGCGTCAGCCTGACAGCTATAACACAACCTGACCTAGCGAAATTGAAGTGTTGCACTCATCATCTGTAATGAATGCTCACAAACTCTTTCTTGCCACACTACAGTGGAGCCTCAATCTCGCCATATGCCTGGGCGAATTCAGTGGGCGGAGCTTACTAGCGCAAAGCGGCGAGTGCCGAATGCATTGATAACAGGGCGCCACCTGGGCGGTGGAAAGTGCAACTACCGACCGTGTCCAGCTCGTCGCGGCCTTTTCTCATCAGCAACTGCGCGCGACCACGCGGCACCAGCTTGCTGAACACGTCCGAGAAATAGGCAGATACTTGCTGAAACGTGCGGTAGATGGCCTCGAACTTGCGCTGCTCCAAAACACTCATCAACTCCATGATCTTGGCGTGTCTGTTGCCACAGACAAACACAAAATCACACACATACATGCAAATATCAGCACAAACAGGCACACAAATATTAGCATACACACACGCACATAAGTGTGGACCAGGGGCGGATACAGAGTGCATTTTTTGGGGCGATCAGTCATGCACATGCACCACTATGCATCATATTTGCGATAATGCTTACATCGAGAAATTCTGCAAAATACTTTCTTGATCCTTTTTAGTGGACCTCTTGATTAATACACAGACACAGACAGCGAGGGAAAGAACACATACACACACGGATAAAGAAAAAGAAGCAACAACACAAACATAGAGAGAAAAGAGAGAGAGAGGGGGAGTCACCCTTTTTCCTGCTCGTGTTTGCGATGCACCAGTTTCTCTTTCTGCTCGCTGAAATGTACAAACTGGTCGAGCGCCTTCTTGTTGACGTTGCTGTACTTGCGCAGCTCGCTGTTGGCCAGCTCCAGCTTGGCAAACAGTTGCTTGCTGCTCAGATGCTGGTACGTGTCGAACGCGTCTGACGGCAGCGAGCCCAACTGCCAAATTTTGCGCGTGCACTCGGCAATGCGCTGCTGCAGCAAATTCTGCCGACCGACCATCTTCTCCAGGTGTTTGGCGTCGCCGTACATGCGTTCTGTGACATCCTTCACTTTGGCCGTCCAGCGCTCGACGTCGGCTTGACACAGCTGCTGGTTCTGCTGCAGTCGCGCCAGCACGGTGTCGCACTCCGCCAGCCGGCCGCTCGTGTCGGCCAACAGCTGCACACAGCGCGTCATCTCGGTATCGGCCAGTGTGAGTTGTCGCCGTCGCTCGCACACGCTCACCTCATGCAGACAGCCGTGCAGACGGTCGCGTCGCCGGTACAGATTGCTCTGCAGCGCGTTCTCCAGCCGACCCTTGGCAGCCTCGGCACTCAGCCGCTCGGCAGCCGCCAGCCGACACTCGGCGTTCAGCTGACGCAGCTCGTCGAGCAGCCGGTCGGTCTGGCGCAGCTCGTCGGCGCTCAGCTGAGTGACCAGCTCCTGGTTGAGCTCCATCTTGAGACTGTTCCTGGTGGCCATCATCGAGTCGTAGTTGGCTCGCAGAGTGGTCAGCGAGCTCTGTTTGCCGACAATGGCGCGCTCAAGGCCGGTTAACTCGCTACGGATCAGACGAACGTCTCCGTTCACCTGGCCAGTAAACAAGACCAACATGCTGGTTAAGTCAGCTGACTGTAGATATTCATAGAAACTCACAGACAATTGCTGGGTTTGCCTGAAATTACCCATCAACACGCTGTTCAGATGACATAAATTACATATAATTTGTACTATGAATGCTAATGAATCTTTTCAAGCTTGTTTTAGCTCTTGTTTAAGTCCTAATGTGTTTTATGCGTGCTCTCTCTTCCACTTTGAATATTTCACTCAATTACTGACAATACACTTGATACACATTCAATTCGTGCCACTCGTACGACAATACATTATGCACAACAGCAGGCTACCATCACAGGAACACACACACATATATAGACCCAAAACACGAATAGAAACACACAGAAAAAGGAAGAGACAAACACACACACACACACAGAGAGAGGGGCAGACAAAGAGAGTGAAACAGATACACAGAAAGACAAGCAGAGAGAGTTACGCACGGAGACAGATTAACAGAAACAGAGAGAAACAGAGAGAGAGAAGACGCGCCTGGTCGAAGACGTCGCGCGCCTTGCCGTTCTTGGTTTCGGCGCGCTGTTGATCGCTGACCAGTCGGTTGATTTGCAGCTCGATCTCGCGCAGTCGCTCGACTACCTCGTCCAGCTGCTGGCGCACGTCTTCCAGCCGCTCGTCCAGATGGCAGCACTGGCGGTGCGTGTCGAGTCGCGAGCGCGCCGCGTTGAAAAAGCCGCCGGTCAGCGTGCCGCGCGCCATCGCCTGGTCGCCGTCGACGGTGACACAGTCGAGCCGGTGAGCGCGCGCCAGCTGGGTGGCCACCTCGAGACTGCGACACACCATGGTGCGGCCGAAAATGTGGCGCAGCGCGGCGTCAAAGTCGTCGTCGAACTGCAGTCGCGAGATCATCGGGAAGGCGTTCTGCCGACACCGACAAACACACACACACACACATACACATTAGGAGATAGTGGATATGTTGATACGGCCAGTGTTGCTGCCCAATACCGTAGATCCCGGCCATTAAGCAAATATTTTAATCCAAAATTACACTCCATATTATCCAATTGAAGCCTGATGGCCAGAACTGTTTCTGGGTGAAAATTCTGTCTGTCATAGCTTCATGTAGTGTATTTTTTTTAGTTCGGGTAGAGGGATAGGACAGGAGACAACTGCATTAATCGAAGGGGGTGCCAACCCTGTCGGATTATCGCACCCTGCACAGAAACGGTAATTGACGTTAGAAACAAAATAATTTTGGCGCTATAAAATGAGATAAAACGACAATGACCAAGCACTGGTAGAAGTGAAGACGACTCAGGAAACACATTTGTTAACAAGTAAACGTTCACGCGCTCGAAACAGCAAACTCACATCAGTTTTCGGATAGACAGTCTTTTTGATCATAAGCCGATTGAGAGGCATAAAAGTGACCTCCCCGGGCAGATTCTGTCTGTTCATCTCCTTGAGAATCTGCGTGCCAATCATGTCCGTGTCGACCACGTGGTGAAACAATCTGTGATACACACACACACACACACACACAGTACAGTAAGACATTTATAAGACGCTCTCAAGGCCCCTAAAACAGTCCCACTCTCTCTTTCACAGGCGCACAGAGAAAGCACACAAAAGTCAAATCAAAAAGTGATTACTTCACACACAGACAAACACACTGAATGGCACACACTAACAAAAACATACACACCGACTGTCACACACACGCGCATACACCGACTGACACACACTAACACAAACATACACACCGACTGACTCACACACGCGCATACACCGACTGACACACACACACACACATACATACGCATACACACTGACACACACACATATATATTTATTGGTCGCAATTTTTTTGCATCTGTTGAGCTAGCAATTTATTTAAAGCCGATTGAGTTTGTATGCTTGTTGAAATTCTGCGAGTGATACATACAATGGTGAAATGGACTTAATGGAGATTACGAAGTAATACATATGACACTTATCACACACACACACACACACACACACCGGTTGGACGCGGTGACGTCGACGGCCGTGTTCATGGCCGCGTCGCACGTGAACAGATCGACGACGAGGCCGCGATGACCGGCCGCCCAGTCGGCACACTCGCCGCCTCGCTCGCGAAACGTCTGCAGCACCTTGGTGACCGACAGCCGGCCGTTCAGCGTCGGCTTGCCCACAAGTGAGCGGAGCGCGTGTTCGGCGCGCGCGTTGTCCTCCTTCAACGAGGCGAGCGTCTGTTGCAGCGTGTTCTCGCGTCGCCACAGCTCGCTACACACACACACACACATACAGTACAGTGGGATATTTATACCGCGCCTTTCACCCGAGCGTCTCGAAGGCGCCGAAGCTCAGATACGCTTGTCTGTTGCTGTAATTATTAATTAAACAATTCAGCAATTAAGCGCCATGTTGCATGGCGATGTTCAACACGCATCGCTGTTGATTTATATGTAATGTAATTTCAACTGTTTTTGGCGATATCGATTTTACAACTAAGGAAAAAGTTGGTTCATGGAAGTCTGGTGGAGAATGGTGTCCTTTTTACATAAATATATATATTTTCGTATTAAAACGGCAAGTTTTTCACAACATCTTTACATACATTGCATTGCATTAGGAAATTTATACGCACGAACGCACCTACTCACGGCACACACACACACATGCACACACACATACACACGGATGCATAGATAACCACTGATGAAGACAGGAAAACGTATACACATACATGACACGCGCAAGTAACTCAGTACCAGTTTCCTACTGAAATAAGACAACAAAAAGGCAAAGAATAAGCATCGCTTAAAGTATATGATGAATTACTATATGAACAATTTCAGCAGTGAAACGCTCACATAAAGTCACGTACGACAATGAGCTTATTTGTTCAGTCAAGTGTCTAGGAATATTGACAATCACAAACACACACAGAAAAAAGCGCGACAGACATGTGCGACACCGGCTGATGAACGGATAATGTGGAACAGTGAAGAGAAGAGTGACTGAGACACAGAGACCGGGAGCGATGGAGGAAGAGCAGGAGAGAGGACGGAGGAGAGGACAGAGGAACCTGCGTTCATCTTTCGACTGCAGTACATCAGCTTGCAGCTTGGTGGTTTCCTGCATCAAATTCGAAATACTGTTCCAATGCAGGTCTCGCGATTCTTCCGCCCTCTAGCAGCACACACACACACACACACACACACACACACACATACATACAAATGCACACATGCGACAGACAGCATGAAGCCGAGCGGATTGTGTTAGTGCAGACTGCCATAGCACAGGAAACAAGAAAACCGCATCCAATCCATCCCTCTGATTGTCTATATGCTGCAGGATTAATAGACAGACATATAACAGCAGACAGAACACAACACACACCATCACCGCTTACCGAAACACATGCATTTAGCATGAGAGTGTGAAAGACAAGCTAACAGCCGACAAAAAGACCTTGAAACAAGCGGTCAAGTGGTGCAGTGGTAACGCACCGGCCTTGTAATCCAGAGATCGGCGGTTCGAATCCACCCACAGATTCTTGTGAGTGCAATATCAAGCTGGGAGGAAGCAGCTGTTGTGAGGTGTGGAACACAGTGCCAATTTGTGATGCGTAAACCAGAATAAAAACATGCAGCTTCAACTCGAACAGCTCAAAGACTGACAACCGACACCAGTTAGAGCCAACATACCCGACTACAGCAGCAGCAAGATGCACTGTTTGACGACAATTAGAAAACAAGAGTTGAAAAGGAAGACATAGCGCTCAAAAACGAGCTGCATCAACAGCCAGCCAACATTGACTGAACGGCGATACATCACGACAGAGGAAGCAGTTCAGTGGCAGAGCGGAGGCCGCCAAGCATTGATACTGAGTGATATTACAGATCACTCAGGGACACACAGACAGACAGACAGACACACCAAGCACAAACAGGTGCCGCATACAGAAGCCAGTTGGAGAACGACATGTGAGAAAAAGCCAAGAGATTAGTCCACCAAAGCGTGTCTGTCAGTATTCTACATGCACTGGCATGTCATATTTACAACATCATCACGTCAGTATTACGTCAGTGAAGCGGTGCGATCACGCTCATATTAGGTCGTTAGTACTTCAGCAGCGCAGGTCAAGAAAAATTGCGGTTAAAAAACCGCCGCCTTGTTGGAAACCAAGAACACAAAATATGCCCCAAGATGCCCGTGAGCTTCATGTCAAAGTGACGTCACAGTTTCACCACGTCACTATCACAACGTTGCTGCGCATGCGGTAAAGGTACGTGCCAATGACGTCACCGCATGACGTCACCACATGAAGTCACGACCCAGCCAGCGAGAGCGCCGTGTTATCATGTCTTACTTGCGGCTATTATGCAGCGAGTCGCGTTCTTTCCTCAGGTGGAGGTAGCCGCGGTTCTGATCGTCCAGGCCGCTGCGATAGCGCGCTATATCGGCGTTCACCTCCTACAGGCAAGCACCACGTGAGAACATACAGATAGACGGACAGTCACATACATACACACACACACACACACACACACACACACACAAAGACAGGAAGAAACAAAGTGCACATATACATATATACAGACACACAGACACAACTACATACACACACGGTGATTTATTGTGCAAAATTGAGTTGGAATTGATGCAAATATTCGTCAATTTTCAATCACACCCAGTGACCGTTTTGTAATTGCCAACGCTTAAGCAGAACATCGGCAGAAATTCAACAAATTATCAACAGAATACACGTATAACAGCGATGATGTCTTGCATATGAAGAACGTTTATGCCATTCTGTTCCTGCTGATGACGAGAATTGATAGAAGAGCTGAGAAGAGTTGATTCAGCTCAGCCGGTCGAATCCATCCATCACAGAAGGCATGGCATGGTGTTTTAAGAAACTCCGTTCTGAGCAAGATGGTCATAATTGGAGGTAGTCCATTTAGAGTTGTATCAGTTTGTATATGATGCCTTTTTCTCACGACAAACCTTAGCGAAGCCTTCACGTGTCAATTAAACAAGAGAGCCGCTTCGTGGATACAAATAGGGACATGGTCAGGACAATTCCGAAGAAGAATTTTCTCCTGCCATTCCACAAATGATGTCGCTCTTGAAAACATCAATGATGTCATCTTCAAGCGATGTTGATGAAACACCACTTCCTTCATCATCTTCACTCTCTTCTTTGCCTTCCCAATACTTCCAGCCTTCCAATCAGAACTGTGTGTAGGCGTGTGGTTGCTTGATCAATATAAATATATCAACGAATTCGGCCATTCTCTATGGGCAACTTATTGAACCTGAAACAGTATCAGATGCTTGCACGCATGATGTCACAATAACTGCACACCACCACAATTAACACTTGTACCACACTGACACGGCCGGCCTCTGGCCCAGTGGTTCCCAAACTTCTCCACCTTGTTACCTAATTCAGCATGTCACATCAACCATGCTACCCCTTTCACAAAATGTCAATATCTATATACATATGGCTGAATTAAAATACTAGAGATAATTTATTTTATTTATTGTATTAATATATTTGCCTCTAATGCTTTCTTGATTTCATCATGTCATTCATGTCATCAATCATTCATATTTCAATTCTAGCCACTACACACATATACGAAACCAACGAGAAACTACAAATAATGCACTCCCCTGGCGTGAAAAAATACATATAACAGAGTTGCTTGATTAGCCATTCTAGTCATGATCTAGTCTATTTACATGATGACCTGGTCTATTTCCATAGCGATCTAGTCTATTTCATGGTGATCCTGTCCACTTCCATAGCGATCTAGTCTATTTTCGTTTATATTTACTCTACCTGCGAAGAGTATAGACAAACTGGCTGGAGTACCTGGATGCGGGTGAGCAGTTGTTCTTTCTGCTCAGTGTCGCCAGTCAACTCGGTTGCCAGATGCTCAATTTGCTGCTTCTTGTCGGAAATCTGCTTGTTCAACGATCTGCCACCAACACATACACAAGCACACACAGACGCAAGCACACACAGACACATGAAGAAACGCGTACAAAAAGAACATCTATAAAACAACATACAACATATAGCCCTCTTCAAGTGACACAATCAAGAATATACAAAATTTAACGACACATAAAATAGAGGATGCAAAACAAGCGAGAGACATATCACATATTGATGTTAGTGCAGTGGTTCTCAACCTTATTAGAGCTAGTGAACTCCACAAGTTCCATACATGTATTCATCTAACCCTTCGTGTTTGAAGAAGTATATGATAAAAACCACAAATCACGTACGATCAAGACAGTCACACAGGTAGGCTACTACTGAGTGGACCCAGTTGCTTGCAGCACAGATAACAAGGTCAAGCGATGTTGCGTTATTAGAACTGCAGTCAATGATGACCAAGCAGAACTTGACGTCACGAATCATACGAGTGGGTGAACCAAACTGCCGAACCTCTGAAACTGACTCACCGAACCCCTGGGGCTCGATCGCACCCAGGTTAAGAACCACTGCGCTGAAAGTAGAGAAATAGAGTGAGATAAGAGACGCACTTGAGTTCAGTTTTGATCCACTGGTCGCGCTGCTCTTTACTCGTGAACTGACTGCCTCTGCCCTGCTTGGTGTACAACTCGTTCAGCGCCCTCTCCTTCACGACAATCCTTCACAAACACCACACACACACGCACAGCACATTTTGACACGTAACACCCAGATGCTGACAATATTTGAGACATGCTGAAGCACATGAGTGGGTGCACATACACATGTGGCAAAATCCAGCAAAGCTTAACATCAACAAATCAGCAATAACTGAACTAGACGTAGACAGGATCGGTCTTAGGCATAGCAAACTAGGCGGTCGCCTAGGCTATCAGATTCGTACAGAAATCACAGAGGAAAATAACCTTTTGTATAGCAAAAGTAATACAGTCCTGAACAGTTTGGCAAGGATACCTATCCAAAGAGGAATCATCGAGTCTCTGGATTACTCACAAGAAATTTGAGACTTTCCTATCATAAAAGCACGAACAGTTAATTTTAGCAGAAAGTTTATGGCATCTGTATGGATATGGTTGCATTAATTACAAATATTAGTTAATCTGGACATAATTACAAATGGTTTTAGTTTATTGTATAATTTTATAATTCGGTATTAATTTCTTAAATTTTCGTTTCATCCGAGTCGGCCGAATTACCTTTGTCTAAGGCAGTGGTTCCCAACCTTTTTCAGCTTGTTACCCAATTTAGCATCCCATATTAAGCATGTTACCCCTTTGTTACTGTACATGTTACTGTAAGCATTCACACACACACACGCACGCACGCACACACAACTATATATAACACGACATATGAGCAATACAATATCCACACAATGCAAACAATAAACATAATATGCTAAGTTGACATTAATCCCAATACAAGGTACCGCAATGTTTTCTTGAATTTCAGAATTCTTAACATTCTCCTGTCACCCCTACATTACCCCCGAACAATTGCTAAATTACCCCCAGGGGGTAATTTACCCCCAGGTTGGGAACCACTGGTCTAAGGCCTTCCATCATCTAATACCGGGCCTGAATTAATATTCACAATAAGTAAATTAATAGATAATAGAACGGCAGTTGTGCAAGTCGACCGCTTACTGCTGGTTGAGCTCGTCTTCCTTGCGTTTGACTGTCTCAAAGTGCGGCAGTATCGCCGCCAATTCACGCTCTTTCTCGCTGATCGTTGCCAGCAACTGCGCCAGTTCTGTCTCGGCGTGCTCCTGCAGACACACACACACACACACACACACACATGTATACACACACACACACACACACACACACACACACACACACACACACACACACACGACACCTGACTTCAACGCGCGAGCTCAGCGTGTAGCTGTAGTCAGCCCGAGGTCACTGACCTTCGAGTGATTGTCTCCGTCCACCTCGTCGCTGAGGTCGCGAATGTTCAGCTCGAGTCGTGCCTTGTCCTTCAACAACTGCTGGTTCTCCGACATCAACGAGTCGCGCTGATCCGTCGCCGACGCCACCTCCGCTGCGTCACGTCACATCACCCCATATTACGCCATATTACGTCACATCACCTCATAATACGTAATATTACGTCACACTACGTAATATTACGTCACATCACGTAATACTACGTCACACTAAGTAATAGTATGTCACATCACGTAATAGTACGTCACACTACGTAATAGTATGTCATATTATGTAATATTACGTCACATTACGTAATATTACGTCACACTACGTAATATTACGTCACACTAAGTAATAGTATGTCACATTATGTAATATTGCGTCTCATTACGTAATATTATGTCATACTATTTAATATTACGTCACATTACGTAATAATATGTCAGATTACGTAATACTATGCCACATTAAGTAATACCATGTCACATTACGTAATAGTATGTCACATTATGTAATATTACGTCCCATTACGTAATATTACGTCATATTACGTAATACTATGTCACATTCCGTAATATTACGTCATATTCCGTAGTACTATGTCACATTACGTAATATTACGTCAAATCACATCACATTAGATGGCGCTAGGTCATACTGCGCCAAATTGCATGCCGTTGCGTCAGATTGGGTCATATTGCCTAATACGTCACATCATCGTGAAAAGCAGTGAAATTAATCCATCACACCACTACAACACAGAATGAGCGTGTACACTCGACAAAAACCCGGCTGGAAACAGAACATACAGAAACACAGATATATCTAACACACACACAAAGCTCCCGGTAGCTGAGTGACTTAAGCGTTGAGCTCTTGTGTGGCAGAGGTTCGCGGTTCAAATCTTGGCCCCGGGTTATTTTTACAACATCTTACAGCTTGAGTCTATCGCCAGTTACCCGTCAATAGATGGGCTCACAGCAGAGCTAGTCTCAACAGGCTGCCGTGTGCGTCTAAAATGCCAACAACACACACACACACAATATCGGTATCAGAGGGCGTACTTTTCAGTTCTTTCAGCTGGCGTGACGCCGTTTTCAGCTTGTCGTTGGCTCGCTGCAGTGCGGCGTTGAAGCGGCTCTGCTCCTCGCCAGAATCAGCACGTCTCTTCTCCATCTACCCTCACACACACACACACACACACACACACACACACATACACACACATACACAGAGGCATGCAAACACACAAATACACATGCATACAAATATACACTCACATAAATTCACACATACACGCAAACATCAACACAAACACATGCGCACAGACACGCAAGCACAAGCACAAACAAAATTCAACACAAACACACACACACACAGACTCCAATACAAACACAAACACACACACACATACACAAGAACTGCAACACAATCACGAACGCGCATACACAAACACCGATTATATGAGCGCAAAGGCAAGGAGCCACGCACCTCCTCGAGTTTGCGGCGTGTGTCTTTGAGATCTCGGTTGTAGATGGTGAACTCGAGCGAGCGACGCAAACTGTCCCACTTCTGGTACTCCTTCAGCTCGTCCTTCTCCTCCTGCAGCGCCAGCCAGCGCTCCTCAATTGTCTCCAGAAATTCGTCGATCTTCTCGCGCTTGCTCTCGCTTTCTGTGCTTGTTCAATGTACATAGGCAAACATAAACACACAGCGGCAGTCTGCAAAACGGTGCAGTGTTAGCGTGTCGGTGTTGGAATCCAAAGGGTCGGCGGTTCGAGCCTGACCGCGGATTAAAACTTATCATTTAACTTTACCTAACACACAAATACGGTAGGACATTAATTAATAAGACTGTGACGGACGGTGGACAGAGAAGCGAGACATAGCAGAGGATGAGACCGATAGCATCATCACACAAACAGAATATCGACAATTACAATGTGTTAGAAATGAAATAAAAGCCAGAGAAAGAGGGGGAAGAGGAGAGAAGAACGGAAGGAGTGATGGAGAACCTTTGAGCAGAGCCTTGGATTCCTCGCGTCGTTCATCATACACGCGAGTACCGGCCACCTCGCGCAACAGCTTCAGCCGATGAGAGTCGGGCGCCGTGGCCATCTGGTTTATCTGTCACACCGACACACATCAGCACACACACACACACACACAAACATACACAGTCACACACACACACACACACACACACACACACACACACATCAGCACACACACCAGCACACACACACAAACATACACAGTCACACACACACACACACACACACACACACACATCAGCACACACACACACACACACACACACACACCAGCACACACACACACACACACACACCAGCACACACACCAGCACACACACACACACACACACACACCAGCACACACACACACACACAGAGTCACACACACACACACCAGCACACACACGCACACACACACACACGCACACACACACACACACACCAGCACACACACACACACACACACACCAGCACACACACACACACACACACACACACACACGTAAATGAATGAAGATACATATGAATAAATGAACATACACACAGTTACACACACACACACACACACACAGTTACACAGTTACACACACACACACACACACACACACAAACTCGGTGAGTACAACTCGGTGAGTACACACACACACACACACACATAAATGAGCACACACACAACTGACATTAAACACACATATACATAAACATGAAACATAAGCATATATAAAAATGCACAAACCCTGCCAAACTTTTACTAAGTGCACTGAAAATTGCCAAGCGAAAAACATAAAAAAATAAAATTGACACCAAAAAAACAAAAACTATTCGCAACATCCTGATTGAAGAAGTAAAAATGAGTAAACAAAAAGTACAAATTGGCTGGTGATACCATTGAAATTGTACCAAAAACGCACAGACAATTAAACAAGAGGAAAAAATTGGAAGGATAAAACTCAAATAAAAGATAAACAAACAGACAAAACTAGACAAGAGACAAATAGACATTTTTGGGCGCTTCCAGTACATGAGGCCACCGTAAATTGGTAATAGTGCTTGCACTATTACCATGTCACTGGACTTTCCTGTAGTTAATAATAATTAATGATAATAACAATGATGATAAAAATAGCCCACTTTGCCCTGTTTGACGATGTAGTAGGGATTGCAGCGTGAAAATCCGGCCGACTCGAGCAGATTCATGACGTCAGAGCGCGGTACCACCTTGCGATTGAGAAAGTATTGGTCCTTCTTGGAGGCGATCACGCGACGCAGAAACACCTCCTCCTGATCGATCTGTCGCAGCCGCACGACACAGCCGTCACAAGCACTAATCTCTGTGCGAATAATCAACACTTAATGCGTGTGTGTGTGTGTGTATTCATAGATACGAGGTATTGTAGGGCACATAAAAGGAAGCAAAACAATGGGAAAATACAGACTTTGCTGAATAAATAAGCTATTACAGCAAATCTTGTGCACCGACCAGAAAAAATACAAAAAATATAGACCAACATACCGCAGTACATAGAGATATCCTAATTGAGTGGTTTATAGTCCGAAAATAAATAGCGCAATTATAACCTCATAGGCCAGTGGTTCTGAACTGAACACTTTCGGGTCGTGAACAATGACACCAGGGCATAATGTCCGATATGTTGTGAGCAAAGTAATGTCCCTCATTTAACAACTGGTGGAGAAGAAGCAGATACTGTCCTCGTATTGATGAATTTTTATAGACGATTTGTGAATTATACTTGTACAATTATGTAAATTAGGTGATATCTGATAGAACTGGGTTTCCCTGGATGGTGGTATGAGGCGACTGTACGGGACCTACAAGTGGAATGACAAAAAGTTTGGGAACCACTGTCATGGACCCACCGGCAGACGACCATCGGCGTTGTCGAAGATGATCTCGACATAGGCTGAAATAACGCGCGGTCCGTTGCCCTCGTGTAACAGAGCCTGTCGCTGTTCGGGACGAAGATACGAGAACTCATCGCTCAACACAAACTGAATGGCTGTGCATATCGTGCACACACACACACACACACACACACACACACACAAATACGCATATACAAGCAGGTATACATACACAAACAGATACACACAAACATGCACAAATATATACACAGATACACGCACACAAACAGACACACACGCACAAATATGGCAGGTGTGATTAAGGGATTGTCACGTTGTGTTAGAAAATATGGCGCGCCCCACTGTGCGCCCATCTACAGTGGTGACTCAAGCGATAGACTCAAGCGGAGGTGTTGTTGAACGAACCCGGGCCAGGATTCGAACCGCGAACCTCTGACACGAGAGTTCAGCGCCTGACCACTGAGCTACTCGGGAGCTACACTGTGTGTTATAGTGTTGCGACTACCATTCTGAGTGGAAATTATTAGCAAAAGTTATCTTTTAGTAAATAATATCGACAACATTATTGCATTATAGATTTTGCTATTGATAAAAATCTGATAATCTGAGGAACAACGAGGACAAAATATAGTATATTTTGAAGAAAATCTTGGCGACCTACAATATTCAGCTGACATTTTCGCACTGGGGAATTTTGCACAGAACATAGAAAATATGGAAGCAGACAACAGACAAAAGCGGCAGGGAAGATAGGGAAAAATTGGTGGATAGAAAAGAAGAAGAAAATGTAAAAAAGAAGAAAGATTCACAAACCGTTGGCCGAAACTCACCGTTGAAAATGTTGCTCTTGCCCGATCCATTGCGACCAACTGTCAAACAAACACACACACAAACATACACACACACACACTCACACAAGCATAAAAACACATACAAACATACACACGCACTTGTACAAATAAGCAATTTTCATTAATTGCAAGCAAAGCCGGTGACATGAGATGGGTGCAGGCATTATTACCACGATGCGATGGGCCCATGTGTACCAGAAGCACCCAAAACATGTAGGTGGTTTGAGAAAAATGAGCTCAGTTAAACAATGTTACAACACTAGCGATTGCTAGATACAAACAAGGACAAAATGAAGATGAAAAGTGACGAGAGACGGGTGAAAGAGAGAAGAGACAACACGGTAACAACTCAACAACGCACCGATCACATTGTGTCTGGGATGGAACGGTTCAATGATGGTTTGGTCGCGATAGCTTTTGAACCCCTGGATGACAATCTGCCATACACACACACACACGTAAACACAAATGCATAGCAGGTGAATAGACAAGGACATATGCACAGACGTAGTCATTTATCCTAATTTCATGTTTATCCACAAATTACTTGGCTAAAAAGCACGATTCAGTTCATGATACAAAAATAGAGGCGAACTACACATCATATATCCACCATTTAATTTTGCGCTTCTCCTAAGAACACTGAATAACAAAACGATACTGGTTAAAATGCACAAAAATGAACCATGGTTTAAAGTATATTGCCTTTTATTCCACGCTGAAAAAATTAAGGACAAAGCAATAATATATTACCCACTCTCTAACTCTATTCGCCTCTCTTTGATCTCTTCCGCTCCTGTCCTGTCTTCCTTCCGTGTTACATGATTGTCGTAATTATCACTGTCAATCTTGAAGTTTGATGTATTTACCCTTGGTGTGTTTATTGTTTGCTTATATTGAACATGGTTTCCTTCCTGGTTGTGGTACAAGATTTAGACATTTTGCTGTGCTTGTTTTGATGTTATTCCTTGTTTTTTTATTGTAGTTATTTCTCTTTCCTTCACTTAACTTTCATTCTTTTCCCGCTTTTCCTTTTTTGCATTGCACTGTAAATATGGCTTTGTAGTTTGTGGCTTCCTTCATAGTATCTTTCTATCGTAGTTGGCTCTTAAAGTTGTCCGCATGTTCTTTTGTGTTTGTGTGTGTGTGTGTGTATGTGTGCGGTGTTTTCATGTTTAATCTTGTTTCTTTCCCATGCTCGTTGTAGCTTGTCGCGCCTGTGTTCTTCGATGGGCGCCATACAAATATATGATTGATTGACCCATCCTGACATCTTGCATCCTCTTTGTTGTATTTTGTGCGTGAATGTTTGCGTTATGTTGGGTTTTACAAATACGTGACGATGACAATAATACAGCAGATACTGATACAATGCCGTTCCAAAATTTTTTTCACATCATCAATTGCGGTTAATCACAATATAGCACATATCATGCAACAATATGCAAATGTTATACAACAGTATATATATGCAAATGTTTAGTAATAATCTACCATATAAAAAGTAATACCCACCTGTTTTATGTACATGCTTGATCATCAGCATGAACCTGGACAGCAAAAACAAATAACAATTATAAAAAAATTGCCCGTAAATTTTATGTATATTCACACGGAGTTGCGTAAATGAACATACTTGGCATGTAGAAATATGCAACATGAAGACAAACGCACAATCAATCTGGAAAAATTTAGAAATAGAGAAAAATAATGACACAGCATAACAAAAAATCAAAGTATGTGAGTACAATGAAAATGAAATGAAACATTGTGAGCACAATGAAAACAATCCCAAGCAAACCGAAAATCAACCCCATCGTCCAAGCAAAGAAGGAAGCAAACAACCGCCCATCTATAATATTAAGCGAATAATAGTGCTCCTTAAATAATATTTTCAATAAACAAATACCTAGCAAACTCACTAAACCTTGCCAACGACCAAAACACATTTCGCGCGCTTGAACGCCGCATCAAAGTCGTTTCTGCTTTACACAAACAAGCTGTTCTAAGCCAAATGTATTTTTTATGATATTTTAATTTATTTTGTAACTCGGACACAAAAAACACCCGAAAAATCGTTTGTTATCAATATCGATCTTTTCAACCATCAGACAGTGTCAGTTTAATAGGTTAATAAGTCCTATTGGATCATCTAATATCATCCTAAAAGAAAAACATGCAGTAAAACATGCAGGGAACAGATGCGCTGTATCATCCCAAACGCGTTATTAACTAAGCTACAACTAAGCTGTAAATACATTCATAATTAATTCATCAGACCTCGGCTATTCATTTTGAATGTAATTAGAGCTTGGTCATATAGTTGTAGCATAGTCATATAGTTGTAACAAAATATGCAGTTTGTTAGCTGATTAAATTGACCGATTAGATGGTAAAACTATTTAAAAATTAAAAAACATGAAATTCGCGTGTAAATACACGCAAGTTTTAATTCAATGCTGCTGTGTTTTCACCAATTGTATAAGTGCATGTTTGTGTATGTATGTATATGTATATATGTATTTACGCTTTGTTGTTCGTCTTGAAGTTATGCGCGCCCGTGTTTTTACAGGCGCTATAGTAAATATGTTTGTTTGTTTGGTATACGAGGGCATGTGCGCGTGCTGTTCCTGCGGTCAGGGGAAAAGAATACTGCCGCCGTACCCGCTGCGTGTCGTAAGAGGCGACTAGAAGCGGACCCTCTGCTTCTTTTTTCCGAGATACTTCTGTCAGGACCGGTGGGGGCGCGATAATTCAGCAGAGTTGGTGCCCCCACTGTAACGGCAGCTTTCTTCTGTCCTATCATTCTCCCCGAATTAAAAAAAAATGCGCGTGCTTATGTGTTGAAACTAAGCTGCACTTGCGTATCTGCAGAAGGCATTTGATTATGTTTTGGCAGCTTAACGTGAACGAACACGTGTGTATACGGCCTGTGTACACTTCGACCGATAATAGACAAATGCGAATCATTAGTTGGAAGAAACAGAGAGCAAACAAAATATACTTACATATTTATTGAAAACCTAGAGGTGAAATGTTTGGAAAAATGAATGATACCGAGTCAACAGTGCCTTGAAAACACACACGAAAACACTCGCAAACACAAATACACTAACCTAAAACGCGTAGAAAAACATTAACACACGAGCACGAACAGCCAATACTGGAAGCCAACAACGCATTCTCACTGGCAACACTACCAAACACACTGGCAACACTACCAAACACAGCTGATTATACAACATGACAACTGGCACAAGCGGGCAAGCACGACCCTCATCCGGGGACTTTTGTCTTAACGATCGTCAGACACGCACGAGCTTGAATCATGACAAACATGAATGAGGACAAAACATCAATCAACGTCCATACTCAAGCAGTGCCGTTAAAATGCTCATACAAACACACACACACACACACACACACAAACATATATATCTGCTGATAACAGAACCGAGAAAGGATAAAGGCAAGAGCACACACGTACACACGCGCTCAAAAACACAACACGCGCACACAAACACTAATCGAGTGCATTTTCTCCAAATCTGGCATCGCTGAGTGAAGGCGCATTTGGCAACACTGCTGACGCCACACGACGCACCGAAGACGAGCGACGCGACCTCTTGGCGGCCGGCGCGTCAAAGTCGGTCTCCGAATCGACCGACAATGATTCCACTGAGGACAGGTGACCTGACACGACCTCGACCGGCTCATCGCCCCGGGCCGGCGATATTTTGCCCTCGCTCTGCTCATAGTTGTTGTTGTTGGACGATGAGGTTCCAGATGAGGTGCATTGAGATTCTGTCTCGGTCTCTGTTTTGTCGACCGCCTTGCGTTTGTGCTGTGCTATCATCTGACAACGACACACACACACACACACACACACACACACGCACGAATCGTACAAATTTTGAGTATGAGACAGGAACATGAAACATAATACATGAAACACATTTCCACAGGCAAGCATCAAATGATTCATCGTTAGCCGCACCTGCTCAATGAATTCTGCGTCGTGTTCGTCGCAAATGTCGCCGAGCAGCGCGTGCTGCACAATGGTGGTGTTCTGGTGGCGCCGACACAGCGAGTTCGGACAAAAGCGGCACATTTGCACCGATCGCTGGCCGCACACGTCACAATGGTGCCACGGACACATCCACTTGCCTGCCGACACAGAATTATTGCAATAATGAAATAATACGTGTGCAAAAGACATCAAAAAACGTCAAAATTGACGTTTAAAATCCGTTTAAATGACGTCAAAATAATACGCGAGCAACTGACATCAATAGATATTATTACTATCGAATTGTTTTTACTATTATAATAAGCTATTGTTGTTATAATAAATTACTTCTTCTACTATTAAATTATAAAATTAGTATTATTATTACTATAAAATTATTATTAATTAAATCAATGAGCGGGGTGAGATGGACAGTGCAAACGATATAAATTGCATAACCGCAACTTGCAACTTGCAACTTGGTTATCAACAGACAGCGAGAAGAGCAATACGATTATTGGAAAGGAAAAATACAATGTGGAAACGAAATGAGACGAAGCGCAGTCAAATATGCAGAATAGTACAGCACAAAAATAGCGTTGATTACAAACTAAACACTGTTCTGTGCAAACAATACGCAATAATATCGGAAAAACACAATAAAGCAAACATATAGTTAACAAAACTCCCCAGTCGTCAAGGGAAAAGACACAGCTTAATCCCCATCACTCCCGACACTTGACCAGTTCCTGACACCACGAGCCCCTATTGCGCTCGTTTACGCCGGCGATCAGTCGACGCACCGTGTGGCAGCCGGTCTAGCTGCAGACATTGCAGATGATAGGCCTTGGGACAGCCGGCACAGTCGCACAACACCAGCTCGCCGCCCACTGAGCAGCGAAAACACTCGTCGTCGGTGTGTGTGAGCGCGGCGGCCGTCTGTCGGCGTCGACGCTGTCGTCGCTGTCGACGCTTGGCCGCCAGTCGCTCGTCTCTGCTGGCCGTCGGCGCCGACGAAATCGACTGACTCACACAAACACAAGCACAAACACAAGCGTTACCAATGCGGCGAAATCGTTGTGTTTGGCCGCTGTCCTGTAGATGTATGTGTGTGTGTGTCCATCTGTGTGCTATATATAATATGCCTCCAATTTTATAACATTTGTATTTGTGTCACTTTGTGTGTATGAGTGTATACGCGTGCAGATATATGTGTGTGTGTACATGGGTGTGCGTATCTAGGTGCATCTGTGAGTCGTGTGTAATTTACCTCCAATCTTTCACCGTATACATTTGTTTGTTTGAGTGTGTATATGTGTGTGTGTGTCTCAGTGTGTGACAGTTGGAGTGATTGCTCCTGCCCTCCTGGCATCACACCAGCAGCTCACCTTGACCACCTTGTCGCCGAGAAAGCCGCTACAGTTGGCCGCGCCGCACAGACACACCTTCTTGGCCGAGCCGACACAGTCGAAGTTGTAGTTGAACTTGAGCTCAACGCCGGCGGCAATGTCAGAGATAGCGAACAGACCGACACGCGTCTCGCCGCTGATCGTCCACTTCTGGGTCTCGCAGTTCGGCTCGCACGAGTGGTTCATGAAACTGTCAAACATCGTCCACACATACATACATACAGACAGACAGACACACACACACACACACACACACATGACACAAAAGCGTGCACACGCATAAACACACGCGCACAAAGACAGCCACATATACATACCTAGACACACACACACACACATACAGAGTATAGACATACAAAAACAGACACAAAAGCGCGCACATATATAAACATACGCACAGACAAAGGAAAGACATAGACAGACGCATACACACACACAGGCGCAGTAGCACACACATACACACACACACACACACACACACACATACACGCACACACACACACACACACATACACGCACACACACACACACAAGACCAGAACAGTGTTTGCAATAGTGGCATTAATCGATCGTGTTTCGTATGGGAGACAAAGCAAGCACAAACTGCGACAATATTACAATATTAGCGACAAACACCCACATACTCTTGAAAACGTGGTCATATATCCCATTGTAGTGTTTATTATCATTATTATTATAAATTACAGGCAAATCCAGTGGCATATGAAGAATGCAAGTGCACCACTACCATCCTGCGGTGGCTGCGGTGGTGTACTAGAAGCGCCCAAAAGATGTAGAGAGAACGAGAGTTGGAAAAGTAAACTTTGCGGTCACGAAGATGAAAGCTAACGAAGAAATAATCAAAACAAATAGACGATAAACCAAATAAAACAATCAAAAGACAAACTGAAGGCAAAACAGATTCTAGACTCGCCGAGCAGGCAGACAGTTCTGCACTCAACTCACCGAGCCAGGTTGCCCTTGGGACCGGCGTCGAGGATGCGATCTTTGTCGATGGTGAGGAAGTAGTAGTTGTCGTCCTTGATTTTGCGCTGCACTTCCACGCGCCGCAACATCTCCGCCTCAGTGATCACCTCGCCAACATACTCGATCACAAACTCACCTGCCCACACACACACACACACACACACACACACACAACGACTGTATTCAACCAGGCAATCAAACACCAGATGATACTAGCCCTGCTCTGTGTGTGTGTGTGTGTGTGTGTGTGTGTGTGTGTGTGTGTGTGTGTGTGTTTCGGGTGACGAAATAGTAAAGCTGTGAGCTCTGACAAAATCCGGGGTCAATTTTCGAACCAGAGTGAGCCTACGACACGGCAACTCAGCACCCCAAACCACAACAATACTCCATGAAAATTCGTGCCTATAACAGTGGTTCTAAACCGGGGTAGCGAGCCTGGTTCCTAACAGGTGCGATGATTCAGGTGAAAACATTAATCAAATAAATCTTATACCCATGCTTCATATTTTTCCTGGAAAAACCTAAAAGGAAGCTTACAGGAACTATAAGCTGTATGAATCAATATTTAATAAAAAGTTTTGTTATTACTTCGTTTGTATTTTCATCTGTTTCATGTAACTATGAAGAATCTAGCGGGGTGCCAGAAACGACTGCTAACTTGAAAATGGTGCGAACACTGGAACAAGGTTGAGAACCACTGGTGTATATATGATATCTACTGTCGCAAAAAACGACAAGAAAACAAAACAAATAAATTGCGACAATGATAGAAATAGAAAGAGAAGAAGGAAAAATAAAATAAACACATCAAAATAACACAACAAATGGACAATTGGCAAACTGATTTGGTAAATACAAGTCTAGTAGAGACAAGAGAAAGCGGGGGTCACTGACCTTTCTTGATGTCGGCAGTTGACCTGAGACCCCAGCCGCGCGCGTCGGTGAGAAACGGCTCCAAATGAGGATAGCAGCGGCGCTGGAACCGCTGGTTCTCGCACCGCTCACCGGCCGCACACACGTCCGGGTGACACTCAAACAACAACATCCTGACACACACACACACACACACACACACACACACACACACACACACACACAGAAACTCACAAACAAAATCACATTGATACAAGCACACACTAAAACACACACACACTAAAACACAACATATATACACACAGGCTCAAAAACAGACTTACACGGACACACACACACACACACACAAGAACAGCACCTGTTGATACAGTTGGAGTCTGCGCCGCACGGGTGCGCATCACTGGGCTTGCAGTCGCACGAGGGACTCTGGCCCGCCCTGCCGTCCCCGCTAGTCAACTTGGCCCCGCCCACCGGCCGGTTGATGCGTAACTTCACGTAGCTAGGCGGCTTCTGCACTCACACACACACAAATACACGCGCACACACACACAAGTATATGTATATACACGCTCTACACACACATTCACCATATATGCCGATATGCTGACGGACGCACACACACACACGCATACACACCCACACACACACAAACACATACAGACAAACTCACACACACAAGGGCGTTCAACTTACACACACACAGGGCCACAAGGGCACAACAAAGGCGTTCGACAGGGTTCCACGAAACAAGTAATTGTGGCAAATCGAGCATGAAGGAGGGATACGTGGAAAGCTTTTGGATTGGATGAGAGATTATTTGAGCGGACGGAAAATGAGAACAGTTGTAAGAGGTGCCAAATCGACGTGGAGAGAAGTCACAAGTGGCGTTCCTCAAGGATCAGTGCTTGGACCGATAATGTTCCTGGTGTTCATAAATCAAATGACGGAGAGAATAGGCAGTTATGTGAACATGTTTGCAGATGATGCGAAAATTATGGGAAGAGTGAAAGATCGGACCAGCTGCCAAGAATTGCAAGAGGATCTAGACAAGCTATGTGAGTGGAGTAGATAATGGGGCATGGAGTTTAATGCCAGCAAGTGCCACGTTATGGAATTTGGTAACGGAAAACTCAGACCATCGAGATGTTATATGTTGGGCGAGCACCAACTGCAGAAGGTGACTGCCGAAAGAGATTTGGGTGTAACTATTGAGGATGATCTGTCGCCGGAGAGGCATATAACCAGAGTAGTGAATACGGTGTAAAGAACCATTAAGAATATAAGGGTCTCATTTAACTTCATCGATGAGGAAGTGATAAACAATGGATCAAAAATGTTATAAGGCAGCCACTAGAATACGCGGCAGTAATTTGGGCTCCCACAATGAAAAACATATCGCTAGGTTAGATAAAGTCTAAAAAGTAGCGACTAAGCTCTTAACATCATTGAGTTCGTTAAATTATGAACGCTTTCAAGCACAATATTGGATTTAATAAACGCTTTCAAGCACAGTATTGGTATTGAACGATTGGATAGGAAAGATTGGGTGGTTTGGAGTATGAGGGACCATAGGCGACACAATAAATGACTACAGCAAACCCGGGTATTAAGGGATATAAAGAAGTACAGTTTCCCAAGTAGGTGTATAGATATATGGAACCGTTTGGGTAAAGAGATAGTTCAATCAAACAGTATAGCACAGTTCAAGCATAGGTTAGATAAATGTGGGTATGGAGACAGGACAGCCTGAGCCCTGATCATTTCCTGTAAACTACAACTGTGAGTACACACAAACTCACACACACATATACACACACACACAAAATACACACACACACAAACTCACAAACACACACAGACTAGAGTAAGAAGCGCCGGCGACGAACAGTGCAGCTCACCATTCCAATGACGGGCTCGCGTGTCATGGACTTTCTGGCCAGACTCTCTTTGAAGTAGGCCGACGCCTCCTCGACGGCGCGCCGGTACGACAAGCTGAGCGTTTTGCTGCCGAAATTGGGAATTTTACCGCTGGAGTCCTGCAATAACACGATTGATCGATTGAGTTGAGTTGATCGGCTGGATTTGCGAATCAAATCAGTGATGAATGTGAGGAAAAATGTGGAAATGAAGTAGAAACGAGCCAGAGTGGATAAATATTCCATAATTACTACACAACTCGATAAACACACACACACACACACATGAATGAAAAATCGTCTGAATCATTGAAAAGTTAAATTCATACACCCATATTCTAGACCTAGATCGCCTAACAACATCTGGCGTTTAGATTGTGCAAAACTTCAAGCCTAGGCGAACTTATTTGTCAACTTGACAGCCCCATTAGGCTGATTGAAACAGTCCAATAAGATAAATTAAATAAATATTAGAACAAAAAAGAAGCAATGAATATTAAATAAAATATTAATACATTAATAAATAAGTTAATACAATAAATAAATAGCCCGGGTGCCGCAAGGGAGTGCATGATCCGGCCTACTACAACAATTGTGTCAGCAAGACAGAAGAGATGCCAGGCAGGAAGAAGCGTGCACAGAGCGCGATAGAAAGCCAACAGTGATCTGTGTTGGGAGATAGCTCCATAGGAGCTCTATCCTGAATGCGCTCCTGCACAGCAGAATGCAACCTGGTTACACTAATCGTGTGTCTGTGTTCATTGGAGCCGTGTGTATGCGCGTGTGCCAGTTGTGGTGGATTGACACTGTGTATGTGTGTGTAGAAGTTGTATTAGTGTGTGTGTGTCTATGTGTATGTATGTGTATGTGTGTGTGTGTGTGCGTGTGTGTTTCTGTTGTGGGGTAAAGGCGCAGCATGCCAGTGACCTCTTGTTCGTAGACAAACACGCGACCGCGCGACACCCAGCTGTAGTCGCTGGAGCCGAAGTAGCGCACGACAAACTGGCCCCGTTCATAAGGCATCTGCAACAGATTCTCGGGAATGTTGTTGGGCAGCACGACCAGCGCAGGCCACCATCTGTGTGTCGTCATCATCATCATCATCATCATCATCATCATAATCATCATAATCATCATCACGGTCAAAATCACCATCACTATTACGATATTAACGACTACGCACTTACACAATTATTATTATTATTATTGTTGTTTAAATCAATGAGCAATGCTGAATGGGAAGAAAGTGAACGGTGTGTGAATGGAAAATTTACCGGCCAAGAGACGAATGAAGAACAATCACACGAATAACGCAGCAGACAATACTCAACAAACAGACACACATGAAGCGCCAAGTAGAGGAGACAACAAGAAGAATATAAACAACAGAAGAATAAGAGAAAATAAAAGATAAAAGACACAGAAAAGAGATTTGGAAGAGAAGATAAACGAAGCAGAAAAGAGAACAATAAAACCGGAAGGCAATAAGGGAAGAAGAGTATAGTACCAGTGGTTAATGGCAAAGCCGCTTAACGAACAACCCGATGAATTCAGTAACAACAACTTATCGAAGCTACAGTCAAGATCACAATGAATTATTCAACGTAACGTCACACAAAGGACATCAACATTTTTATACACTTCATCCGTGCTCTCACGTCCTTATTAAAACCCAGGTACTAAAAACTCAACAATGCGCACTGTTGCAAATGTCAAACACTAAATAAAATAGCTCGCGTAAATTTGATCCTCTACGTATGAATAAGAGACAAGACATAAGAGACAGTCGGTTACAGAGACAATAGTAGAGGAGAGTAAGAGACAGTCGGTTACAGAGACAATAGTAGAGGAGAGTAAGAGACAGTCGGTTAGAGAGACAGAGACGGCACCTGTACTGGCCCAGCTTGACCCAGACCACCTCGCCGTAGAGCGCGAATCTGCCTGTCTCGCATTGTTCACACACATAGCCGTCATCAGGGATCGGCACGTTGATGCAGTCGGCGTGAAATGCCGCCGGACAAGACTCACAACACACCAGCGTGCCGCCTGCGACACACACACACACACACACACACATTGCTCATTGATACCAGAATACACGATATGATACCAACGAAGGATAGGATATATCCGCAGGGATGCACAAAAACACTGGGCGATAGCTTGAAAGAGATGCATTTTGGGCGAATAGAAGCTAGATAGCGCGACAGAGAGCAAGTAAGAGAGAGTAAATCAGAAAGAGGACGGGAGGAAATGGCAACAGCAACAACGAGGCCAACAACAGTAACAACAAACGACAACGTGCTGAAATAATCAAGTATTAAGCAAAATATTACGCATTAGGTAAAGTATTAAGTATAAAGTAAAGTATTAAGTAAAGTATAGAGTAAAGAATTGAGTATTAAGAAAATTATTAAGTAAAGTATTGAGTATTAAGTAAAGTATTAAGTATTAATTAAAGTATTAAGCATAAATTAAAGTATTAAGTATAAAGTGAAGTATTAAATATAAAGTAAAGTATTAAGTATTAAGGAAAAGTATTAGGTAAAGTATAAAGTAAAGGATTGATTATAAGGTAAAGTATTGAGTATCAAGTAAATTATTAAGTAGAGTATTGAGCATTAAGTAAAGTATTGAGTATTAAGTAAAGTATTAAGTATTATTTGAAGTATTAAGTATAAATTAAAGTATTAAGTATAAAGTGAAGTATTAAATATAAAGTATAAAGTAAAGGATTGATTATAAGGTAAAGTAATGAGTATCAAGTAAATTATTAAGTAAAGTATTGAACATTAAGTAAAGTATTGAGTATTAAGTAAAGTATTAAGTATTATTTGAAGTATTAAGTATAAATTAAAGTATTAAGTATAAAGTGAAGTATTCATATATCATCATATATCATGTATTTGTCACCAACATATAATTTACACAATCGTTGTGACAGGGACCCACATAAGCATGCGCTTTTTTTCATGTGGGCCCTTTACAATGAATAAAGACAGCGTACAAAAAGACAGTGACATCGTAACAAGATATAAATAATTACAACCAATATAGGCACACTGCTGAATCAGTCGATCGTCTCTCCACACGTCGAAGCATCACTGATTAGTTACATTTATCTTGATTCATCCCTTCAATGAATTTCTTTTTAAATGTCTTCAATGTCCTACTTTGTTTGACGCATTTTTGTATTCCATTCCACACGGTTACTCCTCTAACGCTCAAGCTTTGTTGTCTAGCTCGAGTTCTCGGGAACCTCTGTGCAAATTTGTCCGGGTGTCTCTTGTTTATTTGAAATAAAGCCTGCAGGTGTTTGGGTAATAAATTATTGTGTGCTCGGTACATGAAAGCTGCCGTGTTCAACTGTACTAAACTGTTGAAGTCAAGTATTTTATACAAGTATTAAGTATAAAGTAAAGTATTAAGTATAAGGAAAAGTATTAAGTAAAGTATAAAGTAAAGTATTGGGTATTAAGTAGAGCTGACCCTTGGAGCAGATGAAGCACCAGGACGCGTTCACGTGTGACAGCAGTTTACGACTTGCGTTGTGTTCCGGATGTTTGGTGCACACAATCTCGTTGTTGTTGAGAATCTCAGTGCCTGCCGCAACACACTGTTCGGCTGCACAAACACAAACACAAACACACACACACGGACACACATACACATGAGCACGTGTACACACACACACACACACATACACATGAGCACGTGCACACACACGCACACATACCGTATATTTGGGCGTATAAATTGAAGCAAATTTTTATGCATTTATCATATATCGGTTGTATAAGACTGCTAAATGACGAAACCATGTTTGTTTGGCCTAGGCTAGTGTGCGAGTGCTAAGCTGCAATACCTACTCTTATCGAGAAATAAAGGTGTTTGTAATCAACCATTTATATTTACAACCAAAATGATACTGATTTTTTCATGTAAAATGAAACATTCTGTACGTAGAATTCAAGGTCTGACTTTTATATCGGTTGTATAAGACGACCCACAATTTTTAATGGTGATTTTTTACTATAATTTTTAAGGGTGATTTAAGGGTCGTCTTATACGCCGAAATATACGGTACATACAAACGTGCGTAAAAGCTCAATAATACAAACAAATATAAATACAAACGTATAAATATGGTAGGCAAATTATGTATAGCGTACAGATGCAGATATAAACAAGAATACATCAAATCAGAGCACAAAAACAAACGTAACATGACATATAACGTAACATATAATGAGCAACAAACGTAACGTAACACGTGACAAACGTAACATATAATCAGCACAGTGCATGGGGAAGAGAAATGCACAGACACACACTGACACACACACACACAAACTGACACACACACACACACACACTGACACACACACATACACTGACACACACTGACATACACACACACTGACACACACACACACACTGACACACACACTGACACTCACACTGACACACAATCGGTGCACATAGAGCATGCATACACTTGATAGCAGAGACCAACTTTCACCATGGAGGCTGACAGACTATATTGCTCGCTATAACCTGTTGCATGAACGTCCCTGTAAAACCACACTCTATAGCTTTGATAACGCGTCACGCTGGAATCAATTCCTGCTGGAAATTGTCATCTGACTTTTTACCATTCACGATATCGCACTGTGGCGTTCCATGTAGGTGTGTGTGTGCGTACTCAATTAGTTTTGGTGTACAGGAGATGAGCAAGGCTCAGACTGTCCTGTTTCCAAACCCACTATTGTTTAGTGTATGTTTAAACTGTCCAATAAGGCTTGATTCAACTATATCCCAAATTCCAGACAATTATAAATGGCATGCCTATTTGGGTTTAATGTGTATCTATTTGGTATCTAATGTGTGTGTGTGTGTTGGTTTGTGCGTTTCTGTGTGTCCGCATGTGTGTATATTTGCGCCTCACAAAAAGGAGGCGTGCCGAAATAAATCCAAAAAAATGTACGCCTTTTCCCCACATCTCCACGTCGCTTTCAGCATTCATAACCACCTGTGACTGTACATATACATGTGTGCGTATGTATGCGCGTGTGGACGCATGGGCGTGCATGCACCCGTGCAATCAGCAGCTCACATCACTCACTGTTATGATAGCTGGTCGGACAGAGCACACACTTGAACAGCAGTCGCTCGGGCGGTCGCATCTGCGGTGCCAGCTGTTGCGGGTTGTCCGACACGCACGTGTGACACGTGTGCAGCGGACACACGAGCCGATCACCCTGGCCTCCTCCTGCGCCGCCACTAGCTCCGCCATTGCCCGCATTATTCACCATCACCGCCTGCGGAAACAGGCGCAGACAGGCGGCGTGGTAGCGGCGGCCGCAGTACGGTCGAAACTGACACCGCAACAGCTCGTCGCCGTCAGCGCCACCTGGCGAGCCGCAGACAAAACAGAGGGCGCGGCCGGCGGCGCAGTCGACACAAGTGTCGGCCGTCGGCGGCAGGTCGAGACAGCTGGTGTGGAAGCAAGAGCCGCAGCCGCCGGCACAGCGCACCACGTCCACACCCAGTTCACCGTTCAATAAACACACCTGCATACATACACACACACGCATATACATATACATATACACGTCCACACCCAGCTCACCGTTCAATAAACACACCTGCACATACACACACACACACGCATATACATATACACGTCCACACCCAGTTCACCGTTCAATAAACACACCTGCACATACACACACACGCATATACATATACATATACACGTCCACACCCAGCTCACCGTTCAATAAACACACCTGCATACATACACACACACGCATATACATATACATATACACGTCCACACCCAGTTCACCGTTCAATAAACACACCTGCACATACACACACACGCATATACATATACACGTCCACACCCAGTTCACCGTTCAATAAACACACCTGCACATACGCACACACGCATATACATATACATATACACGTCCACACCCAGCTCACCGTTCAATAAACACACCTGCACATACACACACACACACGCATATACATATACACGTCCACACCCAGCTCACCGTTCAATAAACACACCTGCACATACGCACACACGCATATACATATACACGTCCACACCCAGCTCACCGTTCAATAAACACACCTGCATACATACACATATACACCTACATATACACGTCCACACCCAGCTCACCATTCAATAAACACACATGCACATACACACACACGCATATACATATACAAGCATGCACACGAGAATTAATTGCATTGCTGTTTCGCTACCTGCAATCTTCTATATTTCAATCAATTTCTTGGCCGGTGTTGGTTGAGAACCAACACTGGCCAAATATTGAAATTTCTACTTGGTTACACCAACATCAGCATATATACACATAGGGTCTGCTGTATAAGCGCTTGAGCGGTGCATGTTCGTGTGTGTAGCAATGCGCGTGTATGTGTGTGTTTGTACTGCATGCGAGAGTAGTTGATGTTATGTCAATGTGTAGATGGGCTCGGCTCATTATACTTGTGAGTATCGTTACCTGCTCAATTGATATAATAAAACTTACGCACACATTCATGGGACAAATAGATTAGTTGGTTTTACACAAACACAAACACAAACACACATGCACACACATACACAACCACACATGCACAAACAAACACACACATCTACACACGTCAACGGGAGGCTTATCTTCAATTTTGTGTGTAGATGTGTATGTGTGTGTGTGTGTGTATGTGTATTGCCAGAAATCACAAATGCACCTCACACATCGGCCGGCAATAACTGTCCAACCTGCTGCTTCGACACAAACCCGAATATAGCCGACAAAAAGACAGCACGCTGACACGGCACACACCCACCTTACACGCGCGCTCGTTCTTCCTGGAGCGATGTGACGTTGCGCCGGCGGCCGTGGGGGTGCCGGTGGCTGCGACGCGTCGATCACCGCTCGCGTCCGACGGCGTGTCCGAGTCGACACTGTTGGCGCGCGGACGGCGTCGTGGCTGCGCGCCGGCGCCGACGACCGGCGGCTGGCTGTAGCGGCGCCGGCGCTCGTCGGTCATACGCTGCCAGCGACTGGCCAGCAGCTCAATAATGTCCACCTCGGACAGGCGGGGATTTCGCGCCGCCTCCATGTCACACTTGGCCTCGCAAAAGTTGGCGAACCAACGCTCATAAGTGCCGCCGCCGCTATCATCCGTTCCCTCCTCATCCTGCTCGCACCGCTGACTTGGCTGTGACAGCGGCGGAGTCGAAGGCGGCGGCGGCTGACGCGAGCCGGCCGTTGATTTGCGACGATTGACGTCGCCCGCGCCGCTTTTGCCAACGACGCCGCCCTGAGACGACAATGAGCGCGAGCGTTTGTGTTGCGCGGCCGTCTTCTTGCTCTTGCTGCTGTCGCCGCTGGCAACGGCCGTCTTGCCAGCAAAAGAAGACTTCGTCTCAGCTTCTATCAGGTCAATGAACGCCTTCAGACGCTCACCTCTGCTCACACAGAAATACGCACGCACAAAGAGCACGTACACGCACATAAACACAAACACGTAAGCGTGTGAGTGATGTAAGGAACGCAACAGATAGCCATGAATACAGTTAAAATTACAGCATAAAACACACAGGTACCTGACCTGACACACACACACATACACACGTATATACATTATCTAAGGCAGGGGTTATTAACCGGGTTTGTAAACCTGGTTCCTACGCGAAGCGAGAATTCTTGTGAACAATTAAATACAGCATACGTCTATATCTATGCTTTGTATTTCTCATGGGGAAAATAATTTGCTTCATCTTCTTGAACAGAGTGCGAGGAAATATATCCGAATGTATTTTCCTGTGAAGAAGATGAAGATATAATGAAGGGATAAAATCGCAAACAAATATGATAATCCAGGTTGGAAACTACTGAACTGAAGTAAGTACAACATATGAAGCCACAGAAATGTCACAGACAGGAAAGACAAATGAAATGACAGGAAAGAAAATGACAAATCGGGAGGAAACATATTGAAAAGAGCAATATTGCAGCGAGTGTTTGCAAGTCACCGTTCAACAGCCAGCATTCGAGACGCGGCTTGCACGCCGTCCAGCCAGCTAGACAGATAACGATTGGCCACACGATACTGACCGCCGCCACCGCTGGAGCCGCCACTGCCGCCGCCGCCGCGGGACCGCCTGGCACCGCTTGTGGTCGACGTTTCGGCGGCGCGCGCCCACTGGTCGAACTGCGCACGTCCGACAAAGTCGCGCACACACCCGCTGCCCGTCCAACACCGGCAGCTGTCGCCGAAGAAACGCACGTGATAGCGCCGACTGAGTCGCACACAAGTCTTGCCCACGCGCCCTAGCCGTGTCAAGTGCACACACACATACAAACACGTTACATTACGCTATATTACGGCGTGTAGAAGGCGCTCTACACCCGTGGGCTTTTAAAGTGCCCACAAACACACACACACACACATACACAGACATACGACACGCACAAACAAATCAGAGATACACATAAACATAGATTAACAGAAATTAAATTAATTGCAATACAAGGATACGACATCAATAGAGTGGAAATAAGTTGTTTTTAGTCACAAGCAGAGGAAAGCAACAGGATGTATAAGCGATTATAATATCAATGTAATCGCACAATAAGTGTTATACTCTCAATTGCTCGTGTTAAACCTCAATATGAAGAGATAGTATGAGCATCACACGCGATTATTCGCGATAGAAAGATAGAAATTTTGTCCTGTATATTACGATACAACACCAGTAATAGAAAAAAATTCACAAATGATAATACCGCAAGATAACACAACCTCCGCTCATTAAGAGCATTCAACTATTTTCTACCCATATACTACTTTTGTACAAAAACCAACTATTTCACAAACCTACCAATCTTTATGAACACACAAAACAGAAATTACTTTGAGAACCGTTATATAGGTGGGAGATTGGGCGAGTTTCGCACCAGTGGTAAGCAATTGAATGGAAAATGACACTGTTTTTGTTGTCAAATCTGTCTCCTGTTGTGGACATTTTCGGTGTGCGTGTGTAAAATAAACCACGATACCACTACAAACAAAAATAGCACCAACAATGTCAAACCCATTTACACACCAATGCCGCTACATAACAAACCAACACAAACACACACACACACACATATATACAAACACACACCCAGACACAAATAAACACACACACACACACACACACACCTATAAACATAGATATATATACCTAAATACACACACACACACATAAAACGCGCGCTAGCATCCAAATGTAGACATACAAACTGACGTGAGATTTTGGAGAATTCTCCATTGATGGGGTCGTAGGTGACCATGGCGGGCCAGAGCGGGTAGCCAGGCACATGCACCCACACAATGTCGCCCACCACCCACTCACACTCCACATTCTCTTCGTCGTCGGCTAGCTGTTGCTGCCCTTCTGATCCTGCCTGATCGTGCTGGTCTGTAGTGGCCGCCTGCAGTGCATACACACACACACACACACACACATACACAATTGCAGGCGCCAGCAGATACATACCCACCAACACAAAGCAGACACACACGCACACAGATACAAGGACACACATAAGCAGACACACACACACATATATATGTATACCAGTAGAGATACAGCACACATATAACTGTGATAAAATTGCTATCATTATTAATGAAAGCAATGAGCAAGGTCAAATGGGACGGGCGCAAGCGATATAAATTGCAACACCCAGGCACCTTGATCATCAACATAAAATCAGAGAGAAGAACACTAGAACATAAATGCACACAGGAAATACGATATAGTGGAGCGGAATCAGAAGTGCTCAAAAATACCTACAACACAACTAAACATAACCCGCAGCGGTGATGAGTAAATAAAATCAATAAATGAATGCATATCACTGAAAAATCACTCATATAACACACCAATTAAATAATTAATAAATGTAACAAACATAGAAATTAGCTATAAAAAATATAAGAAACCGCTTGATGCTGCATGATTTTCAAGATATAATTATTAATTACAGGCAAATCCAGTAGCATAGGAAGAGTGCAAGCACTATTACCGCCCTGCGGTGACCCCATGTACTGGAAGCGCCCAGGAATGTTGGTAGACAGCGCAAACTTATGTTATTTGCCGTCAGTTTGAACTTGTGCAGCCCGCTAAGTGAATTTCAACCTTTGCTTCATATAAAATACAATTACGCATTTAAACAAAGCAGTGAAGGCTATGTTAGCGTGTAATTTAATCCTCTAGAAGTCAAGGTGATATCCTGTAGCCTGTGCATCAGTTGTTTCCCTCTATCCCTCAGCAAGCTGTAGTGGCGTATTTGCTCAATAGATGTGATTTTTATGTTGCACTCGTGTTACTCTGGCTTTTGGTGGTAATTTTTTTTAACGTTATCCATCTTTAGTATGTTATACTCTTGACGCAACTTATGAAACAAATGTTACAAATGTGTAACATGGCTTCTAAAGGATTAACGGGGCAAAGCCTGTCATTGTCCCGGCTGGCACACCGCAAGTCACACACACACGCACGCCACACACACACACACACATACACACGGGCTATCTCGCAGTCAAGCAGTGAGCACACAAAACTGCACGACTGCGCACACACGAAACCCGCCCAGCGGCAATGGGGCTATCTCTTTAAGAGACGAACCCAACCATTTCACCTCGCCAGGGAATCGAGCCCTGGACCTCCCGTGTACGAAACGAGCGTCTTAGCCACTCGGCTACGAGACGGACTAAACAGTTACCGAGTGTTGACACAGCGGCGAATATGCCTGCTCGCCGTCGTCCGCTGACGTCTCGACCGACGGCGGTAGCGACACACGATCACCGCGCTCTCGCACGCGCACCGACGTTCTCCTACCACCGCCACCGGCCGGCACCGCGTCCGTCGACTCGCCGCTCACCGTCGATCCACCGTCCAGCGCCGCCGCCGTATCGTCCACACATTGACCGCGGTCGTCGGTGATCGCTTTGTCCGTGAAGGTGGCAGCACTGTCGCCGCTGCCGCTAGCGGTTTTATTCGACGTGGCTCGCGCCGTTTGTGGCGCATGAGACGAGCGGGCGGCGCGTTCGCCGCAATTCTCCTTGTCGGCGCCGGCGGCCGGGGCGCAGCCGGCCAATTTGCCGCCCATCACTTGGCTGTCGCTCACGTGGCCCGGCGCGAGAGCCTTGTTGTTCATCGAGCCGGCGCCGCCGACGTCAGGCTTCTCGGTCAGCACGGCGCCCGCACGTGTCGCCGCCGCTGTTGTCTGCTGCTGCTGCTGGCCACTCAGCGGCACCGCCAGTCGGCCGAAATACGCACGCGCCGACGAGCACAGCGCACCTCCGCCGCGAGCCATACTGGCGCGCCAGCACGCACACACAGACATTCACATACAACACACACACACACATACAAATTCTCATACAGAACACGCATATGTATTCACATTTGTTGAAAATGACCACATGAAAATGACCGCATGAAATTTTAACTTTGTGGAAAAAAATCAACTGATGCCACAAGAGTAGTAGAAATATTAGCACCTCAAATTTCTCCGACCCGTGTTTATTGTGGCTTGTGTGACAGTAAGTTTACAATTGTCAACATTGTCGGTAACAGCACTGAGTAATTACATCGCACGGTGTCGTGTTGCTATCTATAGTTGTACAGAAGCCCGCCACTCATGCCATACCGCTGGATTACTATCATGCTATTAAAACGTGTAATGTATTTCAACAGTGTTTTACACAAGAGCCAATGGGGGAGAATTTCTCAGCAAAACTACGCAAAAAATGTTCGAATGGCAACCCCAGGATACTCGTTGATTGAACACGAACGTACATTTTGATCGCACAATACAACTGGCAATCAACTAAATGATAAATAGCATACTTAAAAGCTAAGCCATAATGAATTGCAATAAACAATATACGTACTTTAACGTATTCTCAAAACTAAACTACTGAATTAATTTAACAGATTAGTACAAACAACAAGGAACTCTTCAAGCGAATTCCAAAAATAACGATATATTCAAGGTATTCCTAATAGGATCACACACATGCCAACACACTAGCTCAGGATGCAGGAAAACAAAAATCACTCGCGCCTCATTAACAGAGAAACCCTGTTTACACAGATATTATGAAACCTAAACTATTCCAAAAGATGTCCCTGATAAACCTATACGAGGACAGTTTGTAAACAGATTTTTGATACCCTCACAAAACCATAATGCAAGCCAAAAATATAACAAGCTACATACGTATGCATGCAAATAAAATGAATTTAACATTGAATTAAGAAACGAAAATACGGAATACTAATTACAAACAATTTGAAGCGCTGCACACGCTGAATCAGGCGCGCTTTTGGAGTAGTAGACATACATAGCTTTTCATAATTATATTACTTATCATAAATGTACTTTATCGAGATAAATTTTTGGCATGCCTTACTTTTTTATGAACGAATGCAAAGCAATAAATATAATCCGTTGAAATTCCGAGGAAACATCACATTAATACAATGCTAATACGAGGCTTGAATATGGTAACTATTATATATCAGTGCTTGGCGTGTACCAAATGAATGATTCTCATTATTTAAATTAATGATTATCATTCAAATACCATCGCCGCTTATCAAACATACATCTGAATATTGAAAAATCCTGTATAAATTTCCAAGCGGATTTTTTTTTTCAATGACAGCCATAATAGCAACAATGAGATACAATTTTAATGGACGTGCTAATGAGAAATATATAAGATATATTTTCAATGAGAAATATGGAAGAAGTTCCCTACAGTATTATATTATGCATTACTTTATGAACAATAAACAAAATTATCGATACCGAAGGGTTTATCAATATTGTGTTATAATATATCTATATTTTGTTTGTTAGAAAACACATTGTGCCCATACGGCAGGCGAATAACTGAAAAGTGATTCCGCACATATCTACAGAGACCAAACGTCCAGAAATAATATTTATTGACGCCATTGATATCGAAAGTCTAACTGAGGCTTTCGATTTAAGCGTTGCTTGCATCGTGATGAAGAGTAAGGTTAAGATGGGATTAAAATCTAAATCCGACTAAAACAATTTGCTCCACATGCAGACTTAACAAACGCAGTTTGTGCGCGCACAACATATTGTAAAGCGGACCAACAGTCTACCAGGACTGGTCGTGATTCGACTGAGTTCCACTCATGTTGTAATGCTGCTGATGTTATATTGTAATATAATTATGTAAATAATGATGATGTTATTGAAATTATATTAATTAGACATGAAAGATACACTAATTATGAATATATATCATTTAGGAAAAAAAAGATTTGAGGTCACTCAGCATGACTTCCTAGCTACATAAATGCCGCAATGATCTCATTAATGAATCTTGAAGCAGATAGAGGGGTGTGACGCGATGTTTATTTACGTTTGTTGTATGCTGTATCAGACTATTAGTCATGACTGTTGAATTTTGTGATTATTTTTGGGGTGAGAAAAATGCTGGATTCGATGTTCTTTACCAAAATGCCAAATACGGTCAATTGGCTTGTAAAGAGCTTGCCGATTTTTTCAAGGAGAGGGCCGTACTTGAAGAGAACTACAGCAAAACGCTAGTGAAGCTGGCAAATCGTGCTAATAATGCTGGCTCAGCGGGTACTTTCTCCCCACTGTGGATTGTCTTGCGTATGGCAACGGAAAGAATGGCTTCGGTTCACACAGCTGTCGTTGCCCGTATTTCTGATCTGGTCAAAGAAGTACAAAAATATCTGGAAGATCTACATAAACGACAGAAATCTCTTAAAGAAGAGGAGGGCCCCACTATGGAAGTCGTACAATGCATTCAACAGCTGACCATTTCGACTGTGAAAGCCAAAGAGATATACACTTTGCGTGCTAATGAGTTGCGGAAGGCTCAAGAGGCAAACATGCCACCAAGAGATGTGGAGAAAGCCGAAAATAAGTTCAAAAAATCTGCTGAGGAGTACCGTCATCTTGTTGAAAAGTATGGTAATGTGAGAGGCGAGTTTGAACGTAAAATGGTAATTTCTTGCAGACATTTTCAAGAGACGGAAGAGAATTATTTGTGTCAAATGAAGGAATTTATAGAAGGCTACGTTAAAATCTGTGAAGATAGTCATCTTCAGTCTGGTGAAGTTTATTCTGAATTGAGGGACAAATGCGAAGAAAAGCCCATAATTAAGTTGCTGGAAGAATTTGCATTGAATAAACATACTGGCTTGGAAAAGCCCGTTTGTATGGAATTCGAAGAAATTGTTGTTCCGGTCATGTCAGCGAATAATGAGATTGGAGGAGCTGATAGTGCAGGTGACGTGATCGGCACACTTCCCGATAGTGTACAGGCACATCCTTCAAGTACTGTTTCAGTACCCCGTCAAGGGTTCCTCAGGGGGAGGAGGAGTAAATTAACTAAGCAGAGCAAGAAAAAAGAATCTGATAAGGAGTCTAAATCAGACGGAGAAGAGAGTAAAAATAGTCCTGAAGTTGACGAGGAAGGATATTCAATAAGGCCTCAGACTGTTCCCGTTAAGTCGACTCGTAATTATGAATCTTCTGATTCCGATTCCGATAGCGATACCATGTCCAGGTTTCATGTTAAGATAAATCCGTTGAGCAACGGCGCTCCAATATCAGCAAGTGTTGATGAACTCCGGCATATGGCAAGTGGACTAACCCTATCTTCATGCACAATGAACAAAAGTCCATCTCCATATTTTGAGGAAAACAATCTGAGGAGGTCGCAATCAGTTTCACAGCAGCTAGGGAAGAACAGAACTGCCAACGACCTGGCTGGTTTATCGTTACCTTCTCCTACACATTCTGTCGGCTCCGGACAATCCGCTTCAGTCAGTGAGGTGAAGCCCAAAAGTTGTGAGACATCTACCAGTTCGGACAGGTACTCGGCACTAGGAGATCTCTTCAACGAGTCATCTGATGTTCAGCCATCACTGCCTCCGAAGCTACCGGCGAAGACTATCAGTCACGGTGCAGCTTCTTCTGCTGGATCTTCGATCGTGATTCCCAGACCTCCAAGTAGGCGCAGCAATGAGGGTACACTGAGAGGCAGAGCGTCACCTCACCATGCAGCGAGCGCTCCGCGGAGTGTGTCCGCATCGCCAGTGACACCAGGTCTTGCTCGCAAACCAGATCCGACGCCAGTTGGCTATTCTCGAGGACCGTCACCACTGACTCTAAGCTTGTCAGACACAGTTCCGCTGGCCGTAGCCTTTCAAGAAGTGGTTCACGCCTATTTCCGTGGATCGGATCACTCTAGGTGTCAGGTGAAATTGTCCGGAGACTTGATAGTGTCCTTTCCGTCCGGCATCGTGCAATTGCTGGCCAAAAACCCGACACCTTCGCCATTGGTGTTTTCTGTGAAGTTCATGCGGAAACTCGATGGGCTATTGCCGAATCGTCACCTTATTGTCGCGAGTGGGGAGAACAAGGGTGTCGACGAACCGTATGTGTTTGAGTTCCGCATGGCCAACCTGAGCAAGTTGCTCAAGATGCAGACTGAAAGAAACCCAACGGCTTCCTATTTCAATGTGGACATTATCAAGTACCAGGTCAACGCCATAGCCGGTTCTGCATCGGCTCCCGTCCACCTTACTTCCTACTGGAAATGTGAGCCGTCGCATACCGACCTCAAAATCGAATACAGTCTTAATGAGCGAGCGCTCATTTCGTCGGCCAGTTGTCTACAAAATCTGGTGGTGGCCGTTCCGGTTGACGGTAAGGTGATGGCCATGCACTCAAAACCCATTGGCAAGTGGGTGCCGGAAACATCACGAGCCATCTGGACGGTCGGGGAACCACTGAGTTCGGCCGGCGGCACTTTGAAAGCTCGCTTCGAGCTGGAGCACGGTCGTGGCTCGCCGAGTACTATTGCGGCTCAGTTTTGCTGTGAGGGAGCGACGCTGTCAGGCGCACAGTTCCAGCTGATTGGCAGCGGCTACCGGCTGTCGTTGGTCAAGCGTCGGTTCGTGGCCGGCAAGTACCTGTGTGACTCTGACTTCATTGAGAGCGGTGAGAGGTATGCGGCGCCGCCACTCGCTCATTAGCTGCGTCAGAACACGGTGTTAGGAGCTGGGTACATTTGTCCGCTAGTGTAATTTCAGCTGTGTAAAAATTGGCCGTTGAAACGGCAATACCGAGTGCCTGTTCAAATGGAAGTGGTGTGTAGAAGTTCTGTGCCATTTCCTGAGTGAATCGATTATGTTTCAATGAAATATTACAATATATCATTTGTATTCCAATGAAAATGTTATCTCAATTGTCTTAATCCATCTTCAGTATGTTTAGTGCACATCTTGAATATCGAGTCATAAGTATGTTTATTTTTGGCGTTACCTCATGAAATGCCTATTGTTCATGTTTTAAATACACTATGTGACATTGTTCGAGATATGAATCTTATTTTGTAAATTCAATCATAAGCCCAGACTAACCTGGGCTGAACGACGTAGGTAGCAGCCGTCACGGATAATAAATGAAATCCCGCCGGCCGTGCCACTCTGAAACCCACCTTCTCACCACCTTTTCATCACCTCTCCAGAAAACGTAGTGAAATCCACAACCAAGATCTAGTGTCATTTACTGTGCAGTGTTATTCAATCTCATTTTTGCTAGATCGGATAGACGTGCGTTAGAACAAAGTGCTAGAAAACAGTGACGCTCGGAAATCGAGTCCAAAAAACCGGTTTAATTCAACTGGCTCACCATCAAACAACGCTAGCGAAACAACCGGAATTAGATATTATTACCATGAACACTGGCATAGTACATACAAAATGTATTGCGACAGTACCAGTATCATCAATATCACAGCTCGAACACAGCTTCTCGTCAGCTACAGAACAGACCATGACACACTATCAGTTCATCAATTACATCGGCAACAAACTAATTAACGCACGACTGAAGGCATTGCATGTCAAAGCGCAAGCATTTCACTTTCTAGACTTCGATCCTTTTTTCCATTTTCCACGCGAAGATCCAGTGGACGTTTGCCATGCGCGCTGTCCACCGACTGACGATACCCCAGACTGGCGTGATTGAGGCGTTGCCGATGCATTGGCTACAACCCTCTTTGGCCGATTGGACCCACCTTTAGCACGCTTTTCGTTTCGTAGCTGTCTTTTTTCGCTTTTCGCTGGCCTGTAATTGAATAGACCAGGCACACGACCAAACTTGACGTTGTAGGGAGTCAGTACAGACGTGTCAATGGGCAACCACGGAGCTTTGGACAGCGTGGTGAATGTCGGTGACTTGGAGTACATGGACCACAAATCCAGCCAGTTATTACCACCGACGGCTTCACTCTGTCCCTCGGCGCACATGATGCACACCGAAGTCGGGTGATTCTTGCCGCCTCTGAGCAAATACTTGCCAGGACTCAGGGCAGCCACCGGTGTGAGCAAACCATCCAGTGTGGCCAAGCCAACTTTCGGAGTGAATCCCGTGCGATAGTCGACTAGCTGTCTTTCCAGCTGATGCACAGACAGCTCCTGGACACACAATACATTACGGGACTCTGGGTCGATATGCACGCGCAAGATTCGACTGCCGGGTCGCAGCATGCAATCAACCCACTGGTCGATCAGCTCCCCCACTGTCATCACCTCTAGTCCGTAGGATGGCTGATGGTTCACCTTGACATGCACCGTATATACCACCAGCTCTTTCAGTGTCGGACTTTCCAGCATACCATGAGTGTGTGTACGCAAAAGAACACCGTGCGTGCCCAGTTGCCAGAAACGGTAATTGAACGCGGTTCCTGGAGGGGGCTGTAGTAATCCACTATCACTCTTGTTTGACGGTGAGGCCTTGGCGCGCTCGGAGTGGCTAGAATCAACTGTCGCCGCAGGCGTTTCTTCTGCTGGTTGAGAGACAATCACATGTTGCGTCATGTCGGGTACTTCACCAATGGCCGTATTACCATTCGTCTCATCACACGATTCTCCATGCTGATCGATTACACTCGCCTTCTCGGACACATCTTCAATTATGGATTCGTCGTCAGGTATGTCCATTTGTAGATTTTCTCCGTCTGAACTTTCATCCGAGGAGCATTGCTCCGCTGCTGAAGATTCGTCTGGCATTGCACTGGGATTCGATTCCTTGCTCAAGCGGTCAGACACACCATCCTGATTGGTTTCACGATTGTCCGCAGATTTATTTTTTATCTTATTCTCAGCTTTCTGGTTATCCTTTTCCACCTTCAACGCAGCAATGCGCTCCTCAGACCAAACTGAATAATCCTCCTCGCCCTTCTTAACTCGCTTGCAGGTAAGAAGTCGGACGGACCTTTTGTGTATGCATCGCTTCACCTCTAGAATATCTAGAGTACGCGGAGGCAGTGGCTTGTCCAGAAAGATGACTTTTCTAGAAGCGCCTCCCGTCAGTGGCTCCACCAGAGAAATTCGTACCGGTATTTCCCACTCACGGCTGTCAACCGTGGGTACTGTTTTCTTGAGCAACATTTTCAACACCGATGGAGTTGTAACAAAGTCTACCGGCATTGACCGAGACAAAAGGTCCACATTGGGATCACAACTAACAGTGCACTTGTATAAATACCGACCGTCCACTTTTTCGCGAGTGTTGGTCTCCAACGAGAGAGGATACACGTCCCGAGGAGGGAAAAAATTGCGCAGACTTGCACAAAAGCGTTTCAGGTTATGCCAGGCCGACATACGCGGAATACAACACACTGGTGTGATGCCGATGTCAAGTGATTCGCCCACTGGCATTATGCTGGACACACTAGAACCCTTTGAGGAAGTCAGAAGCGATATTTTCCTTAACTCGGTGTAGTAACGCGGATATAGCCAAGCCCTTTTGGATGCCTCGGTGAGACAATCGTTTAAATACATACTGCTCCTCCGAGATATTTCATTATACGAATCCAACTGGCCCATATTGACTTGCTCAACAAACTTCATGAACTCATCACGTTCTTCTCGCATAGACTCCATTAAACTTATGAAATCATTCAGCTCCAGCTGTTCCCTGTCATTGGCGACTTGTGGCGGGCCAGATATGCTCCACTGGCGCATTTTTTCAACAACAAAAGCCTGCCTTTCTTGATTCCATTTAGAGGGACGTGGATATTTTCTCGGTACCCGACAAAGCGCGGATTTAAGTTTCAAACCACTCTCCAGCCTGACTTTATTGGCCAGATCTATGCTTTCTTTCTCCCGAGCTGCCTCCATGTTGTGTCTGTGTACGGCCTCAGATTTGAGTTGATCATACATGGGGATATGCATGGGACTATCTGTCGAGGCACTTTTCTCGTCGTAATCTTCCTCCAACAGCTTCCGAAAATGACAGTATTGATCAATATTGGCCGCGCTGAGAAATGCATCATGGTAGCCAGCGATGGCGTGACTCCAGTTCACACCGGCCATGACCAAGTCAGCAAGTTATTTGCACAACCACATACATTAGGCGGTCTTCTTACGACCGATCAAACTGAAGCGTTTTCACAATCTGCAAAACATGTAACAATTTATCAACCTATATTGTATCAATTTACCTATGCTGTAATCTAGAAAATGTATCAATTAATACAATATATAGCAAATCACAGAGCCGTTGTGAGGACTTATGGACCCCCCGAAGGCAACACTTGGGGCCCCCATTATAAATAAAGCACCAAATAATGAAATTATTTATCATACATAAAGAGAAAGAGAAGAACCGAAAAGTAAAAATGAGGTCCGTTTTAGTCGCCTCTTACGACACACAGCATGGGGGGATGAGTATGGGGGAGCATTCATATTCGTTATCACAGGGGTCTTCTACTGCAGATACAGCCGCTATATATATATCAATTATGTAACCAAGTCCACTTATTCTCCTCCTTCAGCCGTGTATTTGTTTACCTGTACAGAACAAGAAGTGATATCAGTGACTGGATAGGGAAAATAGTAAGCAAAATGATGCCACATAACACATAACATACAGCGTGAGCCAACCGGCTGACACCGTTCAATGTTTGAGTCAATGTTGACCAGACACACACACACATACACATGTGCACGCAAAACAGACGACTGTTAATGAAATCCAGTGGTTTTCAACTTCTTGTCGGAAAGGCCTCACTTTGTACTTTGTGCGTTTCACTTTCGAGCATTTACGGGTCGATATAACAGCCTGTGATGAAGCTTCTTGAAATGATAAATAATTGTTGAATACATAGAAAAGATTGACCCAACTATTTACCCACTATTCTGCTCAAATCACATGATGTGTCTGAGTGTAAATGTTACAATTGCACATGCGCTTATTGTATTTTAGTGTTTTTTCGACGGCGACAATAACAATCGTACGTAAATGCACGTTCTCAGTACGCGAAATCGGGAACCTTGTGTATGTAAACGTGCTCCCGTTGCATAGGATGGAGGCATGTGAAATTGAAGTGAAACTCGTTAATACGTATATCATAGTGACAGTCCAGCAGTGTTTGTGAAATCCTCCAAAAAATTTTGAGGGCAGATAGAAGATCGCTGGTGGAGGCTGCTGGTGCTGGAGGGCACGTGAGAGAAAGGAGCTGCTGAAGCCGGAGGAGAAAACGAAGGAGTTGAGACGACGGCGTGGCCTGCATGTGCGGCGACGTTACGGCTGTCGCGGTAGGGTGCTGAAGAGCACCGGTGTCGACAGAAGCATGGTGGATGCTGGGGTCAAGGTGTTGTGCCCTGTCGCGGCAGCCGGTGATGAAGAGGACGGCAGGCTGCGGCGGAGCACTGAAGAGCACGGGCGGAGGCGGGAGCGTGGAGGATGCTGGGGCCTGCCGTGTTGCGCTTCGCCGCAGCCAAGGTGTGTGCGTCAAGGTGTGTGCGTCGTCGGGTTTAGTTGTTTTTGTTTGTTTGTTATGCGTTTTTTTATTGTATGCTCTATAGTTCATGTTTCTGTAAAAACAGGTGGAGGTGTGGTGTGATTGTGAGCGAGAGAGAGAGAGAGTGTGTGAGCGCGTTGGAGTGTCTGTGGCTTAATGTGTGTGTGTGTGTGTGTGTGTGTGTGTGTGTGTGTGTGTGTGTGTGTGTGTGTGTGTGTGTGTGTGTGTGTGTGTGTGTGTGTGTGTGTGTGTGTGTGTGTGTGATTCGCGTTTGCGTTCGTGTTTGCGTTGTTTGGTGATCTGTTTGTATGTATGCGTTTCATGAAGTGTGCATGCCCCGCGGCGGCGAGCGATTGACCGGCTCGCCGCTGATTGGTTGTGGCGGTGTGCGTGAGGACTGTGTGTGTGTGTGTGTGTGTCCGTTTGTGCTCCCGTGTGTGACGGTGTGAGCTTGGAGTCGTGTTCGTGGTGCGGTTGTGGCGTAACGTCTTGTAGGCGCGCGTGGGGCGGTGATGCCCACGCGCGCCTGTCTGTAATATAATTTATATTTTTTGTTTGTTACAAAAATGTAGATGTGAGGAGATTGGAAGAATAACGGCGTTACACAAACCCTAGATACTATAGCCCATCTACAGCTGTGGCTGCCGGAGCTGATGAATGAACCCGGGACAGGATTCGAGCCACGGGAGATGATACGAGAATCCAGCAACTGTACCACTGAACCACCTGGGATTTACACTTATTCTTTACCTATATGGAAATGAGGTTTACTTGTATAGGTAAATAATATTGCTGTTTTGAGCATCCAGTAGTCATACTATCACCAAGTTCCGAAAATTGAAATCGTTGTGGATGTCTAGTTACCCTGAATGCGTTGACTAACCTATTTTAGTCATGCCGTGGGTTTAACTCTCACTCGTATGGACAAATAAAAATTTCCAATGCAACGAATGAAAACTTGGATTTTTGAAAAGGGATAACAAAATATACAAAATTACCTTACTATTGACCAATAATTTATTATTATTTAAAAATGATTTAGCGCGTAATAAATCATTATTTATTCTTTAAAAATTCTTCAGCGCGTAATAAATCAGTCCTGTCGTTTTGTTTTGCATCCTATCTTCTGTCGCTATACTTCTCCTTTTATGTTTCAATTCCGTTGGCTTCCTATTAAATCGCGCATTCACTTCAAAATCTGCTGCATAATATTCAAACTCTCACATGCTCCTAATCAACCTTTATATCTTTCTGATCTGCTCTCTCCCTCTTCTAATGCCACTTCCCGTCATTCTGCTCCTCTATGCTGTCCTCGCACCCTCAATGGATCTGCCTGGTCTTCTAAATCGTTCTCGTTCTACGGTCCTCGATTATATAACTCGCTCCATTCTCATATCACCTCCTCGCTCACGTATCGATCTTTTACCTCTTCTCTACGTAAACATCTTGTCGAACTTTCCTTTGATCCCGTGACTCATTCCTTGACTCCTTTTGCCTCTCTCTGATATGTGTGTGGGCGCGAATGCATGTATGCTTGTGTTTACCTATGTTTTAGTCTAATTATGTTTATTGTACTCTGTTATTGTGTTCTTCAATCACCCTTCAATGTGTTCTTCTCATTGTGTAAATGTGTTCATTGTGTTATTTGAATCGTGTAATATTTATTCATTCATGTGTTCTTTTTATTGTTTCCGTAATAACTGTTTTAGCTTTGTCCGCTTGTTCATACTGCTTAGCTGCTGCGCGCCCGTGTATGACAGGCGCTATAACAAATACACTGAACTGAACTGAACTGAACAGAATAATTAGCAAACATCCACTCCGACATAAAACAAATACCAGTACAAATACTAGCAATCCAGATTTCAATTAATTCAAACAACGTATGTACTGTAAATATAGCAACCTACGTGATTCCCTATATAATTATGGTTTATCCAACTAAACAGAAGCATAGCAAAGCAGCCCTGCACGCGGCAATTGTTGTTGTTGTTGTTGTTATTGGTTACTGCATATAGCACAGGTTAGGCTCAGATGCAGGGAGGAACACGCGGCAACGCATACATACAACCACAATAACCACAAAAGCGCCATATATGTACAATGTCTACATACAGCGCCTTAGAGACCCTCTAGGTGTAGGGCGCTATATAAATATCTTAATGTAATGTAATGTAAATGCACATTATACATAGAACCAAAGCGAAATATTATAAACGGCACAAAATACGGCAATATCTGTACCAGGCAAATACCACAAGCCATGCTATCATCATCATCATGTATATTTGCCAAACCCAACATAACTAGAGATGCGACCTAAAAAAACGATGTTTTTTTTAAAGCCGTTTTTTTGCCAAAAAACCTCGACCAAAAAACCACGTTTTTTGTTTCTTTAGGAGTCATGTAAATAATTCAAATTATGGAAATGATACATTTGGGATGTTAAATGAATTATTTTTTATATATTAAAAATTATTCTAGAATTATTCTAGGATAGATAGGAAATCCTTAGTATAAGGTTTATTTGAAGGAGAGTCGGGCCAAAAATTGAAATCACCAAGGATCAAGAAGGAATGTGAGAAGCGAAATATAATGGCTTCAATCAGGACAGGAAATTCTAATAGGAATTTAGGAGTGGAACCAAGGTGATCATGACGATAGATAATATTAAGACAAACACGAGAAGAAGAACAGCCTTTGACAATGAGTGAGAGAACTTCAAAGGAACTAGGCGGAGTAGTCAAGAGCGAGCAGCGCACTACAGAGAACTTGGATCGAAAAATGATGCCAGTACCGCTGTTGCAACCCCCCGGGTCTGGCGAACGACACAATGGGGGACGACAAAACAATATATATTCAGAAGAGATCACAGTTCAGAGGCGGTTACTTATTGTGGCGAAACAAAACACAAGCAATGGTTAACAACAGAGCGAGCCAGCAACAGGGTGAGTTCTGTGGACTGGTTGTGGAAGAGTGTGTGTGACGGTGTTTTATACGTCGCTGGCGTGTGTGGTTGAGAATGTGTGTGTATGTGCGTATGTTGTCGCCTGGTGTTCTGGGTCACATATGGTCTGGGCGCACGGCTGTGGACCAGATGTTGCCCTCGATGGCTGCTGCATCCCTGGGTGAGGATGTGGTCAGGCGGATGCGAACCAGATGTTGGCCCAGACACTGAAGAGGGTTGGTGCGCACTGACTGGTGTTTGTACGTGGTGTATGTCTGTGTGCAGGGGACATACACCTCCGGGACGCGACACTGTACCGGGTTGGTGCGCGTTGGCTGGTGTTTGTACGTGGTGTATGTCTGTGTGCAGGGGACATACACCTCCGGGACGCGGCACTGTACCGGGTCGGTGCGCGCTGGCTGGTGTTTGTACGTGGTGTATGTCTGTGTGCAGGGGACATACACCTCCGGGACGCGTACCGCTGAAGCGCTGGTAGAGTGTGTGTTTGTGGTGTATGGGCAAATGTTTTTGGCCTACATTTGCACAGGCGCCACAGGAGCCCCCCTTCAGTTCAAGGAGAAAAACAGACTGGGGGGCGGACAACACGACCGGAACGAGTGATACGCGTACGCAGAACTGGGATTCTTGATCCGGAGCAGTTTCGCGCAGGAGTTTTGCTGGAGGCAGATTGCGGCTGGAAGATGGATACAGCGGTCTCTTGTGGAAAGCTGATGGAAGCGTTTTCCAAGAAAGCCGGTCGTAGTCGGTCCACGCAGATTGTGTCCTCGCCGTTTCGTTCAATCGTAAATGTTTTTGGTGTGCGCTTGAGCACGCGGTACGGACCAGTGTAGACAGGCTGCAAGGGACGACGGTGGCCGTCGTTACGCACAAACACGTATTCTGCAGTGTTGAGCGCAGGCAGAGTAAATGTGTCAGCTGTGGTCGTCGGCCTGCTCTGTACTGGGCGGATCCTTGCGAAGTGCTGCGACAGTTCTCGTGCGACCTGTTGGGGCGAAATATCACTCATGTTGGCGAACATTTCACCTGGTAGTCGTAAAGGTGTGCCGAAAACCAGCTGTGCTGATGAGCACTGTACCGATTCCTTGACAGAGGCGCGTATTCCCAGCATCACGATTGGAAGGCGGTCGATCCAGTTTGGACAGTCGCGTAGCGCACATTTGAGTTGTCGGTGAAGGCGTTCGACGAGGCCGTTGGCGCTGGGGTTGTAGGCAGTGGTGTGCAGTGATTCAGCCCCGAGACGTGCCGTGATTTGTTGCCACAGGCGAGAGGTGAACTGTGAGCCTCGGTCAGACACAATGGTGTGTGGTACGCCATACCTGGATATCCAAGTGCTGATGAAACAGCGGGCAACTGTGTCTGCGGATATATCAGGCATTGGGCAGACTTCAGGCCACCTGGTAAACCTGTCGATCATCGTCAATATGTACTGCTGGCCTTTGCAGTAAGGTAATGGCCCCACAATATCAATGTGGATATTATGAAAGCGACCTGACGGTAGGCAAAACTGAGCAGGTGTCGAACGATTGTGACGAGAGACTTTGCACGTTTGACAATGTGTGCACTGTGTAGTCCATTGCATCACATCATGCCGCATAGATGGCCACACAAATCTGTCAGAGATAAGTTTTAGTGTGGCTTTTCGGCCGGGGTGTGACAAATTATGGAGAACACAAAAAACTTGCTTTCGCATGGACTTCGGCACGATGGGCCGAGATGTGCCTGTGGAATCATCGCAGATCGAGAATCAAGACACATGCGAGTAACTATAGACCAGTTACTCTGACATCTCATATTATGAAAATATGCGAGCGAATAATAAAAACAAAACTGATGGACTTCTTAGAAGGGACCAAAAGACTGAATGAAGGACAACACGGTTTCAGAAAAGGAAGATCGTGTCTATCTCAACTGCTTGAGCATCAAGACTTTATCTTAAAATGTATTCAACAGGGGAAAAACGTGGATGTTATATACCTTGATTTTGCCAAAGCGTTTGATAAAGTAAACCATGGCAAATTATTAGGAAAACTACTGGATCTCGGAATTACCGGCCAAGTGGGCAGATGGCTTTCTAGTTTCTTGATGGAAAGAACACAAAGAGTGTCGATTGATGGCACGATGTCATCCCCAAGTAAGGTCCAAAGTGGAGTGCCGCAAGGATCCGTGTTAGGACCTCTGCTTTTCATTGTATATCTGCACGACATGGACAAGGAGCTGATTCATTCTACAGCCACTTACTTTGCTGATGATACTAGAATTAAAAGTGAAATCGCGCATTGTGACGATGTAAAGAAGTTACAGAAGGATATGAATCTAGTATTGAGATGGGTGGAATTGAATGACATGGCACTAAATGAGAACAAGTTTGACTTATTGAGATATGGGTCGAACATAAAGTTGAAGATGGAAACATTTTATCATTGCAATGACCAACCTCTTCTAGAAAAAGATGAAGTCAAGGATCTAGGAATCTACATGAGCAGTGATGCATCTTTTGATTATCATTTGAGCCAAATTGTGTTCAATGCAAGGAAAATGAGCGGCTGGGTTTTTCGCACATTCAGAACAAGAGATCAAACTAGCATGCTCACTATATGGAAGGCAATGATCTTACCAAAACTGGAATATTGCTGTCAATTATGGTCACCATACAAAATCCAAGACATAGTGAAAGTTGAAGCCATACAGAGGTATTTCACCAGCAGAATACAGGCAAATCAAGATCTGAACTACTGGCATAGACTGAAGCGCTTGAAACTGTATTCTCTGCAGAGAAGAAGAGAGCGGTACATAATAATATACGTATGGCGAATGTTGGAGGGTCATTCTCCCAACGTAGGCCTACATCAGACAATAAACCAAAGACGAGGCCGGCTATGTTACGTAGAAGGAAGTTCAAGCGTCACACAAAAAATAGGTACAATGGTTCACTATTCCTTCAAAAATAATGGAACGCGTCTTTTCAACTGCCTGCCACGTGAACTCAGAAATATAACGGCAGTGGCACCATAATCCTTCAAACGACAACTGGACAAGTGGCTGGCGAACATCGTTGATGAACCTCCCACACCAGGATATCTCAGCTCACATCACAACTCCCTACCGGAGGTCGTCGGAGCATTGAAGATATCACAGTCCGGTTCCAGCGGAAGTCCACTTCAGCTGCGTCTCTAGACGACGAAATTCTCCAAAGTAACCAAAGTAAGATGATTGAGGCGTTTGCGTGCGTAGGTAACGGCTTGATTGTAATTTTTAAGTTAGTGTCATTACCTTTTTTTAGAGTGTTTATGTCGTTGTCGTGCGCCTGTTCTTGTGATAGCTGCAACAGATCGATGATGCTGTGGACACTGGCTATCCTTGACAATGCGTCGGAGACGACTTTATCTGCGCCGCTGATGTGCTCTACATTCGTCGTGAATTGCACAATGTAGTCAAGGTGTCGCTGTTCTCGCGGTGAATGGATTGTTGTCGATGACCTGATCGCGTGTACCAACGGTTTGTGGTCAGTGACGAGAACAAATTGGCGACCTTCGACGAACGGCCTGAAATGGCGGATGGCCATGTATGATGCCAACAATTCTCGCCCAAACGCGCTGTACTTTTGCTGTGCGGGCGACAGTTTTTGTGACCAGAATGCAAGTGGCTTCCACATACCTTGTTGCAGCTGTTGCAGAACACATCCTATGCCGAAATTGCTGGCATCCGTGAATACGCCGAGCTTTGCGTCTGGATCCTGGTGGCTGAGTACAGTGGCGTCGCATATATTTTTCTTGGCTGCAGTGAATGCCTCGTCGGCTGCCTGCGTCCACTCGATAGGCGCCTTGGATCGTCGCTTCTTGTGGTCGACCAGACGATGGAGCGGACCAAGAGTTTCAGCTGCATGGGGGAAAAATCTGTGATAAAAGTTTATCATTCCTAGGAACCTTCTCAGTTGTTGTTGTGTTTGAGGCTTTGGGAAGTCCTTGACAGCGGCGATCTTGTCATTCGTAGGCGTGATACCATGTTCGGTAATTGTGTGACCGATAAATGTGAGAGTATTTACAGCGAATACACATTTTCCTGGGTTCACTCGAATTCCGAATTTGTCGAGGCGTTTGAAAACAGTTTCGATGTGTTCAAGGTGCTCTTCGTGAGATTTGCTGGCAATCAAAACATCATCTATGTACACAAACGTAAAAGACAGCCCTCGCAGCACCGTATCCATCAACCGTTGCATTGTTTGCGCACTGTTGCGCAGGCCAAATGACATTCTGGTCATCTCGAAGAGACCAAACAGTGTAGTGATGGCGGTTTTGTGAACATCATCAGGATGTACTGGTATTTGAAAATACGCTTTGGCGAGATCTATCGTTGATAATATTTTGGCGCCATGCAATGAGACAGTAAAGTCCTGCAGATAAGGTAAGCTGTATCTGTCTGCGACCGTAATTCTGTTTAGAGCGCGATAGTCGCCGCACGGGCGCCACTCGCCAGGCGTGGATTTAGGCACCATATGCAGAGCGCTAGCGTATTGGCTCTTGCTGGGGCGAACAATGTCTTGTGTCAGCATGTTTTGAAACTCACGTTTGGCGAGCTGAAGTCTGGCGGTGTCGAGTCGCCGTGGCCGGCAGTATACGGGCTGACCAGTTGTTTCGTTGCGATGATACACACCGTGCTGTTGTTCTCCGCCGACGATCGGTGACGACGTGAGGCGGGGGTACTTGGCGAGAAGTTGCTGAAATTTACAGTTTGAGTTGGTGAGGCATAACGCTATTTGCGGAGATGCGCGTGTCTTGTTGCCGCTTACCGTGAGTTTTGTCTCGTTGTCGATGGGTTGTCGCAGCCGTGGGTTGACGCTGATGTTGTGATGCGCCAGGAAATCACACCCGATGATTGAAAAATCTATGTCGGCCAGAAGAAACGACCACAGGAAGTTGCGGCGCAAGCCTAGAGACACAGTCACGTCTTTAGTGCCGAACGTGTTGATACGGCTATTGTTGACTGCTTGTAGGACTAGCGGAGATGGCTGATCAGTTGATTGGTACGACAGTATGCTGTACTGTGCACCAGTGTCGATCAAAAACTTGATACCGGTGGCGGAATCCTGGATAAAAAACGGTGTGTTATTCTGGCCAGTAGATGCGATGATGAGGGGCGAACCTGGCTTATCGCTCCTCATTGCAAGTTTAAATCAAACGTGCACGGTTTGACACAGGCTTTGGCTCTAGCGCCGAAATGTTTGTGATACCAGCACACTTGACCTGAGTTTGAGTCGTTGTCGTCGAGCTCCGCCAAGCGACCTCGAGACTGTGAACGCCTCTGTACGCGCTTGGTAGAAGAGGCGGGGCGACGTGGTTCCGCGGATAGTCGCTGCAGATGGCGCTGAATTTCGTCCAGCTGACGTTTGACGGCCGCTAGTTCCCTTGCGTTCGCCGTACATTGTGTGCAGCTCCCGCCTGTAGTTTCGCACGGGCGCTCTGTTCTGCGTGTGTGGCCACTTACGGCGCTTATGAGAGCCGTCGCTTTCGGCAGTGATGATATCACTCGGTCGGCTGTACCTGCAAGTGTTTCTAGAGTTGTGTCTGCCGGCAGGAATTGGAGAAACGGAGCTGCTGCTTCAGGCATCGCCTTCATGAAGATCTGCCGTACCAGTTCAGACTCGCCGTCTTTCAAATACGGCGAAGTTAATTCCTGCAAATGACGCAGAAACTGTGTGGGCTTGCGGTCACCTAGCTCTTGAGCGCTTAACACTGACCTGAGTTTTTCCTCCGCCGATTTGCCGAGTCGAGACTGCAGCGCGGCGCACAGCTGTGTGTAGCAGTCGTCAGGAGGCTGCCGAATGAGGTCGATGAATTCCATGACGTGGTCCGCTGGCAGCATAGAAACTGCCGTCTGGAACCGCGTTTCTTCATCGCTGATTTTTGTGCGCTTGAAGTAAAGCTCGAGCTGAATTACCCAGATGTGTGTGGCTGATGTGTTCAACGAATGGCGGGGGCGGGCCTCCCACGGCGGGCTTGTCAAAAGACATAGTGCGCGGCGTAATGGCAAAACAACCACAATCAGAGCTGTAACCGATAAACTCAATGAAGTAATCACGTCGGGGTCACCACTTTGTTGCAACCCCCCGGGTCTGGCGAACGACACAATGCGGGACGACAACACAATATATATTCAGAAGAGATCACAGTTCAGAGGCGGTTACTTATTGTGGCGAAACAAAACACAAGCAATTGTTAACAACAGAGCGAGCCAGCAACAGGGTGAGTTCTGTGGACTGGTTGTGGAAGAGTGTGTGTGACGGTGTTTTATACGTCGCTGGCGTGTGTGGTTGAGAATGTGTGTGTATGTGCGTATGTTGTCGCCTGGTGTTCTGGGGCACATATGGTCTGGGCGCACGGCTGTGGACCAGATGTTGCCCTCGATGGCTGCTGCATCCCTGGGTGAGGATGTGGTCAGGCGGATGCGAACCAGATGCTGGCCCAGACACTGAAGAGGGTTGGTGCGCACTGACTGGTGTTTGTACGTGGTGTATGTCTGTGTGCAGGGGACATACACCTCCGGGACGCGACACTGTACCGGGTTGGTGCGCGTTGGCTGGTGTTTGTACGTGGTGTATGTCTGTGTGCAGGGGACATACACCTCCGGGACGCGGCACTGTACCGGGTCGGTGCGCGCTGGCTGGTGTTTGTACGTGGTGTATGTCTGTGTGCAGGGGACATACACCTCCGGGACGCGTACCGCTGAAGCGCTGGTAGAGTGTGTGTTTGTGGTGTATGGGCAAATGTTTTTGGCCTACATTTGCACAGGCGCCACACCGCCACCTGAGGAACGTTCTAGGGACGAAGGACGAGGGGCGTTAAGGTAAGAGTAATGAGAAGGAAGAGATGCGGAAAAAATGGATGAGTCAGATTCTTGAAGCCAGGTTTCTGTGAGACAGAGGATATCAAGGTTGTGTGAAGAGAGAAGTTCAGATATATAGGATGATTTATTCCGGGCAGAACGTATATTCAATAACGCCAGGGAAGGAGAGAAGTTGTTAGGAATGGATGGATGAGGAGAAGACGAATCGGAAATGTTTGAGGAAGTGTCCGAAAACTGAGAAGGCAGAGTGGTGGAATGTAAGATGATAGGATAATTTAGAGTAGAGCATGGAAGGAAATGAGAAGGCGTGAATATGGAGAGAGAACAACGTTTTCGGTGAGAGGATTCAGGAGTAGGATCGTTGCGATGAATACATGAAGAATTAGGAGAAACAAGTGATGATTCAGTGAAATGATAGGAGGATAGTTCAATCGAATTTAGTTTTTTGATGGGAAAGTACGTGTAATTAGAGAGTTCCTGGCCTTAATGAAGAATGGGCAGGAGGAGGAAAAGGCCGCATGCTTGTCAGGAAGTTTTGATTGGGAACAGCGAAAGCAGCATGGTGAGGACTTACTTTAGCAGGATGACGATTGGTGCTCACCTGCACAATATCCGCATCTAGGAGATGAAAGTGGTGATTTGCAAGATGAGGGAGAATGACCAAGACCTACACATTTGGAACAGTCGGATATCCAATATCGGGTGTAAACAGGGAGTCGCATCAAGTCAACAAAAATTCTGTCACCATGTTGAGAGATGGCTTGACGGCATTCAGGAGTAAGTGAAAAAATGGCACAGTTGGAGTTAAACTTGGAGCGAGTGAAGAATAGGAATTTGAGCTCATTTGATGATATGTAGGATGAAAGAAAAGGATTTTTGGCAGCGATGGAATTGATGAGGGATGATGAAGTCATCGATGTAGGAACGTTTGGTACAGTGATTTTCGGAAGGATACGTGGTTAAGCAGAGATAGATGCTTGAGGAAAGGAGGATGATAGCGATTCCTTGGCAGCAGTGAGGTCGGATTGGTTGGCACACTTAATGATAAGGGCAGACTTTTTTGGAATCACTTTAGTGATGGGAACTTTATGCAGAGCAGTGGAAACCTGATCTGTCGATAAAGAATGGGTGGCTTTGATGATGCATGAGTATGAGGGTCGAGGAGGTGAAGCAGTAGTGGACACAGTATTGGTATTGCCGGATGGAAGTGGAGGTGGTGGAGCAGCAGTGGACATGGGTGTGATGATACCAGATGGAGGTTGAGGTGGTGGAACAGCAGATGAGAGATGAGCACTAACTGGTGATATTAAGGAGTGCAGTTTCGGAATAAGTTCATTGAACTTGTTGTCTATCATGGAGGATATAACACTTGGAGAGATAGTAGGCATAGGAGGGTGGACATGATGAAATTGGTGGGACGAGTGAGAAGGAAGAAAGGAGCGACATTTCACACAAATCCAAAATATATCAAAGGATAGAATAGCTAGTCCAGCAGCCTCAGACAGATTGATACAGGAAAAATGATACACAGAAGAACAACATTTACACGTAACAAAAGACCTAACATTCACACACGGCATGCCACAACTACATACAGTTTTAGAATTTTTATCAGATGATTGGTGAGCTGGTGTAAGTGTGTTACTTCCGGAGAAACATGCAGCGTTATTTGATAGCGTAGGCGTAGCCGAATGTGTTCTGCAGCTGGCTGAATGAAAATCACTGACAGAACTAGTAGACCCAGCAGAAGTAGAAGTATTAGTCGACAAAGTGGAGTTAGTAAATGGTGAGGGGTTAGCAGGTACGGTAGCACAGATACTGGAGATTGTTGGTAAAGCAGGGCTAGCGGAGCTCGAGCAGCTGGGACATAACCAGGTGGAGCGCGAATCTTCCAGCTGTTGGCCCTCACCAGGAGCAGCACCCACACATGCACCATGGAACCAGTCTTGACAGCCATCGCACAAGATCATAAACTGATCATCCTGAGGCTTCCGACATATGCACCAAACTTCATTGCTAGCGGCCTTCTGCTTTCTCTTCTCTCCATCTTTCTTGGAAGCAGGTGTCTTTTTGGGAGGCATGATATGAGCGTTTATAACGCACCACCCCACAACAACAACAACCGAGGCATACAGCTCCTTAGAGACCCTCTAGGTGTAGAGCGCTATATAAATATCTTAATTAAACAAGGTTCACAAATTGACAGCCCAGTAAAACGATTACTTTGTATTATCGAAATACAATGATGGCAATCTGGAAACAAGAAACAACAAAATAGAACAATCATGCAAATGATCCCAATGTTACACACACCACAATGAAGCGACATATCTGCAGGTTATATGAAAATGCTTATTGAGGTGTATAGCGTGTTTACACGATAAAAGTAAGTAAGCATAATATAAAGAATCAATTATAAAGAATACTCACATCAAAGGGCACATTCGGTAAGCACCACACAAAACAAACATACAAGCCACGCTGAACAAGTGTCGCCAGTTATTGTATGGCTGCCAGTTACTGTGTGGCTGCCAGATTATTGTTTATCTCCTCTCCCCCTTGAGATCGTTAGCAACATCACCTACCACATAATCACGATAGCGGGAAGTGGTACCGCGACCCTGGCGGTTTGAACGACGTAGGGGAGAAGTTTGGTTTTGGTAACGATCTGATAAGAGTTCGGGCGCTAGCGACTCTGAGCAGTCGGGCGTGGACGGAGAATCCGTATCGGCAGGTTCCTCACTCGGCTGGCGTGCTGAGGGGCACGGAGAGGCCACACGGAAAGATGACGTGGAAGGGTGTGAGTCTCTGGATTGTTGTGTGTGTCGATAAGCCATCGGTTGCGTGGTCGGGTGTGTATCCGCGGCACCGGGAAGGTGAAAGGATGGGCTTACCAGGTTTCTGGCGAACAAAGCCGAGAAATTCATCGGTGTAAATCGGCGTAGAAATTGGCGGTTGCGGATGGTGATGCGACCAGAGCCGTCCACACGAACTACATATTGGTGGTGCTGGCGGACTTCGATGACAATACCGGAACGGTCCCAACGACGACTCCGGGATCCCGTTTGGTTCTGTATGTATACAGAATCTCCGACTTTGAGTGGTGACAATGTTTGAGTGTGTGCAGAGAGATGTTCACGTGCTCGCGCGTGCCTTCTAGCCAGTGCCAATTCACGATGATGGGCTGTGAATTGCCACACCGGCGAGGTCTGGAGCTTGGAGGGATCTGACGGAGTGAAATCTCTCAATTGGCGACCAAAGACGATTTGCGCCGGTGACATTCTGGTGTCTTGATCAGGGGTGTTTTTGTAATTTAGGATTGCGCGGTGGAACGCGTCTGTATCTAGGCGACCATCTGGTGCGGTGTTTCCTGTTATCAACCGCTTCATGGTCTTGACTCCAAGCTCAGCTCGCGTGTTACTGTGCGGGAAGGCAACAGAAGACACGCGATGGTGAATGCCCCAGTCACGGAGAAAGTTTTGAGTCTCCCCGGATGTGTACGGCGTTCCACCGTCGGTGGATAGTTCGTCAGGGATTCCGTAAGTGTGGCAATAAACCTTGAAGGCATTGATGAATTGACGAGCTCCATCACCAGGCTTCACAATCACTACGACGGGCCAGTTCGAATACCGGTCTACAATGACAACATATGTGGAGCCGGCATATGTGAAGTAATCCGAGCACACCATTTGAAATGGATACACGGGGTGGACCAATGGAGTTGGAGCCAAATTCGCTTGGGAGGGAGCCATAGTGTTACATGCGACGCACGCAGCGCGTGTACGTTCAATGTCGCGGGTGAGTCCTGGCCAAAAAACAGATTGCTCAGCCCTCAACGTCATTGAAGCGACACCTTGATGGGCACTGTGAAGATTCTCTAGGACCGCAGCTCGGAGGCGTGGAGGGATAACAACACGATCTTTGTACAGTACGACGGAATCAGCGGAACAGAGATGTTGTCGGAAACGGAAAAAACAGCGCAGAGAATAAGGAGTCGTCTTGTAGACCGTCGGAAATCCTTCTTGGACGTGGTGCAGAAGTTGCCGCATTGAGGGGTCATGCACAGTCTCATCTTGTACTTGCTGCCATGTGACGGCTCGAACGGTGCTGATAGCGGCGAGATGAGATGTTCCAGTGGTAGCCATTTCGTCACATGTGGAAGGCAGGGCTGGTGACGTGCCGATGACGGGTAAATCACCGATGTGGAGCACGTCATGACCAAGTGACGATTTCACTGGATGTCGGGATGCGGCATCTGCCGCTGTGTTGTTGCGTCCGGCGACGTAGACCATGCGAAAAGAAAAACGCAGTGTTTTTTCCTTCAATCGAAGGAGACGGGGATTGTCGATGTCTTGCAGTTGTCTGTCTCCAAGAATTTTCAGCAGCGGTTTATGATCAGTGGCTATAATCAAATTGGGACAACCGAGGATGAAATATCGTGCTTTACATAATGCCTTGACCACGGCTAGACACTCTCCTTCGATGGGTGCGTAGTTGGCCTCAGCAGTGTTGTTGAATTGACCGCCGATATATACAATTTTCCAGCCGTTGGCGCAACAATCAGGGCGACATGTGGCGCAATGACAATGCTTTTGGCGAAGGATGAATCCAGTGCCATGGCGTGACCAATCAGTAGCGAGGCATGTGGGCTTACTGATGTCAAACATTTTCACGCCGTGTCGAATGGAATTGATGATGTCACGCTTTGTAGATTCGAATAATTGCTGGAGAGCATCGTCCCAGTAGAAAACCATCTTGGGCTTCAGCAGATCTCTGAAGGGTTGGAGAGCTTCGGTTCTGGACAAGGCATATGAAGCTTGGTTGACCAAGCCGTACCAGGCTCGTACGTCCGTAATAGATACGGGCGTTGGAAAATGTTGAATAGATTGAATATATCCATCGGTTGGGCGCACAGAGTCCTGAGATATTATAAACCCGGCAAATTTCACCTCTTCACGGGCGAATTGGAATTTTTTAGGGTTTAAGACAATCCCGTGTTGGCCACATCGTGACAGGAACTCACATGTGCGATGGAAGTTGGTGACGATGTCTGGCGTCCACAGAAGTGTATCGTCAATACATTTGGTCTTGTCGGGTATGTCAGCAATGATGTTATCGAATCTATGCGTGTAGGCGTCGCCAGCTGCAAGGTAACCCTGAGGTGCTGTGCAGTACCGATAGCGTCCCCACGGTGTGATGAACGTTGTGAGATGACGGTCATCTACGTGGATGGGCACGCTATGGTAGCCGTTCCAAGCGTCAAGAACTGTCTTGATGTTGTTACTCGGGACGGACGCTGCCTGGTGAAACGGAGGAGCCGTGTAGTGGGTTTGGCGAAGAGACGCGTGGTTAAGCTGCTGGAGATCAACAGTTCGACGAGGTGTGCCGTCTTTTTTGGACACGATAACCATGCGTGAGCACCACGTGACTGGCTCGCCAATTGGTAGAGGTTCGACTACACCCAGCCGGACGTCGCGATCGAGATCAGCTTTGACTTGCTTCCGCCAGTGGACAGGTACAGCTATAGGCGTGTGTACGGCAAAAGGCTGAGCGTTTGGATCGACGTACAATCGCAATGGGGGACCGGCCATGTGCGGCAACGGCTGATGCTCGCAGACGTTAAAGGTGCTGGATGCATAATACCGTAAAATCCATTTCTCCAGCCATTTCTCTGTTGTCGGACGTGAGAGGGAGTGGCGGAGTGCTGGGTGGTGCAGGAGCAAGCTGGCGTCGCGGGCAGTCACAATTTTGAGTTTTGTCGGCCGCATAACAGCTAGCGGGAAGTGCCAGAGGATGGGTATCAATACGGTCGTTGTCGGTAGCAGGTGATGACACGGCAGATGCATTGAAGGCAAGAGGCGTGTCAGAATGAGCTGATGTTGACACCGTGTGAGCTGGTGTCGTTCGATTGGGAGTGTCATGGGTCACTCCACTGCACATGAGTGACTCACCAATGCATGGGAATGAGCTGGAAAGCATGCCAAGCTGTACACATGCACCTCGACTCAAGTAGACATGATCCGGATTGTCCGCTTGGATGTAGCAGAGCTGTTTGGCTGTTCGCACCGTTCCGGTGACATCTGTCGCAGAGAACGTCAAAAACAGCCCACCGAGAATGCGGAGTGGCGATTTATTTGCACCGCACAGTTTCTGCTGCACAGGAATCAGGTTGTGTACGCCGAGACCTAGTTGGTGGAGCAAGCCCGTGCCGCCGACTGTTGTTCGAGCGCCTGTGTCGGCAATGGCCTTCGTGGATACGGAACTCGTTTGTTTACGACATCGTATGCCATACACAGTATAAGCCTCTGGACATGTTTCAACGGACACCAGAACAGATGGGTCTGGGGCTGATGATGATGCCGTCCAGCCAGTTGTATCATTGAATTCTGAGTGGGGTATCACAAGTTTGTGTTGTTTGGACCCATTTTTCAATGTCTTTGTGGAGACGTTGGCAAGGATGCCAATGTGGTTCAATAAAACCGCGTCGTGATCGTCTGAGTGCCGTTGGTGCGGGTCAGGCCGCGAACGACATTTATTCGCGAAATGACCTGCTTTTCCACACTTTTTGCACCTGTGCCGAAAAGCTGGACACTGTTCACGTCGAATTTCTTGCGAAGATCGACTACCGTGACCTTGCTGACCACACCAATGACATTCTGCAGAACCATGGGTGGCATCGTCGACGGTGCGTTTTTGGTGCTTGTAAGTGGAAATTTTTTGAATATGGGTGCCTGTAGGTGGTACCAACGCGGTTGTGTGTTGGAGAGAAGAGTGTGACATTCGACCCGCCTCCTTTAGCGCAACGAATTGGATGACTTTTTCAAGCGGCTGTTTGTCGACATCTGTCATTAGCAACTGCTGTTGGATCTCTGGGTCACTGATCCCTATGCATAGTTGCGCCTTAATTTCTTCATCCGCGTAGGAAGGACGAGCGGTGCATTCGGGGGCGTCGCAGGGGACGTGAAACGCACAAACTTCCGCTTGTCCCCGTAAGCGGGCGGCAAAATGGTGTACATCCTCATGTGGCTCTTGCCTCATTTCACGCATTTCGACGCGTGCTACGACGACACTCAGGGATTTAACAGCCAAACGTTTGATGTGGTCCAAGAATGTAGCCTCGTCTAGGCTGAAGATGGATGAACCGAGAACTCTGTGTAGGTTCAGCTGGAGGTCGTCGTCACAACACTCGAGCAGCTCATTGACATGCCGGGATTCGCCAATGTCGGTCATGATTTTGTACTGTGTCCATTTACTGAGAAAGAAATTCCAGTGTTCGAGTGAAAGTCCCTTGGAGACCGTTGGTCTTCGTGCCTTCGTGGTGTTACTTGGACGGCTTGGTTGGACTGAGGACAGCACTGCTTGAGTTGCTGCCTGAACTGCAGAGGAGACGATTTCTTGCAATGCCTCAGGTTTGATGATAATATTACCTTCACCGTCAGTACTCGAATGAAGTGCCATCATAAACAAGGTTCACAAATTGACAGCCCAGTAAAACGATTACTTTGTATTATCGAAATACAATGATGGCAATCTGGAAACAAGAAACAACAAAATAGAACAATCATACAAATGATCCCAATGTTACACACACCACAATGAAGCGACATATCTGCAGGTTATATGAAAATGCTTATTGAGGTGTATAGCGTGTTTACACGATAAAAGTAAGTAAGCATAATATAAAGAATCAATTATAAAGAATACTCACATCAAAGGGCACATTCGGTAAACACCACACAAAACAAACATACAAGCCACGCTGAACAAGTGTCGCCAGTTATTGTATGGCTGCCAGTTACTGTGTGGCTGCCAGATTATTGTTTAATGTAATGTAATGTAATGTAAATGCACATTATACATAGAACAAAAGCGAAATATTATAAACGGCACAAAATACGGCAATATTCGTACCAGGCAAATATCACAAGCCATGCTATCATCATCATCATGTATATTTGCCAAACCCAACATAACTAGATATGCGACCTAAAAAAACGATGTTTTTTGATTTTTAAAAGCCCTATTTTTGCCAAAAAACCTCGACCAAAAAACCATGTTTTTTAAGAGTCATGTAAATAATTCAAATTATGGAATTGATATATTTGGGATGTTTTTAGGAACGCCTACAAAAGATAATAACACGTAACTGTGTATTGATCGACTGACTAGGAAAACGTATGTCGGAAACCACAAATGAAACAACACATACAAATGAATATAAAATACAATGGTGGCGCGGAGGCCACAGTTCCCCCCCAGGTGCGGAGCACCGACTACTGAAAACGAAACTGGGCGCGAATTGGCCTGGCGCGCCTGGACCAAACGAATCTGGGAGGCCGGAGTGTGTGCGAAGTGTCGGCAGGAAGAGGCGACTCCGTTACCGACGTGGGAACCGCAGCTGCCTCGGCGGCGCCTTGAGAAGTTTGGGCTGAAGGCGGCAGTGGTAAGCTGCAGGTTTCGCTTCTCTCGGAAAATGCCGGCTTCAAACGGTCGATGGCGACTGTGTCCGGGCGTACATTGAAGCCCAAAACGAATACTTTGTCACCGCGCTGAAGCACGGCATACGGCCCGCGGTAAGGGGGGGTCAGTGGTGGACGCACAGCATCCACACGAACAAACACATGTGTCGCCGTCATCAGCGGTTGCGACACAAACGGACGGTCGGCGTCGTAGCGCCGGTGCCAGGCGGTCGGTGTTGGCCGGAGTCTGGACATGGAGGTAGCGATTTGCCGAGCTGTCTCATTCGCTGGTGACAACTGAGTCTGTGAGAAAAATTGGCCCGGGAGGTGCATTTTTTCGCCAAACACCATCTCCGCTGATGATGAATTGATGTCCGGCTTGTACGCCGCCCGCATGCCCATCAGAACCAAGGGCAGGGCCGCCATCCAGTTGACATTGCTCTCTAGAGCAGCAGTAAGAGAGGATTTCAGTTGGCGATGGATACACTCTACTAACCCATTCTGCTGAGGAGAATAGGCGCACGTTGTCTTCAGCTGAACCCCAAGGATGGACCAAAACTCGGTCCACAGGTCGGACACAAACTGTCGGCCACGGTCGGACGTAATGCACAGGCACATACCAAACCGAGACGTCCAGTCAAGTAATGCGCGAGCATAAGACGTAGCAAAAGCCTCTGGCATCGGTATTGCCTCGGGGTAACGCGTGTACCTGTCCACTATTGTGAACAAATAGCGATGGCCACTGTCTTCCGGAAGTGGTCCGACGACGTCAACGTGAAGGGCCTCGAAACGTCCAGATGGTGTTGCAGGGCGGCGCAACGACGTATGTTGGTGACGGCCGACTTTGCATCGTTGACAGAGGGTGCAATTCCTCACCCAAGCTGACACTTTCGAGCTTATGCGACTAAACACAAAGCGTTCCGAGATCAGGCGCCGGGTTGTTCGCGCGCTGGGATGGTGCATGCTGTGAAATAGCAGATAGACCTCGTGCTGCAACGCCTCAGGTGCAAGTGGGCGGTCAACACCGGTGGAGACGTCCAACAGAAGACCAGTCGGGACGCCTTCAACATCACGGCGCTCAATACGGAGCGAGGAAAAAGCGGCGAGAGCGGCGATATCTTAAGCTCCTTGTTGTGCTAAGGCAAGCTTTTTAAAGTCTAAGCCTTGCTGAGCCTCAGCATGTATCTCAGACACTGAACGCAAGGCAGCGTCTGGTGGACGACTGAGACAGTCTGAGACGGCATTGTCACGACCCTTGATGTGCCTGACGTCAGTCGAAAATTCGCTGAGGTACGCCAGTTGGCGCTGAACGCGAGCTGATCGCTCGGATGAGCTGGTGAATGCATGAATCAGCGGTTTGTGGTCAGTCCACAGTTGTAAATTCGGACGGCCTTCTAAGAGGTGTTGTGCGTTATTATATCAGAGTGCTGCATATCTAGCCAGAGCGGTGTGAGTGAGTGTCGTATTCGCGTGCATATGTATGTCTGTGTGCGAGTGTGTGCATGTTTGCAGCGTCAGCTTGCTGACTCGGCTCGACTTGCATTTGAGCGTTGTGGCAGGTAGTGGTGTGTGTGTGTGTGTGTGTGTGTGTGTGTGTGTGTGTGTGTGTGTGCGTGTGTGTGTGCATTTACATGTATGTTGATGTGTGCTTGTGTGCGATGGTCATGAGAAGCCGGTGCAGGGAGAGTTGAATGTGCGCGTTGTCTGTGGAAGGATGGTGTTTGATTGCTGAGCGCTGGTGCATGAAAATACAGGTGAAACGTGGTGCTGCTGTCATCTGACTCTACTACAAGCTAACCGGCCACAATGTCAAGTCTCCTTCTCACCAGCAGTTCTCCTGCAGCCTTCGTTCGCAGTCGTCTCTTACCTGACAAACAATCAGTGACCCATCGATGAACAGTCAAAGAATCGGTAACAATTTCGATTTTCCGCATCTTCCACACCAAGGCCATATTCAGTCCTTTTATCAGTGCGTCTAATTCCGCCATGTTGATGTGCGTCGCACTGTCAGATCTCAGACAACTTGCATCCTCAATTATGTTACCGTCAACGTCAAGACGAACACCCATGGCGAGCGAGCTCGCGTCAACCCACACCTTCGCCTCGTGTCCTTCCACATTCCATCTGCCACAAACTGGATCATTATCCTTTACAACTCTCAGCACCTCCTTTAAACAAGTCTTTACGTGATCGTTCACAACTGGATCGTCCCAGCCCTTCGTGTGCGCATTCGTGAGCCGCTTGATAAAAGCTACTGCCACCCTCAGCCATCCACACACGGGGTAGTGACCGACTAATTTCCCACAAAACGAAAACACAGATCTCCTTGTTATCATTTCGGGCATTTCACAAGCCTCCCCGTCTCTCCTCCACGACAGCGCACCACCCTCTCCCCAGACTCTCATTCCCAAGAGTCGCGCACCATTCGTCACCTTCACACTTGCCTTGCAAACGAGTCCATATCGGTTCAAGTGACTCTCAACTCGCTCCACTTTGACAACATCCTCATTCACCAAGATATCGTCGACGTAAGCCGAAGTGCCTCTCTCAACTTCGGGGTCGGCTGACAACACAAAGTGCAGCACAGCTCTCATGACTAACGGTGAGACGTTCAATCCAAACGCCAGACGCGTTAGGCAATATCTTTGACCCTTCACAATCACCGTTTGATATGGCCACATCTTATCAGACACCCGAATCTGCAAGTACGCTTTTTTCAAATCAAGCGTTGACACGTTCCTGCCCTGTCGTCTCCATTCACGCACTCGATCTGCGCACACATCAGCGTCTCTAGTGTGTACGTCAATGTGCTCGTTCACCTGCCTTAAATCCATCACTGGTCTCACTTTGTTTCTTTGTGGCACCGCCATCAGCGGGACAAGACCTTTTGCAGGACCATGCTTCCGCTCATCATATTGAATCAGCCACTCCTCACGTATCCACTCTTCCAGCTCCTCCTCAAATGCAGACTCGCCAGAGTACAGTTTGCGGCGCGTGAACTGTTCATAGGCGGTAAACCGGTCCGATGCGGCCTGCACACAAGCTATTTCGGCTTTTTACTGATTCAATCATGAGTAATCCTGATCAATCGAGTGGATCGCAGTCAAATTTTGATCTCAAGCTCATCCCCGAGTTTGACGGCTCCGGGAAACAAGATGTTTCGGAATGGCTGGAAAAAGTAGAGCTCGTATGTCAGCTCAAAAATGTGGACGATGTCGCAACTGTCATTGCGCTACGCGTGACAGGGCGTTTGCGGTGTTTCAGCAGATGAACCCCCTCGATCGGGGTAATTGCGACAAACTAAAGGCTGAGTTGAAAGCTGCATTTGGCGCGGACCGGTTTACCGCCTATGAACAGTTCACGCGCCGCAAACTGTACTCTGGCGAGTCACCGGACATATATCTGGCGGATTTGAGACGTTTGGCTGCGCTATTCGGTGGCGTACCAGAGACAGCGATCACGTGCGCGTTTGTTGCAGGGCTGCCTTCCAATGTGCGTCAGCTTTTGAGGGCGGGCTCACGCGTGGAAGTCCTGGACACTTATCAAGTTCTGGCTCGTGCTCGCATTCTGTTGCAGGAGGACCCTCAGGCGTCATTTGTGCAATCAGGACTTGGTGCTCGAACAGCGACCGTGCCAATCAACAGGAATACTCAGCTACGTTGTTTTGCTTGTGGCGGAACAGGACATTTTGCCAGATATTGTCGGGATGGAGCTGTGAGCTCTAGAGGAAGAACAATGAGGAGAGGCGCTGTGGCCCGTGGCAGTGTGGTGCGGTGTCATCGCTGCAATGAAGTCGGACATTTCTCTCGAGAGTGTTCGGGAAACGACCAAGGGGAGAGGCCGTTTGCGCAAGCGTCTTCTCCCGCTCTCTAAATTCTGCGCTTCCTACTGTTTCAATGTGTGTTAACGGCGAGCGGACGACAGCATTGGTGGACACTGGATGTTCGATTTGTGTAGCTCATGTGTCTATCTGCAGTGAATTCAGACCCACAGAAACAAGAATTGTGACAATGTCAGGGCAGCGGCAAAGGTGCAAAGGGATTGGAAATGTGAGAGTATGTATTGATGGAGTGAATGGGGTGCGACTGTTGCAAGTGTTGGTGGTGGCCATTCGACCTTTGGGTTTCGAGTTTATCATGGGGATGAACGGTGTTGAAATGTTGGGAGGTGTGACGGTCAGCTCCTCGCGTGTTGTTCGGTTCGGAGCCCAAGGTCTTGAGGTAGTGAGTCGTCCTACGCTAGGGGTGTGTCTCGGTGCTAGAGATAAGGTTCCAGATGAATGTGACGGTGATTTGAGCCGTGCAGTTCATGAGCACTGCGCTGAAAAACGGGATGGCAAGTCGAACAGAACGGACTGTGCTCCAGTCTCGCATGCAAAAATTGTTCGGATTGAAGAGAAAGATTTTGTTGTGGTGTTTGACCCTGTCAAACGCACGTGGACGGCTGAGTGGAAGTGGTCAGATGCTGGAGAGCCCGGAGTGTTGTACAATCGTGTCGGGCAGTATTCTATGTCGCACGATGTCCGGTTTTGTGGTTTGTTCTTTTGATGTTCATGTTGTGCTTCTCTTCTTCTTACCCCTATTGTCCTGTGTTAACTTGCGTTTTTTGTGATTTGTATATAATCAGGGGAGAGTGTGCGTTAGTATATTAGAGTGCTGCATATCTAGCCAGAGCGGTGTGAGTGAGTGTCGTATTCGCGTGCATATGTATGTCTGTGTGCGAGTGTGTGCATGTTTGCAGCGTCAGCTTGCTGACTCGGCTCGACTTGCATTTGAGCGTTGCGGCAGGTAGTGGTGTGTGTGTGTGTGTGTGTGTGTGTGTGCGTGTGTGTGTGCATTTACATGTATGTTGATGTGTGCTTGTGTGCGATGGTCATGAGAAGCCGGTGCAGGGAGAGTTGAATGTGTGCGTTGTCTGTGGAAGGATGGTGTTTGATTGCTGAGCGCTGGTGCATGAAAATACAGGTGAAACGTGGTGCTGCTGTCATCTGACTCTACTACAGGTGTCTGAACCGTTTCACTGCGCTGAACAAGGCAAACAATTCTTTGTCTCCTGTACACCACTTTAGCAGTGAACCAGTCAGTATGCGCGAGTGATACGCAAGTGATACCCACTTGTGATTCTGCAGCTGCAGGATCACTGCACCTACTGCACGATCCGATGTGTCAGCTACGACCTTGGTAAGCTCGTCGTGCAGATGATACGCGAGACGGGATACGGCCGCTAACGCTGACTTGGTGCTCTCAAAAGCTGCTGCTTGCTGGGGTCCCCAGGCGAACTCGTGTTTGAGCTTTGCTGCTGCATGTAGCGGTTCGAGGGTGGCTGCCAGGTTGGGTAGGAACCGATAGAAATGGTTGACCATTCCCAGATAGCGCCTGCATTGCGTGGCGTCGCGAAGGGGCTGCATCGCCAGCAAATCGGCGACTTTGTCTGGGAGAGGTTCTATGCCGCAGGCTGACACCTCGAGGCCTACGAATCGAACCCGAGGTCCTTGACAATGCGAAACTTCGCGGGGGAAGTTTTGCCAAGACTTTGCGAAATTTGGTCAGGTGTGTCTTCACTCCTCCATCTTCCAACAGATTATCACACATCAGTAGCCACGTGTCGAAATCAGTGTCATCAAACACGGGCAGCTCCACCCGGACTGCTGCTGAAAGAGCGTCTGCTGGCTCAAATGACATTGTGATATTTCGCACAGGCGAAGAAAGACAGATAAATATTTTACAACAAACTTTCGGGGTCACCACTTGTAGGAACGCCTACAAAAGATAATAACACGTAACTGTGTATTGATCGACTGACTAGGAAAACGTATGTCGGAAACTACAAATGAAACAACACATACAAATGAATATAAAATACAATGGTGGAGCGGAGGCCACATGTTAAATGAATTATTTTTATCAACACATGAGTTATTCATGCTATTAGTGACCCTATCAAATTGAATTATCATTAAATATGTACAATAAAATGGTTATAATGTGTCTGAAACCCCTAATATCATTGTTTGCACGGTACTGTGCGGCACATCTATGTACAGTACAGCTTTGCGTTCAATTATTGAGTTGATAATTGTAGTTGTATTGGAGAACAAATGATGGACGATGAAATATATATAACACAATCACACAATCGCACAATATGACACCGAGTAAATACACACAACGCTCGATATTCACACCGCGGAAACGAGTACAAAACACCAAGAACAATGCACTCGGCACACCGCCGTACACTCTCACTCAAAGCTTCCGCGCACCGTTCACACTCACACCATGAACGCTCGATCTCGACTCCCATGAAACTCAACGCGTCATCGAACCCCCTTTACACTACCCATACTTCCCCCAGTTACATCGCCACCAAGACAGTACAGGATAGACGCACACGCGCACACATACACACGCACACACACACTCACATGCATACACATACACACACGTGCACACCATCTGCCTGTATAACCAGTGCTGCGCATACAGACACGCACGCATTCACAAACAAACATCTACCGCTCGCGCAAGGACCACAGCCACACAAACACGTGACACACACATACACTGCACACACACATACACATGACTGCACACACACATACACGGCCTCTGCCAACGCGACCAGTGCTGCGCGTGTATACAGACACACAGACATACAAACGTTGAATGTCATGTAAGCAAACGTTCAATATATCGGAACAACTCGCGCATCGCTCGCTCTGGCGCCTCGGATGAACACTGTGAAATTACACTCCCCCCTGTTGCTCATCGCAACAAAAACACCGAGGGGCTACACGCCGTCGATTAGACCTCCGAGGCGATTCTGCGGGTGCGACGTCGTGCGATGCCACGTTGGCCCTCGGGGCTCGCCCAAAACTCACGACCAGCTCTTCATCGTCTGAAATCGGTTGCTGAGCGACTTCGGGCTCAGTATGCCGCATACGCAGGTCCCGAACATGTCGCGGTACACCGTCAACATCCACTGATTGATTAGACACAACACGAGTCACTACGCCGGGTAAATATTTGCTGTAACAGCGACTGTTTGGTGGCTTTGCCCACACCAAGTCGCCTTGAACAAACGGGCACTCTTCGACGTCCTGGCGTGCAACAGATAAATCATGACTGAGTCCTTTCACTCGCGCAGTGTACTGATACAACATGTTGAATGGAGATGTTGATTCATCATTGTTTTGCGGCCGGACGTTGAACCAATATACAGCTTCCTGAATGGTGCATTGCTTGCGAGCAGCGATTGTTTTAACCGAACGATGACATCTCTCCACTATACCGTTGCCGGATGGTGCATGAGCACATCGGTAGTGGATTCTCACCCCCCAACTGGTCGCGAATTGCCGAAACTCTCTGCTTCTGAACGCAGTGTCGTTATCGAGCAAAATTTCACGCGGGGCAGACCTCTCAAGAAACAGCGATTCAAGTAATGCCACCACAACAGCACTTGTCTGCACACGAACACATTTCCAAAGAGTGAACCGAGACGGTCCACAATCGATGATTGAGAGGTAATGACAACCACCGTAGTGCGTGAAATCAATGGCAATCCTGTCCCACACATCTCTGACGCTCAAGTTTCCATTCCTCCACTTCACTGGAGCGGGATCTACGGAGTTGCACACATCGCATTTTCGCACTACTGCATATACCTCGCGTCGGGTTACACCTTGGTCGGCTTTTCGAGCAAAAAACAGTGACTTCCTGACGCCTGGGTGACCAGAATCGTGGTGGATATTACTGATCAGTTGATTTCTATCTATTCCAGCGGCACAAATCGGCGCGTCACGCAATTCATTATCCTTCAACCAGGTCCGTGGCACCCGAGTGAGCACATCTGCTTTGTTCTCTGCAGATTTAACGAGTTTCACTTCAATTGACATGTCATATTCATGTGCAAGATCGGCAATGAGGCTGATTCTGCGGCGAATGAGCATTTCCCCCGCGGCCTTTGTTTTGACGCGTGATTTTCCAGACAGCGCATCTTTCACCCATTTATGCACCACTGCGGAGTCCGTCATCAATTCGATACTTTTCATTTCCCACACAATGGCCAAATTGATGCCCTTGACCACCGCATCTAGTTCTGCCATATTAATATGCGTGGCGTCATCTCGTCTTAGCCATGCGGCATCTTCAATCACGTCTCCGTTTGACTCAAGACATGCTCCAATTGCCAGCGAGCTTGCGTCTACCCAAAGGCGAGCAGTAATCCCACTCACGTCCCAACGCCCATGTGATGGATCTTCTCGGTTGACTTTTCTGTCCAAATCAGCTACGACACTCTTGAGATGATCATCGTTGATTTCGTCGTCCCAGCCACAAGACACAGCGTTCGCCTTTCTCTTGACAAATGCTGAAGCCACTCTCAACCAACCACACGACGGATAGTGAGCAATGAGTGCCCCACAATACGAAAACAATGACCTTTTTGTGAGCTTAGCTGGCAATTCCGGTAAATTGTTGTCTCTGGCCCAAGTGAGATGTCCACGCTCCTCCCAAACACGCAGACCCAATACTCTCGACCCATCTGCGACGACTTCGGGAGCCTTGCTGCTCAACCCATATCGTGCAAAGTGGCATTTGATGCGTTCCGGTGAGACAATATCGGCCTTGAACAAAATGTCATCCACATAGGCTGATGCCACACTTTCTATCTCTCGGTCCATCTTCAGTGTTGCGTCCACCACTGCCTTCATAACCATTGGCGCCACATTCAAACCAAATCCAAGTCTTGTGAGGCAAAAGCGAGTTCCGTCGATCACAACAGTTTGATACGGCCACAGTGACTGGTCAACTCGAATCTGCAAGTAAGCTTTCTCAAGGTCCAATATACCCACATTGACGCCCATACGACGCCATTCACGCAGCTTTTGGCCGCACGCGTCAGCATCCGCTGTGTGGCTATCAATGCTTTTGTTCACTTCCCTGTAGTCGAGTACCGGCCGGACCTTGTTTTTATTTGGCTGCTCGACAGCCATCAACGGTATGAGGCCTTTTACCGGACCGAACCTGGCTTCATCATACTCCACCAGCCAACCTCTGGCAATCCAATCACGCAATTCCGTCACGTACTGAGGTCGATTAGACTTTTTCACGTGGTATTCTGATATCTGATTGTGTAACATCCCAGGTTCTACACCGTTGGCCCACTTCCAGCGAACTGTCCAGAAACCACCCCTGTCGGTGAATGATAGTGAAAAATCCTTTTCATCGACGTGTATGTCGTCATCCACATGCTTTTTATCCTCAGACGAACCCAACGCAGTGTGAGTGTGCACCAGTTTACCACGTAACACAGAATCATTCGCACATGGATTGAACGTAATATTACTGTCAGGAGATATACACACACCCTTCAACGACGTGATTGCATTCATTCCCAAGATGAAATCGAACCCCAGTGGCCTTGTCTGTGAAACAACAACTTCATGGCACGGTAGAACATCATCACCAATACTGAGTGTCACTGTGCCCGTTCCCAACGTCGAGAATCTCTCACCGCTCATGGTTACGACACTCACCTTTTTGCGCGCCCATTTTCTGCAGCAGGACAAATGTGCTATGCTTTGACTGCAGCCCGTGTCGACGAGCGCACGTCGCTCAACACCGTCGATGGTCGCATTCACCGTCGGTAGCGTCCTGGCTAATATTGTCTCGGAGAGGAGTCCGGCGCTGACGACGCCTCTCCGCTGTCGTTTCCCGACTTGCCCTGACTGTCTCGGCCGTTTTGTTTGTTGTGCTTGTCGTGATCAAATCTGCTGCGGTTGCGGTTGGATGGACAATGACGCTGGATATGACCAATGCCTCCGCAACAGAAACACTTGATTTCTCGTTGTGCTGTATGAGTTGCTGTTGGTTCCCTGGCGGCCAGACACACTTCGTTGTGCTGGTTCTCTTGGAGCAGTATGCGAGCCCTAGCTGTCAGCTGTGGCAGATCCAGCGACTCAAGTCGAGAATTCGCACGTAAAGTTGTGCGCACCTCTGCAGGCAAGCCCGAGACAAATGCACACCGGAGAGCCATGTCAGGTACTCCACCAAACGCTGAAGCCAATCTCTTGAGATCGGCCAGGTATACATCGGGCGTCTCGTTGGGGTGTAGAGTGCGGGCATGAAACCGCTCGTAGGCTGTGTATGGATCAATTCCAAATGCCGCTTGCAGGGCCGACTTCACTTTCTGCACGCATTTTCTGTCAGAGATCTGCTGGTACACAGCAAAAGCACCTCCGGCCAAACGCAGAGCAATGACGGTTGCCACGTCAGTCACGCCTCGAAGCTCACACACGAGTTCCAATCTGTCCAACCACTCTGTGATATTCTGCGCGTCCGATCCACTGAACTCCGGAATTAGACGCACGTCCATGCTGGTCCCTTGTTCATCACCGTGCACCGACATCGCCGAAATAGCTTGTAGTTGTATTGGAGAACAAATGATGGACGATGAAATATATATAACACAATCACACAATCGCACAATATGACACCGAGTAAATACACACAACGCTCGATATTCACACCGCGGAAACGAGTACAAAACACCAAGAACAATGCACTCGGCACACCGCCGTACACTCTCACTCAAAGCTTCCGCGCACCGTTCACACTCACACCATGAACGCTCGATCTCGACTCCCATGAAACTCAACGCGTCATCGAACCCCCTTTACACTACCCATACTTCCCCCAGTTACATCGCCACCAAGACAGTACAGGATAGACGCACACGCGCACACATACACACGCACACACACACTCACATGCATACACATACACACACGTGCACACCATCTGCCTGTATAACCAGTGCTGCGCATACAGACACGCACGCATTCACAAACAAACATCTACCGCTCGCGCAAGGACCACAGCCACACAAACACGTGACACACACATACACTGCACACACACATACACATGACTGCACACACACATACACGGCCTCTGCCAACGCGACCAGTGCTGCGCGTGTATACAGACACACAGACATACAAACGTTGAATGTCATGTAAGCAAACGTTCAATATATCGGAACAACTCGCGCATCGCTCGCTCTGGCGCCTCGGATGAACACTGTGAAATTACAATAATTGTGTAAGAAAGCAGGGTTTGAGAACCGTTTTTTCTGCTAAAACCGAAACTGTTTTAAAAAAACAGCAGGTTCCATAATTCTTTTATTTTTTACATATCACCTTTTTCCTACCAGAAATGAACTACGTTTATTACAATCACTTTCATCATTTCATTCAACAGATCAATTATTTGCAAATATAAATGTACAAACACTGCAAATATTCACATAAAGACTACAAATATACACACAAACTTAGTGTCCCTAACAGAGCCGTAGCAACCGCCCCCCGTACCCCCCGGCCGGGGGGGGGGGGGCCCGAATGTTGAGGGGCCCCTTTGCTTCACGTATTATGTGATTATGTCTAATAAATGCATTCAATATTCACAATGGGGGCCCCAAGTGCTGCCTTCGGGGGGGGGGGGGGTCATAATTTCTCGCAACGGCTCTGGTCCCTAATGGGCTACGAATAAAAGCGGGTCGCATTATCCAGATTGGCAATCCTGACAAGAAAAACGGACAATATTTTCGTGTATGAAAATAACGACTGAGTAAATATATTTAATGCACAAAAAGGTATTTGAACACAAACAACTACATACTTTCCTAACTAGCTACTACTTTACTAACTACTTTACTTTACTTATTAACTAACTACTTTCCTTGATCTGCCGCCAATATTGTTTTCAAAATCTCTACATCTACGAAAACCGTTTTTCCAAAAAATACATTTTGAAAAAAACATGATTAAAAAAACAGTTTAAATCAAGTGGTTTACCAGCCGCTTATACCAGCAGGATACTTGTTATACAAAAGTTATTTGAACCTACATCAATCAAATCTATCTTCCATAGGGACTGTTCTAGAAAGCATTGTTTCATAAAAAATTGTTAGTTTAAATAAACGTTTGTCAAAAAAACACTTGACCAACCAATTAACTTGTTTTGTTTTGCTGTCAACATTTTTTGAGCCTGTACATTAATAAAACGAATTTAAAACCAGTTCGAAAATATCATTGCATTTTTTCATAGAAAACATGGTTTCTTTAAAAAAAACATGATTACTCAATGAATTTGTTTTGTTCTGCTGACAAATTATTTCAAATATCCACATAATCAAAACCATCTAAAAAAACATGGGTTTCTCAATGAAAAAAACCTAAGCCACCGGACCCGGATGCAATTTTATATAGTCTCCTGGGATATTTATTGATAAATATTTTTGTTTTTTATACTATTATCAAATTATCTTTGAAATAAGACACGTAAAGATGTACAAAACATCAAAAGAACTCATTTCTATGTACTAAAATCCAACATCCGATGACAATTGGGGCCAATTCTGAAAAAAAACAAAAAAACAAAAGAACTTAAAAAACATGTTTTTTTGCAAAAAACCGCAACCAAAAAAACGTTTTTTTTTGCATCACTAAACATAACTGTAGGCTGAACAAAGGAACGAAAAAAATGTATTCACCAGCAACAACTCTATCACACCGTACTCACCGTACCACCTCTAACACTCGCAACACCCCAAGCTCGACTCACCCACGTCATTCTACACATTGCCAAAGCGTCCTGCAAATTCTATTCCAAGCGATCCGATTGCACATACGCATACGCGCATACACACACACACACACGCACACACACACGCACACACACACACACACACACACACACACACACACACACACACACACACACACACACACACACACACACACACACACACACACACACACAACAACGAGCAGACATTTGCAGAACCATTCATTCTAATTATATGCAACACTGAATGCAACTGAATGACGAAATCGGTCAACTATACACATAAAATTACACACCCTTGTGATTTAATAATCATCATTTCGAATTGAACACGAAACTTGACACACCCCAATAGAAACGACTTAAAAACAATTATATCCCTATAAACTACACTAGCTACTCACATAGTCATTCATCCAGATTGGCCGTCTCACCTCTCTTCTCGGTCGCTCTATGGTAGCTGCAGATTCTGAATGTGTGCTCTCGTTTTCACCGTTCGGAGGCGGACGAATCTCCTCGGGCCCTGGATCAATAACGGGCCGCAGGTCCAGCACATGTCTAGGCATACCGTCAACTGAGATGTTGTTGTTGGAGTTCACTCTCGTAACGACGGCCTTGCTCCAATGAGAAGTGCAGCGCGCGTTGGTGGGCTTCACCCACACTTCGTCCCCTAATTTGACTGTCGACCCCGATCCCCGGTCTTCATCTCCGCTTTGAGAAATATCTCTGTGACATCTCCAGTCGTAAGTGTGCACTGATCGTTGCGGTACGCTGTCGTCTTTTTGACCATTCCGCGGAGTACAATTATACCAGAATACGGCTTCAGTAGGGCAAATCTCCCCTCTCTCAGCAATTGCTTTAACAGTTCGGTGGTTTCTTTCAATTTGTAACGGTTGTGATAATAATGTTGTTATGTTGATCTTCGTTCGGCTGATCGTGATGTCTTGATAGTTCCTCTTGACGTTGTGTTCCGCGATAACAAGTAATAGTCACCCAGTCGAAGTTGAATTGTGTATTCAGGGCAACCAGTCAAATCTACTCTTATAACATAATAAGTCATGAACCTAATCCTCTAATGACGACATCATAACTGCCTGCCTGGGTGAGTGGCAAGTCCTACTTCGCAAGTCAAACTAAAACAACCACCAAGCACCGCCCAAGCACAGCCACCAAGCCCCCTATTCTTAGTAAACCCCGGTTTATATACCTACGAACACACGTCGTTGGCACCATATTTCGCAAGCAATTGCCAACTGGCCAAACCGCTCGAACTACACAACCGGGACAAAAGTTATTTCTAAACGCGATCTGACAGTACACAGGCGTGTTGCCTTGAGATGATCAGCCAAGTCAGACGTACAAAAAAGGGTCATTAATTACTGTCACCCATACTCCACTCGTGCCAAGCATACCAGGCGCCGTGTAATACTGGCGTCGCTCTGTAAGGAGCGTTAGATGGCGCCCCATGTCAAACACTGGACCAAGTCAGTCACCCACGAGACGTCTTGGTGTGCGTGTGTCATATTGCGAGTGTTTGTGAATACCATTGTGTGTGTATGCAAAGTTCATCCAATACAGTGTAACCGTTTTGTCGACATTACATGGTGGCAGCCATGGAACGACTCACGCCAAGTATGAACTGGGATGATGAAGACCGAATGAACGCGATATCCATGTTCAGGCAGAAATGCGAGCTGTATTTTTCAGTTCAGAACATCTCGACGGATAAACAAGTGGACCATATACTTCTGTTTGCCGGGGAAACAGGCATAAGGATGTACAACTCCTGGACCATGACAGAGGAAGAACGACGCGATCCGCAGCATATATGGGAACAGCTCACGAGACAAATCCAGCCAAGTACGAGTTTTCGCATCAGTCGCTTGGAATTGCAAAAATTTAGACAAGCACCAGACGAGAACATGACGAATTTCGTGTCACGGTGCAAACTGCAGGCACTGAAATGTCGTTTCAAGGATAATAGCGACACAGACGGACGGTGCTCGGAATTAGAGGATCGAATTATAGACCAAGTAATCGCTGGCACCAAACACCCCGAGCTGCAAAAAAAACTCCTCATGCACGACACGCTTAAGCTATCCGAGGTATTAGATAGTGGCAGGACGGTCGAGGCATCGTTGACTCATATGGAGCAGTTAGCCCGTATGAATACAGCAGACCAGCATAAATATGACGCCGTGAAATGGACTGCAGCAACATCCGCGAGCAAGAAGGGCCTAACAGGCAGACTGACAGACACACATCAGGCAGGCGACGCCGTCTGCACGCGCAGGTCGGGTAATTCATTCAACGCGAGCAAGAAGGGCATGGCAGGCGCGTGGAAAGGCGGGCGCTCCGTCACATGCACGTATTGTGGAAGACAACATGAGCAGGGGCGGCGCAACTGCCCCGCGTATGGCACAACATGTAATAATTGTGGTAGGCGGGATCATTGGGCTTCGATGTGTCACGCAACGCGTCCGCGCAATGCACATGAAATCGAAAAGCATGACGAGGACATTGAAGTCGACAATCTTGTGTGCAAACTCCGCATCGACACCTTGGACGAAGTCGAAGGCACCGAACATGAAGTGTACACAAATCTGGATACTGAACGGTTTGGCACCGTGTTCAGCATGAAATTCAAGGTAGATACCGGTGCTGCTGGCAATATTTTGCCATTGCGTATGTTCCAAAAATTGTTTCAGCGCGAGAAACCCGCCAGTGGCGACACCAGACCGTGCCGCTCGGTGCTCACAGCGTACCATGATAACTCAAGTAAACCAACGCCTATAAGGCATTTCGGCATTATGAGCTTGGTATGTCGACACGAAAATGGCAAAACCGCTACACTAGATTTCTTCGTGGTAGATACAAAACGCCCGGCTCTCCTCGGCTGGCCGTCGTGCAAGGCGCTTGATATTGTGCGGGTACGTCGACATGATAAGAACGAGTCACCAACAAGCAGCCAACTGGGACAAACGTGCGTTTTGTACACCGTGAACGACCATAGTCGGCAAGACCAAGAGTCAATTGACCGAGTGCACAGTACAGATCAACTGAAGGCACAATACCCGGACAGGTTCGACACTATCGGACACATGCCCGGGAAGTACCGCATCGTTTTGCGATCCGGAGCCCAGCCGGTGGTACATGCACCCAGACAAGTACCAATCAAAGTAAAAAATGATTTACAGCAGACTCTTAACGAAATGGAGACTCAAGGGGTTATTGAGCGCGTAACAAAGCCAACCGAATGGGTAAACAGCCTCACGTGTACGCGGAAAGCAAACGGACGATTGAGAGTATGTCTGGACCCAAAGGACCTCAACAAATGCATCATGAGAACTCATCACCGCGCCCCCACACTTGATGAGATATCGCACCAGTTAGCCGGAGCAAAATTCTTTAGTAAATTGGACGCCAAGGACGGATACTGGTCGGTGGAATTGGATGACGCAAGTTCCAAACTCACGACGTTCAACACACCGTTCGGACGTTTCCGATACAACAGAATGCCATTCGGGTTGAGGATGTCGCAGGACGTATTCCAACAAAAAATGGATGCAATACTCGAGCAATGCCCAGGTACCATTGGCATTGCCGACGACGTTGTGGTGTACTCCACCACTGAAGAAGAACACGACATACGTCTTCACAACTTGATGAAAGTAGCAAGACGTTCGGGACTGACTTTTAACAGCAGTAAGTGCTTCATAAAGTGCAGTAGCGTCAAATTCTTCGGAGCAGTTTTTGACGCAAGCGGGAAACACCCAGACCCGGATAAAGTCAAAGACTTACAGGACATGAAGGAGCCATGCAACAAGACTGAATTGCAAGAATTTCTGGGTTTGGCAACCTACATGAGCCCGTTTATAAGCGGCCTGGCTGAGAAAACGGCACCACTGCGAGACTTGCTGCGAAAGGAGGCAATTTTCGACTGGCTACCCCAGCATGCAGCAGCTGTCGAGGACGTCAAGGGAGCAATATCGAAAGAAACGACGCTGTCATATTACGACACACAAAAACTCACCGAAATCCAAGTAGACGCGTCCCAAAAAGGCTTGGGAGCCGTGCTCATCCAAGAAGGCAGGCCGATCGCATTCGCATCCAAAGCCCTGACAGATGTCGAGAAACGATACGCAAACATTGAGAGAGAACTACTAGCAGTAGTCTTCGGATGTCGGAGATTCCATACGTATATATATGGTGGACCGGTGACGGTGCATAGCGATCATAAACCGCTGGAGATGATTCAGAAATAACACCTTCATGCTGCCCCTCCTCGACTGCAAAGAATGCTTCTAGCACTGCAGCCATATGACTACGAGATCAAATACGCCAAGCCAGACGCCATTACAGCGGCCGACACACTGTCTAGAGCGCCAGGGGCATGCAACGATCATATCGATCTTGATGTGCAAGTCGACCACGTCCATTTCGAACCACAGCGGATCAGAGATATTCGGAATGAGACACAAAAGGACCTTGAGTTGCAAACACTCAGCGAGACAATAAACAGGGGATGGCCCGAAAGAATCGGAGACATCCGGGAGGATCAGCGTGCATACTGGCCATATCGGGACGAATTATCCATTGTTGATGGTGTAGTCATGAGAGGACAGCGCGTTGTCATCCCATCATCAAGAACATCCATGATCCTGAAGCAGTTGCACGGGGCACATCTGGGTGAAGGAAAGTGCAAGCTGTTGGCTCGGGAATGTGTATTTTGGGTAAGGATCAACAAGGACATAGAAGACATGTGCAAGAGCTGTCCTGTTTGTAACAAATTCGCAAAGGCGCCACGGAAGGAACCGTTACTACCACATGAGGTACCAACTCGACCCTGGCAAGTTGTTGGAGCCGATCTTTTCGATTGGGGTGGCAAGAAATACCTAGCCATCGCTGATTACTACTCGAAGTTCCCAATTGTACGGCGAATGCCTTCGTACTGCAGCTCGACTGCAGTGAAAGATGCACTTAAGCAGACATTTGCGGAATTTGGAATTCCCGAGAAGATGGTGAGCGACAACGGACCACAATTTAGTTCGCACGAGTTCGCACGCTTTACGGAAGAATGGAACATCCATCACATCAGCAGCTCGCCACACTACCCCCAGTCGAACGGCTTGATCGAACGCACAATACAAACGCTAAAGCAAACAATGACAAAAGTGAATGAGAGTGGAGACGACCTGCAGCTCGCTCTTTTGAATCTGAGGGCGACACCGATCGACAGGAAACTACCCAGCCCTGCCGAGCTCCTGATGAACAGAAGACTGAGGGGTGTCCTTCCAGGCATCGTGAGCAACCAGAATATTGACCGAGATTTACACCGAGCGAGACTACAGGAGCGGCAAGACGAGCAGGCGACACATTACAATCGCTCGGCAGCAACCCGCCCCGATTTCAATACTGGAGAACCCATATACATCCGACAAGAGAACAATACATGGCAGCGGGGCAGAGTTGTCTCCAGATCAACCGAACACCCGAGGTCATATCAGGTCCTAACAGAATCCGGACGGAGTTTACGCCGAAACAAAGGCTTCATAAGACCAGCTGACACCGCCACAGCATCGCCAAACAATGTCATTGATGACCCAGGAACAAATGAAGATACGAGTCCTGGTACACTGTTGGAAGCACGAGCAGCGACGCCGGTGGTGTTGACTCAAAACGACTCTCCGCCGATCGTCTCAAGAGCAGGTCGTGCCATCCGTCCCCCGAGAAGATACTCTCCGTAGAAAGGGAGATGTAAGGAGCGTTAGATGGCGCCCCATGTCAAACACTGGACCAAGTCAGTCACCCACGAGACGTCTTGGTGTGCGTGTGTCATATTGCGAGTGTTTGTGAATACCATTGTGTGTGTATGCAAAGTTCATCCAATACAGTGTAACCGTTTTGTCGACATTACAGCTCTAACACATAAATTAGCCTAACGACAGCTGCACAAGCAAGCCGCGAAAGAACGCGAAAGTAAACTCAGAAAGAGAGAGAAAGAAAACTGAGTAAGCTGACAGATAGAAAACTGGTCTGATTATAACTTTGTTATACAATTATGCCATTGCCTCCTGGTCGATACGCTGCACGAAATAACCTCCGACCTTTCCACCGTGTCAACATGTTTCCCAAATGCTGAGACCGGAATGCAGCACCGTTATCTAGAAGAAGTTCTTCTACCGGTCCCCGCTCGAGAAATATGCTGTTTAACACCTCGGTCACCTCCTGTGCGTCTTTTCTTCTCAGCTTTCTCCAGAGAGCGAAACGGCCTGGTCCACAATCGATGATGGTCAGAAACGGTACTTGTCTATAGTGTGTGACATCCACAGCTAGTCGACTCCAAGTATGTTCCACACTTAATTCACCGCCTTGATGTACGACAGGTGCGGGATCGATAGACTGACATCGAGTACAGTTACGTACGACTCTTTTCACGGTTTCTCTCGACACTGTGGGATCAACTTTTCTCGCTAGGTACAAAGTCCTTTCCACCCCCATATGATGTTGATCGTGCAAATCTCGGATATTTACAACAGCATTAACGCAATGCTGAGAAACTTCGTTTACGTATTTCATCAACCATTCTTTATTCACCCTGGTGAGCACGTAAGCTTTATTACTTTTCGAAGGTACCAGGTGTACCACCACGCGCAAGTCAAATTCCTCTACGAGTTCTTTGGGATTTCCCAGTCGTCTTTTTATAATCATTTCTGCAGCTCCTTTGGTGTGAATCCGCCTCTCCGCGTATAGTGCAGACTGCAACCAGGCGGCCACGGTCGCGGATGAAGTGCGCGCCACCACATCGAAAGCACCCGCCCACCTTCGGCCTTGACGGAATTCGGCTCCCTTTTCCACGTCCGCTACTTTGTGCACTCCCTCCGGCTTTCAGAGCAACAGCAGCATGTCCACCATGAGAGGTATGTCCATTCGTAGTCAGCACTCTTGCGTGCCCTACCAGCACACTCATCGAGAGGCTCATGACTAGGGCTGTCAAAAGTTAATAAAGTTACTTTCTCACCTAAAGGTCACTTTTTAATAAGCTACCTAAAACTGCATGGAAAAGTTGTGTACGATAATTATTAAAAAAGTTATTAGGTTACCAAAAGTTACTTTTTCATCGTTAGGTTACTTTTTTGCTTTTAAGGTTACTTTTTTGATTTTAAGGTTACTTTTTATCGTCAGGTTACCTTTTGTTATTTTATTGTTATTAGGTAAGTTTGCTACGAAGTTTGGTGACTTTTTGCAGATAATCTGCAAAAATCTGCCTCTTATAAGAGGCAAAAAACGGTATATATGAGGATAAAATAGGAAAAGAGATGGAATATTAGGTGTGAAGATCAAGAAATGTCAAAATTTCTGCTGTTAGGATTTAGCAATTGATATTCACCGTAATATCTGTGCAACTCGATATTTATACGTTTTCGGGTACGCAGGATAGTGAAATTCCATTTGAGGAAATGTCCACGAACCGGAGGGTGTCGTGAGATGTTTGGGGCGTGGTATAGTACGATGTGTGAGCTCTCTATACCAGATACTGCACTGTAGCACTTGAAAGTACGCATTTACTTGAACAGGAATTAGCACATGATTTTCAGGGCGTGAGATAGCGCCATTTTCCCACCTTTGACATTGATAAGACTGTGAGCGCAGGGTGCTACATATGGGAGGACGGGGGGCATTCACACATGCAGTGTTTACGCCATGGGCGTAAATTTGTGTCGAGGCTCGGGGGGGATGACATCCATCATGCATTAGTGTTGAAAGTTCGGCTAATTGCTTAGTACCCTCAACTATTTTCAGCCTATTCAATTACAACACACCTACCCCAATGAAAAGTGTATTGCGTAATATAATTCTTCACATATTTATAATTTCTTGCATTTTTGGTCTATTGTCATTTGCCTTCTATGCTGATTTTGATGATAATATACCCAATGAACTGAACTCAGCAGAATTCTCGGGGGGTATAATTGCATATTCATACCCCCCAGCCAATTTGTCGGGGGGTATATATACCCCCCATACCCCCCAGGATTTACGCCCATGGTTTACGCTCACCTTAATATACAAGCTGTAGTACGTGCTATTTGATAACATAGTTACATTAAAGCAATATAAATAACATTATTGCTACCATTACAAAAAATATTCAAGTTTGCAATTAGTGTATTTCACTTTTGTATTAGCTTTTCACTTCAAATTGCATTTTGATGGTTATGCTCCTTTTTGCGATGTTAGCCAAATAATATTAAGTCACTTTTGTTGGTTTGTTGTAAAAATGGTACCAGATCGGAAAAAGGATAGAAAAGAAGGACTGGTGTATTTTCTTCCTTCAGAACTGCAAACAGAAATGGACCTTTTTTGAAGGAGGTTATATTTAGGTTACTTTTTTATTGGTTATTAGGTTACTTTATTATTAGGTTATTTGGTTATTAGGTTACTTTTTATGTTCACAAACAAACAACAAACAAACCGTGTATTTCATATAGCGCACTAATCAGCAAAGGCGTGATAAAGCGATACAAAAGTGATAATATCATCAAAACTCAGGTTAGTTTTAGGTTACTTTTTTAGGTTACCTTTTCTCGAAAATAAAGTTACTTTTTCTGATTTTTAGGTTACTTTTTTGACAGCCCTACTCATGACATCATCCATGCGGCGCAAGATCGAAATGACGTGGTCGGGAAACCCATTAACGAAACAGAGCTTCACAATATGCTCCAGCGCAGCTTTGTCAAAGCGAGCCAGTCCAGCCAGACGCCGCAGCTCATTGGCATAGGCATCGACTGACTCGCCACCCCACTTCCTATCGGATAGCTTCCCGAACGCCACGAACGCATCATCACTGAACGCCTCCTTCAATCGCGTCTAAATCGCATCGACGTCATTCTGAGCTTCTTCATCCATCTCCAGGTAGACCGCCAGAGCATCATCCTCCAGATAGAGAGGTAAGAAGCTTGCCAAATCAGTCACCTTCGTTAGCTTGGCCACCAAATTTACTTTTTTTAACCAAGACACCACGTTGCCCTCGCCTGTGAAAGGCTTCACTATGTCGCTTTTCACAATTCCAGCCATAATCGAGTGCAAAATAGCCGAAATAGCTTGTAGGCTGAACAAAGGAACGAAAAAATGTATTCACCAGCAACAACTCTATCACACCGTACTCACCGTACCATCTCCAACACTCGCAACACCCCAAGCTCGACTCACCCACGTCATTCTCCACATTGCCAAAGCGTCCTGCAAATTCTATTCCAAGCGATCCGATTGCACATACGCATACGCGCATACACAAGCACACACGCACGCACACGCACACACACACACACACACACACACACACACACAACAACGCGCAGACATTTGCAGAACCATTCGTTCTAATTATATGCAACACTGAATGCAACTGAATGACGAAATCGGTCAACTGTACACATCAAATTACAATAACAAAAACATTCACACACTAAGTACGAGATTGTAGCGCGGTGAATCAGCGAGGCACCGCTGCCTACATACCACGTGGTTGCACTCTCTCCGCTCTCTCCAGATCGTCACGCTCTGCTGGCTTGCAGGAGCATCGCGCCACTGGGCTTGGCTGCAAGCGTTTGCGGACGTTTCCGCCAGGCGCCGCCACGGGCACTGGCTGCGGCATCTGGCGTGTTTGTCTGTGTGTGTGTGTGTGTGTGTTTGTGTGTGGGGCATTCATCATTGTGAAACCTATGCGAAACCTATGTCGGTCCATTCGTAGAGGGTATCTGTGTTTCATCGGTGTAGCGAGGCGGCGCAATGCCTAACATCTCAGCATTGCGCCGCCTAACGACTCCGCTACAAGATAATTTGCAATGTTAGGATGGCTGGGCATAAGCAGCCTGAAGGATTGTACTGCCGTTTCGCTATAATATAAATGTGTGTGTGTGGCTGCAGAGAAGAGCGTGTGCTACGCTACAACCTATAGCTGAAATGGCCACAAATTTACATATACATCAAACTTGGCTAACAAACACGCCAATACTAACCAAGTCCAAAGTCAGCATGTGGTAAACACAGGGTCGGTAAAAACAATTGCAGATACATTTTAGACGAGTGGTTCGTAACTACATTTAAACAAGAATGTTTTCTGGTAGGTGGAAGTGTATTGAAAATTGAGATGAAGAGTGCGATGACTAGTGTGCTTGCCAGATTAAATTTGTTTACTGGTTATTATTACAATGTTCTTCTAATAAAACGATATTTCCCACTGATGGGGAATCGAGGGGTTGCCAAGTATCCCGAACAAATTCAAGGTCATTCCGAACAATTTCAAGGTCGGACAGGATAGACGTTTTTATCAATCAGAATTCGTTTATTTTGGTTCCTATACTGTTTCTACACTTGTGGCGCAAGTGTCGTTTATGACTGTGGGGCTGGTTGATGTTGTTTATATGTATTAATGATAAGTTTCCAAATAAGTTATATGGTAGGATTTAATTATATTGAGTGTTTGTATTTGCTAATCAACCTTGCTAATGTACATTACTAACCACTATCATTTGGGTTATGTTTCAGGCATTGAATGTTGGTGTCTTATTGATATGAAATAGAGTGGCACGTTTCACGGTTGTTTTCATTGTAGTGGCGATGACGGAAAAGGAATAGTAAAACTGGCGACGATGTAAAAAAATCCAAATGGCTCAAGCTATCCCAAATATACCACCGCTGGAGTTCGACGAGAACAACCAAACCAGCGCGTGGAGAGAGTGGGTTGAACATATTGAAGACGCATTCACGGAGTTTGAGATCACAAGTGACAGCAGGCGACGAGCCTTACTGCGATTTTACGGAGGTACGAAACTTAAAGACATTCTGAAAACACTACAACCTGAGGTGCCAACGAACCAAACCGAACCTTCGTACAAAACTATCAAGGTAGCGCTGGATGAATATATTCAAGAGCGTACAAGTGAAGTATTCGAGCGACACAAATTCCGTAACCTTACACAACAAATGGGCGAAAACACCAACACGTTCGTGACAAGGTTGCGAACACAGGGAGCTAAATGCAATTTTGGTCAATATAATCTGGACAAGGCGATAATTGATCAATTAGTGGAGACATGCAACTCGAACACGCTAAGGCGCTCATACCTCAAATAACCTGATTTGACAGTACAGACTGCACTACGATTGTCCTATACACACGAGGCAACAGGATCACAGGCAAAACAAATAGAGTGTACAGAGCAAGACACCAGCATTCATAAAGTGACTAGATATAGGCAACGCCAGGAATCTGAATGGGAGAAAGACAGAAATAAGCATGAGGGTGGGGATAAACCAACTGATTTGTCACGATGCTTCGGATGCAATGGTACAGGACACCGGCACGGTCAACGAGATTGTCCGGCGTTTGGAAAAAAGTGTCATCATTGTGGTATACGAAACCATTTTGCCACAGCATGCTGTAAGAAGTTACAACAGGCTAAACAAATACAAGCAATAGATGACACATCGTCTTGCGAGAACAACGGCGTTCGACGCCTCTCATCCACGCGTAGCAGATACACGGACGACGAGTCCAACGTCTTTCGCATAAATACCAAAAGTTCGGGCACGAAGCGCATTCTAGTGGACAACGTTGCGGTCCGTATGCTGATCGATTCGGGAGCTAGCGTTAACTTGTTGGATGGCAGAACGTTTGAGCATCTGGCGGATGCAAAACCAACGGTCGTCCTTAGCCGCTCAAAAGTTGTACCCAGATCGTACGGCGACACACCGATTCCGCTTCGAGGAGAATTTTTTGCCACACTCACATATGGGTCCAGACGAATTATACAAAAAATGTTGGTAACCAAGGCACATGACAGTGGGAATATATTGGGACGACAAGCGTGTTTGGAACTGGGTTTACTGTCTATGCCTCGAATCGACAGTGTGAAAGCCGAGGAAATCCCAGAATCAACAAGAAGTATTTTGAACAGACATCTACCTGCACTAGAAGGCATCGGGCGGATGAGGAATTTCCAATTGAAACTCGACATAGATGAGAAAGTCAAACCGGTAGCGATACCACCGCGGCGAGTGCCATTCCACCTACGAGGGGCCGTGGAAGAAAAAATTCAAGACATGCTGAAAAACGACATCATCGAAAAGGTAGAGGGATCCACACCATGGGTTTCACCATTGATCACCGCGCCCAAACCTAACGGTGACATCAGAATTTGTGCAGATTTGCGAATGGCAAACAAAGCCGTAAATCGCTCCCGCTACCCGATTCCTACAGTAGAGCAAATCCTCAGCGAGATCAGTGGAGCCAATGTGTTCTCAAAAATTGATTTGAATTACTACTATTACCAGATAGAACTGTCACCGGAGTCCAGAGGAATCACCACTTTTTCGTACGATTCAGGTATCTATAGATACAAAGTCTTGGTAATGGGCATAACTTCGGCAGCAGAAGAGGGACAGCGCTTACTCCAACAAATACTGCAAAAATGTCCGAACTGTCGTAACGGAGCAGATGACATACTGATTTGGGGGAAAAACACACAGGAACACGACAGAGCTCTTGAATCCGTTCTCCGTACCTTACGGGAAAATAATCTGTCCATCTCTCGGAATAAGAGCATCTTTCACGTGGAAGACGTCATATTTCATGGCTTTTCAGTTTCTAGCAGCGGCGTCAAGCCGACAAGGTCCAAAATCGAAGCAATCCAAGGGTTCGAACGACCGAAAACACCGCAAGACGTCAGGAGCTTTATGGGGCTCACTACCTGACCAGATTCATTCCGCGACTGGCAACTAAGAGCGAGCCACTGAGACTACTAACCAGACAGAACACCGCGTGGAGATGGACAGAGAAGGAAGAAAAATGTTTTCACGAACTGAAAGAGGCGGTAAAGAAAGAGGCACACCTTATTCATTTTGACCCGAAACGTCGGACATCACTCATTGTGGATGCGAGCCCAGTTGGCTTAGGGGCGGTACTCCGCCAGAACCATCATGGCGATCTAAGGCCAGTGAGCTACGCGTCCAGGACGTTAACCGACGTTGAACGAAGATATTGCCAACTTGAAAAAGAGGCACTGGCGATTGTGTGGGCTTGTGAGCGATTTCATTTGTACCTATACGGAGCAGAATTCGAAATTCGAACCGATCACCAAACGCTCACATCAATCTTCAAACCAACAGGTAATCCTTCAGCACGCATATTGCGGTGGATATTACGTATGCAGCAGTATGACTTCACCATTCGTCACATCAACGGGCGAGACAACCCTGCCGACGTGTTATCAAGACAGCCTGTACAATATCACGACAAAATCTCAGCAGAAGAAGAAATAGCTGAGGGTTTCGTCAACTACGTCGTCGCACACAGCGTACCGGTGGCGCTGACTCTGTCTGAACTTGTCGAAGAGTCACAGAAGGATAGCACATTACAGGCAGTGGAGAGAGCCATACAACACGGTGATTGGGAAGACGAACGAATTCAAGCATTAAAAAAATTCGCGATGAACTCACAGCTAAAAGGGGACTGATCATTCGCGGATCCAAGATCGCCATCCCATCATCGCTTCGCAGGCGCACACTTCAACTGCCCACGAAGCTCATATGGGAATAGTGAAAACCAAGGCACTATTGCGGACAAAAGTGTGGTGGCCTAAGCTGGACCAAGATGTGGAAAAATTGCTAAGTGCGTGCATACCGTGTGCAAGCTTGGATCAGCGAAAACGTACGAACCCATTGAATACGTCGATGATGAGCGGGGCGTGGGAGGTTATCCACGTAGATATTTACGGGCCATTTCCCAGTGGAGACTATGTAGTTGGCATCGTAGACGCGGGTTCCAGGTGGCCTGAGGCATCAGTCGTGAGAGCCACCGACACTCACACGGTTACGGCGGTGATTGAAAACTGCATCTACACTCACGGAGTGCCAGAGGTGATTGTATCAGACAACAGACCACAGTTCCGGGGCAAGGAGTTGGCGCTATTTTGCAAAGAATGGGGTACACGGCACAGAAAGGTTTCACCGTATCATTCACAGAGTAATGGCGAAGTGGAAAGGTTTTTCTCTTCGTTACTCAAAAACGTTCGTGCATCCAACACAGAGACGAGAAACTGGAAACGATTGTTGGGAATGTTTCTTTTATAGTACCGAAATACGCCACATTGCACCACGGGAGAAACACCCGCACAACTACTGATGGGTAGAAGTTTGAAAATGAAATGGCCTCAAATCCAATCGAACACGGAAGGGTGGAGGTGGAGAAAAGCGCGTAAGACAGACCGGGAGGAAAAAGAAAAACTGAAGGCGCGCACAGACAGCAAGAATAGAGCCAGGTCGAGCGATATCGCGAAAAACGACAGAGTCCTGCTTCGCCAGACAAGAACGAACAAACTCTCGCACCGATATGACCCACAACCATGGACGGTCACTGAAAGAAAGGGAAGTACCGTCATAATTCAAAGAGGAAATAAGCAGAAACTGCGTGAAACATCACAACTGAAAAAAGTTCCAGACAGCCGGTGGGAGGAAGGCGGCACGTTTACAAGCGACGGGCTCGGTCCAATTCTCGGTACACAAGAAGATCGAACCGGAACGACGGACGAGGCAACACACAGACACATGGAAAGGACGAGGCAACACACAGACGCTGTCTCCCTCTCCAGGAGATGCAGGTGCGTCATCTCCGTGTGGCCAATTATCAGACGGGCCAGCATCCGTCCCGCGGATCTCGACAAGGAGACCGAGGCCGCCATGGACACGGTGCCTGGAATAATGTCGGCAGCATGTATCTGTTGGCAAGTGCCTGCCATGCCGTTCTGAACACGTTGCTGGTACAGCGCTTGATATGGCCTTCCACTGTTCGCCTGTTTTGGTCGAGTAAAACCGTCGTGGTCAGTCTCAATGCCGTTTTAGTGGCTTTGTCGGCCTTTTCGTTGCCCTCTATTTGTCTGTGGCTCGGCACCCATAGGAGTTTACACTCTGAGCTTTCGTACCACAATTCTTTGTAAAAACGATGTATGTGAGTTGATGAAATATACTAAGGCTTAAAACTGAGAATGGATAAAAGCGCAGACTTCGAATCAGACACAATTATTGTTTTTTGGTAATTTTCCTGCACGCACATTTGTATTGCTTTATATATTGCGAATATTTCGGTATCGTACACCGACGCCCAGTCCGGCAGTCTGTAGTGGTGAGTGTGACTCACACCTGCCACGTGTCCACCGGCGGAGTAGACTGCACAACCTGTCCGTCCCTCGCTTCTCGAGCCGTCGGTGTAGATGAACTGGGCATCCAAGTGTTCAGCCTTAAATTAGGCCAACTCTTGCTGGATTTCAGCGTCGGTCACATGTGTTTTATTATCCAGCAGAAAACTCACTTGAGGACGCACCATGAGCCACGGCGGCTCCATGGGAGGCACTTCATATTGAATACTGGCGCTGATACCAAGCGCTAGCTGAGCATAGCGCCCTCTGGTGCCGATATTTCCACTCGACTGCCCCTGTAGACTGGTGGGTTGCTGCGCTGATATAATGTGTGCTGGGTGAGTGGGATTTGACAGCGCTTTGGCGTAGTATCTCGTAAAAAGGTCTTGCCGTCGCAATTCCAGATTCTCCACCCCAGTGTATCCCTCCAGTAATTTGACGGGACTCGTCCTGAAAGCCCCGGTCGCCAGACGCAAGCAATCGTTTTGCACCGTGTCGAGTCGCTGCAACACTCGCGGTGATGCGGCCGAGTATGCCTGTATACCGTACTCCAGTACTGGTCGCACGAGACTCTTGTACAGCCTTATCATGGTGGACGTGTCTGCGCCGCTGTGTTGTGCCTGCATTGTTTTTAAAATATCGGTTCTCCTTGAAGCCCTATTTATGATGTGTTCTACATGTTGCTCCATGTTGAGCTTGTGGTCGAATATCACTCCCAAGTATTTTGCATCGGTATTATAGTCGATGTTCTCCAGGCAGTGGCTTAGTGATATTCAATTTGGTGAGACAAATGTAGTGAATACTTCAATGTCCAGAATTTACATTATATTAATCAACTTAACTTCTACCAATAATAAGCGTATATAATCCTGCTGTAAACAAACAAACAACTACACACAGCGACGAGACAATCAGCAGTATATACAACAACAGTAACAACACAAATATGCCAGGTATTGAATTCTTATAAAGTTGTCAGGTAATACATTTCACTACATTCTCCCCCTCTAGTATCAGAATCATGCCATTAAACGTAATATTTCAAATAGGCCGGTCTTGTTCTTGTCCTCGAGCTTCTTCGAGCACTGTTCTCGAATGTTGGCACCGATCTTTCAGCTACTGGTGATCTGGAGGCGATGTTCTCCCTCTCGACGGCGGTAACCGGATCTGTGTCTTGTTCACGACCGTGATTACCCGAAGGAAAAGGCGTCTCTGTTTCGGAAGACGGTTCTGCAGACTTCTCACGCACCTCCTCAGCTGTGATCAGTTTCGTCATTCAAAATGGTTGTTTCGCATCCGTATCGCCTTTATCACCCAATGCTGGCAATGCAAGGTCCACTGGGTATTTCTCCTCGCTGCATAAATTGTCGACACTCGCATAGAATCACCCAGCGTGTTCAACAACCTGACTCCAGGCTGTCAACCGATTCAAATCAGGTCTCGACGCTACAACATCGACGACAGGCGTTTTATTAAGAACGAAGTCAATCGCCTATTGGAAGAAGGGATCATCGTTCCCAGCCGAAGTCCTTGGCGTGCTCAGATTGTCGTAGTGAAAAATAGAAACAAGCGTCGCCTCGCCGTTGATTATTCACAGACATTCAACCGGTTTACATATCTCAACGCCTATCCTGTCCCAGCCATCACAATTATGGTTGAACAGATCCAAGTACAACTATTTCAGCCGAGTGGATCTCAAGTCCGCTCATCACCAAGTTTCGCTGCGACATGACGAAAGAGAATTCACGGCGTTTGAAGCCAAGGGACGCCTCCACGAGTTTACGCGAATACCGTTTGGCATCACTAACGGCGTCGCATGTTTCCAACAAATTTTGGACGACATTATTCAACAAGAGGGCTTGAAAGACACTTTTGCGTATGTGGATGACATAACCATTTGTGGATATTCAAAAGAAGAGCATGATTTCAACTTGCAAAAGTTTCTTTCAACAGCAGACAAGTATGGATTAACAATCAATCAATAAAAAAGCAAGTATCTTCTTACTAGTGTCACGACACTTGGTCACATAATCGAGAATCACCAAATTCGACCGGATCCTGAACGCATGCGGCCTCTTCTCGAAGTGCCGGCTCCGAAGAACTTCAAAGCTCAACAGCGGATTTTGGGACTCCTGTCACATTACTCGAAATGGATACCTAATTTCTCGGAGAAAATCAAGCCTGTGGTGAACAACAAATATTTCCAATGGATTGCAACACTCTTTAGTCAATCGAGGATCTCAAACATGAAATATCTCAAGCGTCTTCATGTGCCATCGACGACATCGACATGTGCCGTTTTTCGTTGAAACTGATGCGTCATCAGAAGCTATAGCGGCATCCCTGACACAAAACGGGAAACCGGATGCATTTTTCTCGAGTTCCCTTACGCACTCAGAGCTCCACCACTCAGCGATTGAACGCGAAGCTTGCGCCGTGATAGAAGCGATTCGAAAGTGGCGGCATTTCTTGATCGGAAAACGATTTCAACTACCGTATATACTCGCATATAAGCCGACCTCGCATATAAGCCGACCTCGCATATAAGCCGACCTCGCATATAAGCCGACCCTCTAAAACTGCTTTAAAATGACCAGTTTCTGCAAAAACCCGCATATAAGCCGACACTCAACTTATCTAATTTTACTCCATATTTTTGGTTCATCGAAATTTGTTACTGTAAAGATAGTTGTTTCTTTCCAGGTTCCAGGTTCCAGGTTGCTTGTTTCTTCAGCGACCTTTATCACTTTTAGCTTGAAGTCAGCAGTATAGGACATACGTTTTCTTTTTTCTCCAGACATGGTGTATTGTAGAAATAAGTTTACAACTAAAATGATCAAACTACAGCACACTTTTCAATTATGTGGCCGCGTGCTCACGTTTGCCCCATTGGTTTGCTGTTCTTCTATACGCCACGTGACCCTCGTCCCCCTTCCCACGCGCTGCCTACCAATTAGCTGCCTCTGATTTCCCTCTTCGACTGCCTCTGTTTGAGCGTGTTATTTCTAAGATATCAAACCGTGTACCAATGACGTCGGCTTCATCACTAGCTCTAGCTTGGTTACGGCTCGCCACTGGTGACACAGAACCAAATAAAGAGTCAGATAGCGATGAAAACGTGTGGCTGGAAAATTGGCATTAGTATCTGTCCTTGTGTTCATTTTGTTTTATGCGCATATAAGCCGACCCCCTGATTTCAGCATTGCATTTTATACTTATAAACTCGGTTTATATGCGAGTATATACGGTAATTAAAGACCAGAAATCGGTGAGGTATATGTTCGACTACAAGAACAGAGGAGAAATTAAGAACGATAAAATTCTTCGCTGGCGGATGGAACTTACCTGCTTCAACTTTGACATCACATATCGCACTGGCTCTCGAAATCTGGAAGCGGATGCATTGTCACGTGCACCCTCCGATGTGTCTGCAGCCATGGGGGAGACAAGAACAAGTCTGAAGGAGATTCACGACTGCTTGTGCCACCCTGGGATAAGACGATTATGGCATGTGGTTCGCTGTCGCAATCTGCCATACTCCCTAGAGGAAGTAAAATCAGTGATCCGGAGTTGTTCTACCTGCGCTGAAGTCAAACCAAGATTCATCAATCAAGTCGGTACATTGATCAAGGCGACACGTCCATTTGAAGGTTATCAATCGATTTTAAAGGCCCACTACCTGCCAAAAGAGGAAACAATAGGTACATTCTGACGGTGGTGGATGAAGACAGTCGATTTCTATTCGCTTACCCGACTGAGAATACATCTGCAGAGTCGACTATTGAGTGTTTATCATCGCTCTTCTGCACTTTTGGGCTACCTGAGTAAATACATACTGATCGTGGCGCGGCCTTCACTTCCTCCAAGTATCGACAATTTTTGCTGCAGCGAGGTGTTGCCACTAGTTATGCTTCGGCATACGACCCACGCGCCAAAGGACAAGTCGAACGTTATAACGGCACCTTATGTCGTACGATACATCTTGCACTTCATTCCAGGAATTTACCGATCGAGGACTGAGAGATGGTTCTTCCAGACGCCCTGCATAGCATTCGCTCTTTGCTTTGTGTGTCGACTAATCAAACACCACATGAGCGTTTCTTCAACTCTCCTCGGAAAGCAAAGTTCGGTCACGCACTTCCCACGTGGCTATTACCGCAACAACAAGCATTTCTGAAAAAGAGCTTGGTCGCTTCCAAGTATGAGCCCTCTGTCGAGAAAGTAACATTGCTGCACGTGAATCCTCAGTATGCCCGAGTACAGCACGCCGATGGTAAAGAGACTAAAGTGCCTCTTCAACGCCTCTCACCTCCTGCGGAGTGCGAGAGTGTCGAAAATTTATGCAGCGAGGAGAAATCCCCAGTGGACCTTGCATTACCAGCATTGGGTGATTCTATGTTGGCCGCTGCCAAGCCACAATATCCAGGAGACTGAACACCGCCAAACTGTATTGAAACATAACTATGCTGTCTCAGAAAATCGTGGCCGAGTAGAACAGGTGAGCACAATTTGTCCATAATAAAAAGTTGCACATTTTCAAACTTTTTATCATTCAACGCTATACTGACCCGACAACATCCACGAATTTCTGACGTCTGATGAGCTGAGGCCAGAGATACAGTTCCTGAAGCAGCCAATATTTTTGGTCCGGTTGTCTCAACTGTTTCGGGACTGATAAAGCTCATCGAGCTCCCCGTGTCAATCAATTCATCAAACATCACTCAACAGTACGCTTGTAACAGCTTTGGTCACGCCCTGTAATTTACGGCTGTCCGAGGCGGCGACTGACGCAGAAAATGCTTTTGACTGCGGTCTTGTCTGTGCCCTTTTTGAACCGGACTGACATACTCTCGCAAAATGCCCAATCTTGCCACATTTGGTACATTCCGCATTCTTCGCTCTGCAAAACCGTCTGGATGAAAATCGCCGCCGCAGAAAAAAACACCTTTTAGTACGAGACGGCACTGCGTTCACTGTGGGGCTCTCTTGCTCACTGTCGCTTTCTGTACTGTGCGTGCCTGTGACGTTTTTCGGCGGGTTTGTCGCGGCTGCCATGGTTCGTTGATAATAGTACGCCTCCGAGTGTATTTGGACCATTTCCATAGAACGAGCCTGTTTCACCGCAGACTTCAAGTCCAGTTCGAAGTTTTCTAGCAGTCGTTGTCGGATGATGATCGATGACATGCCAGTGATAAACGCGTCCCTTATTGCCGCCTCTTCCACTTGTTCAGAAGTAGACGAATAAAATTTGCACTCTTTTGCCAAATCTTTTAGCTTCTCCAGAAAGTGGTTCAGCGTTTCACCGGCGGCTTGTTTGTGTGTAGCTAGACAGTACCTCGCATACACTTCATATTTGGGTTTCACGAAACGCTCTTTCAACACAGCAATTTCTGCACTGTAGCTAGTAGCTGACTTGACAAGTTTGAGAAGCCGACTTGACACATGAGCTCTCAGAAGTTTCAGTTTGTCAGGACGTAATTCGGTGTCAATGGCCTCTACAAATGCTTTGAAATTGCTACTCCACATATCCCACTCGTCTGCTCTGGGTCGATATACAGAACACGAGGCCGTAAAAACTTATCCATGACCGTGGTGACGATGGTGTACAACCGTCAAAAGTTACGTTGATAAATCTGTAGTGAATACTTCAATGTCCAGAATTTCCATTATATTAATCAACGTAACTTCTACCAATAATAAACGTATATAATCGTGGTGTAATGTTGTTGTTGTTGATTTGGGCTTGGCGTTTCGGCCAACGTTGACCATTTCACGCCGCTCACAATTTCATCAAAACTTGTGTGAAATAAATAAAATATGGAACGGATCTTTCATGGGAATGACGAATTGTGAAAAGGTTAATGTGGTGTAATCGTGTGTAGTGAGAGAGAGAGAGAGTGTGTGTGTGAAAGATTGTGAGTGCGTGAACGTGTTAGTGTGTCTATGTGTGATCGTGTATAGTTGAATTGTATATTGCGTGCGAGAGTGTGTGATCGTGTGTGTCTAGTTGTTTCGGTGTGTGTGCGTGTGTGTGTGCGTTTAGTGAAGTGTGCATGCCCCGCAGCGGCGAGCGAGTGACCGGCTCGCCGCTGATTGGTTGTTGCGGCGGGTGAGGACTGTGCGTGTGTATGTGTGTCCGTGTGTGCTCCCGTGTGACACGGTGTGAGCGGGGAGTCCTGTATGAGCTGCGGTTGTGGCGTGACGTCTTGTAGGCGCGCGTGGGGCAGTGATGCTCGCGCGCGTCTGTCTCTAATATATTTCAGTCTTTTTGTTTTCTACAAGCTATTTCGGCCCTTTTGTTTTTTATTTGGAAATATTGTTTATCAGCAGCGGAGATAGTACCCTCCAGTATTTGCAGCGGCCTGGAGGACGTGGTGGAGGTGCTCGGCGGCGTGTCAGGTTGGTGTGCAGGGGGACGGCAGGAGAGCATGGTGCCGGCAGGAAGCTGCGGGGGAGCTGTGGCCGAGGGTTGCTCGTCGTCCCACCTGCACTGGTGTTGGACTCGTCGCCGGGCAGAATGAAGATCGCTGGTGGAGGCTGCTGGTGCTGGAGGGCATGTGAGAGAAAGGAGCTGCTGAAGCCGGATGAGAAAACGAAGGAGTTGAGACGACGGCGTGGCCTGCATGTGCGGCGACGTTACGGCTGTCGCGGTAGGGTGCTGAAGAGCACCGGTGTCGACGGAAGCATGTTGGATGCTTGGGTCAAGGTGTTGTGCCCTGTCGCGGCAGCCGGTGATGTAGAAGACGGCAGGCTGCGGCGGAGCACTGAAGAGCACGGGCGGAGGCGGGAGCGTGGAGGATGCTGGGGCCTGCCGTGCTGCGCTTCGCCGCAGCCACGGTGTGTGCATCTGGTGGAGGCCGTCGTCGAGTTAGGTTTTTTATTGGTTCCTGGTTTGCTTGATCGCGTTTTTTAATTGTCTGTTCTTTTGTTGATTTATGTTTCTTTAAAAACAGGTGGAGGTGTGGTGTAATCGTGTGTAGTGAGAGAGAGAGAGAGTGTGTGTGTGAAAGATTGTGAGTGCGTGAACGTGTTAGTGTGTCTATGTGTGATCGTGTATAGTTGAATTGTATATTGCGTGCGAGAGTGTGTGATCGTGTGTGTCTAGTTGTTTCGGTGTGTGTGCGTGTGTGTGTGCGTTTAGTGAAGTGTGCATGCCCCGCAGCGGCGAGCGAGTGACCGGCTCGCCGCTGATTGTTGTTGCGGCGGGTGAGGACTGTGCGTGTGTATGTGTGTCCGTGTGTGCTCCCGTGTGACATGGTGTGAGCGGGGAGTCCTGTATGAGCTGCGGTTGTGGCGTGACGTCTTGTAGACGCGCGTGGGGCAGTGATGCCCGCGCGCGTCTGTCTCTAATATATTTCAGTCTTTTTGTTTTCTACAGTTAAAATTATGACCACAATTAATATATATTTTTAAAATTCATGCGCGTGCATGCGTCTACTGGACAGTACCCTGGACTAGCACATGACCGCGCAGGATATTCCCGTCGGTCTTGCGGTGCTGTACGTCGGTAATGTATATTGTCATGTGACTTTACATGCGTTTCTTGAGGCAGGTAATATCCATGAATTCCATGAGTGCACCCATGATTCGTGCATTGCCTCTGTGTTCACTGTGGCATTATTTTCCAGGCATTCACCTATCATATGGCTTCGTGGTCCTGCATACTCTGGGCACTCCATCAGGAAATGGTTCACTGTGATGCGGCAATGACAGTGGCTGCACATTGGCGCTGTCTCCCTCTCCAGGAGATGCCGGTGCGTCATCGCCGTGTGGCCAATTCTCAGGCGGGCCAGCATCCGTTCCGCGGATCTCGACAAGGAGACCGGGGCCGGCCATGGACCCGGTGCCTGGAATAATGTCGGCAGCATGTATCTGTTGGCAAGTGCCTGCCATGCGGTTTTGAACACGTTGCTGGTACAGCGCTTGATATGGCCTTCCACTTTTCGCCTGTTTTGGTCGAGTGAAACCGTCGTGGTCAGTCTCAATGCCGTTTTAGTGGCTTTGTCGGCCTTTTCGTTGCCCTCTATTTGTCTGTGGCTCGGCACCCATAGGAGTTTACACTCTGAGCTTTTGTCACGCAATTCTTTGTAAAAACTATGTATGTGAGTTGATAAAATGTCCGAAGGGTTAAAACTGAGAATGGATAAAAGCGCAGACTTCGAATCAGACACAATTATTGTTTTTTGGTACTTTTCCTGCACGCACATTTGTATTGCTTTGTATATAGCGAATATTTCGGTATCGTACACCGACGCCCAGTCCGGCAGTCTGTAGTGGTGCGTGTGACTCACACCCGCCACGTGTCCACCGGCGGAGTAGCTGCACAACCTGCCCGTCCCTCGCTTCTCGAGCCGTCGGTGTAGATGAGCTGGGCATCCAAGTGTTCAGCCTTAAATTTGGCGAACTCTTGCTGGATTTCGGCGTCGGTCACATGTGATTTATTATCCAGCAGGAAACTCACTTGAGGACGCATCATGAGCCACGGCGGCTCCATCTGAGGTACTTCATATTGAATACTGGCGCTGATACCAAGCGCTAGCTGAGCATAGCGCCCTCTGGTGCCGATATTTCCACTCGACTGCCCCTGTAGACTGGTGGGTTGCTGCGCTGATATAATGTGTGCTGGGTGAGTGGGATTTGACAGCGCTTTGGCGTAGTATCTCGTAAAAAGGTCTTGCCGTCGCAATTCCAGATTCTCCACTCCAGTGTATCCCTCCAGTAGTTTGACGGGACTCGTCCTGAAAGCCCCGGTCGCCAGACGCAAGCAATCGTTTTGCACCGTGTCGAGTCGCTGCAACACTCGCGGTGATGCGGCCGAGTATACCTGTACGCCGTACTCGAGTACTGGTCGCACGAGACTCTTGTACAGCCTGATCATGGTGAACGTGTCTGCGCCGCTGTGTTGTGCCTGTATTGTTTTTAAAATATCGGTTCTCCTTGAAGCCCTATTTATGATGTGTTTTACATGCTTCTCCATGTTGAGCTTGTGGTCGAATATCACTCCCAAGTATTTTGCATCGGTATTATAGTCGATGTACTCCAGGCAGACGCGTAGCGGCAGTGTTGGTAGCGCATGCCGATGCGCCGAGAACACCACCGCGACCGACTTACTCGCCGAGAACTGCAGACCGTTGCGTTCTGACCACACAGTCAAACGGTTCAAGCTGAGTTGCAGCAAGCCGTGCGCTCGCCGAGCATCTGCACTCGACGTCCACACAGCGCAATCATCAGCGTACAGTGAGTATTTGACCCCGTTGGGCACATTAGAAAACACATCATCTATCATAACGTTAAATAAAATGGGCGATAAGCAGCTACCTTGCGGGAGTCCGATGTTTGTATGGTGCTGATGAGAGGTAAAATTGTGCAATTTGATAAAAAACGATCGCTGTCCAATGATAAAATTGGTTAAAAATCGCATAAGATGGCCTCGGATGCCCAGTTTGTGCAGCTTGTTTAAAATGATGTAAGGATGCACGTTGTCGTAAGCCTTCGTTATGTCTAAAAATGCCGCGATTGTGCACATTTTGCGTCTGAAACCAGCCCGAATGTCGGCCTCCAGACGCACGGCGTGATCAATGGCCGATCGTCCCGGCCGAAACGCGCACTGGTTTCCGTCCAGCAGCTGCGCGTTTTCGATCACGTGTGCGAGGCGGCGGGCCACCATGCGCTCCATCAGTTTGGACATGCAGCTGGTCAGGGTTATTGGCCGGTATGATGATGGCATATTCCGAGGTTTGCCAGGTTTCGGCAATGGCACAACAATTCCGTTTTTCCACTGCTGCGGGTATTGCCCAGAGGTCCATATTTGGTTAAAAGTTGATAAAATGTCGGTAAAAGTGTCCTGTGATAAATGTCTAAAAAATGCATAATGAAGGCGATCAGGTCCCATTGAAGTGTTTCCGGCTGAACATATGGCACTGGTCAGCTCATCGGCTGTGAATGAACCATTGTTCTCAAGGTGCTCTCCTGTGGACTGTCCGTTACACGCCGCAATAAACTCTCTCTGCGCTTCAATTTGGAGCTCGGCAGACAGGTGTTGGCCTGAACTGACATCTGCCACGGCAGCCGCCAGTTCATCCACTATCTCATGTGGTTCGGTCACAGTTCTGCCGTTCACCTGGAGCAAGGGCAGTGCTGCCGGAGCATACTGCCCTCGAAGTGCTCGGATGCCTCTCCATATCTGGCTAACAGGAGTGTCTTTATTTATGGAATTTATGTACCTTTCCCATGCGGACTTTTTGCATCTTCTTATAGTACGACGGGCCACAGCACGCAGACGGCACAGCTCCTCTCTGTTCTCGGCTGTGTCTCGTCTCACGAATCTTCGAAGAGCTCTCTTTCGAAGCGCCACAGCTCGACGACAGTCATTGGTGAACCATGGAACCGGTGTGTGCTTGCGCGGTTTGCCGGTCAGCGGTATGGCACGGTCTGCTGCCGCAATCAGCGAATCTTTCAGCGAATCTTTGCTAAGGTCACTCGACTGGCAGTAAATTCACATTCGCTCTGCCTACAAGAGCCAAAATGCAGAACGAATCAGTTTAAGCGTAGTTTCGTTGCCAGCTCTGTGCGGTTGTGGAATCGGTTGGATGAGGATGTGCGCAGGGCCAGCACAGTCCGATCATTCAAGAGTGCTGCCAACAAAGTTTTGAGAAATTGACGAGTTTAGTTCCACCTAAATTATATATTTATTCATTTATTTGAGACTTATTTTGAGATTGACCTATGTATTCATTTATTTATATTTTTTATGGATCGTTTTGTGATGTGTATGTGTGTGTGTGCGACTATCGTGTATGTGTGTTTGTGCGAGTGCGTTTATGTTAGTGTGCGTGTGTGTGTGTGTGTGTGTGTGTGTGTTTCTTGCGAATAAATCTAGTCAAATAGTTGTTCTGCACTTTTCGTGCAGCATATTGTGCAATTTCTTTTGAGCTAGCCATTTTCGTATGTATTATATCAATTGTATGTTTGTGTGTATGTGTGTGTGTTTGTGTGTGTGTTTGCTGCAAATTAATCTAGTCAAAATTGTTGTACGTCAGTTCTCGTGCAGCATATTGTGCAATTTCTTTTGATCTAGTCATTTTCTTATGTATTATATCAATTGTATGTTTGTGTGTATGTGTATGTGTGTGTGTGTGTGTGTGTGTGTTTGTGTGTGTGTGGATGGGTGATGTATTGATCTGTCATGATTGTGTGTGTCATATTGTCTTTGTGTATTTTTTCTCTTTCTCTTATTCTCCACGTTCAAAGTGCGCAGGGGCTGCAGGATGCAGTTTATAGCGCTTGCGCTCTTCCTGTGTCACTTTGTTCGTTTTGTTCAATAATAATAATAATTATAAGTACATCCGTGGTTTCCGTCACTCTGTCTTCTACTGATTGGCACTCGTTTGTGTTCACCTGGCTCAGTGCCATGAATTTCCGCCAGTCCGCCTTCTTGAGGTTCCATTTCCTCGTGCAATGTGATACTTGATGGTGCGTTGTTATATGTATAAAAATCGGGTAATGGTCGGAGTCGTATGTGTCGCCGTCCACCGTCCAATGCAAAAGCGATGCAAATGGACGGAGAGCACACTGACAAGTCTATCGCTGTGTGTGTGTTGTTCGCGATGTGATGATACGTTGGCGACCTGTCGTTCAAGATCACCAAATTGTTTCGTGATATGAAATCCTCTATCATGTGACCTCTTGTATCTAGCGCGTTCATCCCCCATAGAGGACTATGTGCGTTCACATCTCCAGCAAATAAAATGGGATTGGCACATGCAGATAAAAGGCGATCAAGTTTGTACCCGAGTGTGGAATTCGTGCACGGAGGAGGTAGATAAATGCTTAAAATATCAATGCAAACACCGTTGAGAGCGACAGTACAGGCTGCCGCTTGCAGGTCGTCGAATTGAGGCAGAGTTAGCCTTTGTTGCGGCAGCTGCTGACTCACGTACAGCGCCACTCCGCCCTGTCTCCTGCCGGCTCCGTCGTAGTTGCACCTGTACGACAAATAATTGCGCAGTTCAACGTCATATGAGTCGTTGTCGCGCAGCCATGTTTCCTGCACTGCTATCACGAGGGGCTGTTTTGACATAAAGAAGTTCTTTAGTTCGGCCCATCTCGCTATTGACCCTCTACAGTTCCATTGTAGAATTGATAAAACCATACCTCAAGTTATTTTTTAAAACCTGATAAAAATGCTTATGTGTTAGATAAAATAGGGCGCGCTGGTGACTCGCGTGTGTTGCGATCGCCAGTGGCGGCGATATTTTCGCGGGTCGGCGGCCGCTCCCCGCCATCATGCTGTAAACAAACAAACAAGCAGCTACGCACAGCGGCGAGATAATCAGCTGTATATACAACAACAGTAACATAACACAAAGATGCCAGGTAATTGAATTCTCATAAAGTTGCCAGGTAATACATTTCACTACAACAACTGATGTTATTTGATTTATCAGCGTTGTTGTAGAAGATGAAAAGGTGGTTCTTATCGAGTCACATTGGTTCATGTGGAGTAAATATGATACACTGTATTTTCCTGTGTAGAAGCATCGTTAACAGCAGGACACATACCACAGGATTTATGTAACGTGACAATGACAAGTGAACAGAACACTAGGTGACCTGACCAACATATGGCGGTACTATTAACGGCCCACATCTTCCTCCATATGCCGTGTACCCAGAGCCGTTGCGAGAAATTATCCCCCCCCCCCCCGAAGGCAGCACTTGGGGCCCCTATTGTGAATATTGAATGCATTTATTAGACATAATCACATAATACGTGAAGCAAAAGGGCCCCTCAACATTCGGGCCCCCCCCCGGCCGGGGGGTACGGGGGGCGGTTGCTACGGCTCTGCGTGTACCCATACATTGATACACCGATATAACATAAATAAGTGGATCAGGTAAAGATACCGCAACCGGTAAATACTTACAGATGAAGGTCGAGGCAGTGTAGCCCACTCCAGCAGTGCTTTGACACAACTGACTGACATGCTGGCCGTTTTCTGGGTACGTTGTATATCTGTCAATTATTGTGAAAAGGTACTTGAAACCATTCGCCTCAGGTAGTGGAGCGACAACATCCACATGTAAGGCCTCTAACCGGGCGGTTGATAGCGCCGATCGACTAAGCGGTGTGCGCTGGTGGCAAGTAATTTTGTAGCGCTGACATTCAGCGCACATCTTGACCCACGCTGCCACTTTCGATGAGAGGCGGGAAGACACATATATCTCGGATGTGTTTCCGCGTAGCGCATGAGCTGGGATGACTCAACCTGTGAAATTTGTCGTATACGTTGAAGACACACCGGTATAAGTGGGTGATCTAAGCCGGTTGACGTTAAGACCAGGAGGCCGGAATGCACGCTGTCTACTTGTCGACGCTCGATATTGGGTGAAGGACTCTTCTATAGCAGACCCACTTTGTGCCCCTCAATCTGAGCGAGAACGAGCTTCTTTAGGTAAATGGTGAGTGAATACGCAGCATCTGCGCGCCCCACGCCAAGCTCTTGACAACACAGTGTCGTCGTTTTATCGGTATGGTAAGTGCCGCATCTGCGGCACTGTTGACGGTATACTCGGTGTCTTCTTGAACGGACGGGGCACAACATCTGTTCAGGTAGCTACTGCATCTGCTTCCCGGAACATGTATGTTTATAATCGCTCATGTATGTGAGCTGACGCTGAACACGTGGCGATTTTCAGTGCAACCGGTAACAACGTGCATTAACGGTTTGTGATCCGTTAGTAGGCGCACATCTGGATGGCCTTAAGGAGATGACGAAACCTTTCCATATCTCTGAATATAGCGAACAGTTATTTTTGCCGCCTGAGCTCTATTTTGTAAGCCGAAGGATAAAACACACGGGAGTGATATACCTGTGGCACCCACACTCCGTTTTGGTACTGCTGTACAACCGCGCCGACTGCGATGTCTGACATTTCCGCGATGAGTTGTGTGGGAGCGTTCGCCTGAGGATTATGGAGACGGGAAGCTGCAGCAAGAATTGACTTGGCTGGTTCAAATGCTGCAGTTTGTTCCGAGCCCCACTGAAATCGGCGGGCGGTGCCACATACTGCAGCGTGTAGCGGCCGAAGAGTGAGTGCCAGATGAGAAATAAAACGGTAAAAAACTTACCCTACCGATAAAACGACGACACTGTGTTGTCAAGAGTTTGGCGTGCGGCGCGTAGATCGGCTACCCTGGCATCGGACAATATCTTTAGCAGATATCTCAAGACCCAAAAACTGCACTTTCTTCTTGTTCTGGTTGAGACATAACACTCAATCCAAATGCTGATTATATTGGAAACGACCAACAACGATAAATATTCAAGAGCATGAAGAAAGGAAAACCGTCCCCAAAAAAACTCCCCGCGTCGCCCTCTCACGCGCGCCACGTTCACTGCACATCAAGAACATTTAACCATTATATAAACACCACAACATGCCCCCCTGCCCATCCAGCGCAATGAGATGGGCACAACAACACACGCATACACCTTACACTGAAGAAATTTACTCCATCTCTTCGATTAGTCGGCGAGGTCTACGCCGTCGCCTGCCTGTTCTCCGAAGGGCGTGGTTGCTCTCGCTGTTGTCGTTCAACGAGGTCGACTGTTGAGGACGGCTCGTCTCTGGTGCGGGGCGGTCGCCACGCGGTGGCATGACTAGCGCGAACCTGCGTCGAAGGAACCGCCGGTTGCGCACTAAGACCCGTCCGCTCTGCAATCGTACAGAGTAGCGTCGATGAGGCGCGACCTCGACGACGACGCCATAGCGATCCCACTCTTTCGTAGCAGGATTCTGAAGTGCAACGTGCGAGCCTACACGCAGCTCACACAGATCCTTTGCGTGCTGATTGTAGTGCTGCTCGATCTTCTCTCGGCGCGACCCGGCGGCCGCGTCCGTCACGTCGGCAGCCCTCTGCCATTCAGGAGCGAAGTTACGCCTATGGGCTGGCACCATGTCGCGTACTGGTCGGCCGTATAACACTTCGGCCGGCGAACGACCGCAGGGACCAGGAGTATTGCGGCGCTGCAGGATGCCACGAGCCCACTTTTCAGCATCGAGGTTGCCGGACGGAAAGTCCCAGCATGATTTGATTAGTTTCTTATTCGCTTTCACTGCGGCCTCTGCTCGTCCATTGCTCTGCGGATAGTGCGGAGAAGAAGTACGGTGTTCGACGCCCCAGTCCCTCAGGAAGCTCTGGAAAGCTTTCGCAGTGAATTGAGGTCCACCATCCGTCCATACTTTACACGGAACACCGGCCATGCAGAAAATGTCCCTCAGAGCAGAGATCAGCTTACCGGTATTGGCTGCTTGTCCGAGATTGATCACATTTTGCCAGTTTGAAGTATGGTCAACTACCACGAGAAACTTGCGTCCGCCGTATTCCAGAAAATCCATAGAGACCTCCTCGTAAGGACGAGCGGGAGTTGGACGGCTGATCATGGTCTCCGGCTGGTGTGACGGCAGCTGACGCTGGCATGACGGACAGCTGCGCACGACGTTGTCGATGTCCAGGTCCATGCCGGGCCAATATACGATGGCACGAGCCCGCTGCTTCGTCTTCTCTTGACCCATGTGACCGTCGTGTAGTCGCTGAAGGATGACTTTGCGTGCCCCCCGAGGCACCACCAGGCGTCTTCCGTAGACCACCAGGCCGTCATCAACTGATAGCTGTTCCCTCACGTTCCAGAAAGACCGCAACTCCGTCGGCGTAGCATGTTTGTGATCTGGGAAGCCTTTCTGAACTATCTCTTTCAGCTTCTGATACTCGACGTCACTCGCAGCTTCTTTCCGTATGTCTTGCAGGTGTAAGTCAGCGCCTGTTGATTCAGCTTCTTGTACGACGATAGACAGCACGTTCTCGCCTCCATCTTCGCCTACATCATCCCCTCCACCGGCTGGTCGACGGGACTGCGCGAGAGGGCATCAGCAGCACTGTGTTCTGTGCCTTTTATCCAGTGAGCACAGAAAGGACCGAGCTCGTCAATTTTTAGCTTCAATCGCTGAAGACGAGGATTTTCGAGTTCACATGACAATTTGTTATTGAGAATTGGAACCAAAGGACGGTGGTCGACAAATACATCGAACATTTTCATACCGTAAAGAAACAGCCGGCACTTTTTGAATGCCCACGCCACCGCAGTGAGTTCGATTTCGATCGCAGCATATCGCGACTCGGCATCGGTGAGAAATCTGGATCCAGCTTGCACGAGTCTCCATGATTCGTCAGATTGCTGCTGCTGAAGCAGGAAACCAACGCCATTCAACCTGCTGGCGTCCGTATAGAGCCTCGTCGGTCTGGTAGCATCAAAAAACGCCAACGTGCCGGGTGTGGACAAGGTAGACTTTGCCTGCTCAGACGCTGCAGTGTGCTGGACTTCCCAGAGGAATTCGTTCTTCTGACTGAGGAGTGGACGTAGCGGCATGAGAGCCCTCGATACACGATCACTGAAGCTGGCAATCTGGTTCGCCAGTCCGAAGAATCCGCGCAGTTCTGACCAATTCTGCGGTGTGCTGAATTTCACGATCGCATTTGTTAGCGATGGATCGGGGCGGTATCCGTCTGCAGACAGGATGAAACCAGCGAATTTGACTGATTCCTGCATGTATTGCACCTTGTTGCGGTTTAGTGAGACCTGGTTCTCACGGCAGCGTTGTAGCAAGGCACGGGTTCTTTCTGCAAGTTCAGAAGGGTTGCTTCCGTACACCACGACGTCATCTACCAGACGCTGAATGCCCTGTAAGCCATCAAAGCATTGGGTCATGCGCCGTTCGTAGTGTTCTGAGATCGAGCACACGCCATACGGGGCTCTGCGAAACATGAAGCGTCCAAAGGGGGTTATGAAGGTTGTCAGTGGTTGGCTGCTAGGCGCTAGTGGACACTGATGATATCCCTTTAGGCAGTCAAATACAGCAAACCACCTCGCGTTAGTAGCTTCAATGGATGATACACATTCCATGGGTGTGCCACTCTGGTATAACTCTCTACGAACAGATTTGTTGAGACGTGATAAGTCCACGCACAAACGAATGCCTTCTCCGGATCGTTTCTTGGTCACCACTATTGGGGCACACCAATCAGTGGGCTCAGCGACTGGGCATATAATACCGTTGTCGACCAGTTTGTCGAGTTCCGCTCGAAGAGGTTCTCGCAATGAGAACGGCACTCTGCAGGGCGCTTTCATGGAGAAAGGCTCAGCGCCCTCCCGCAGGTGGATCTGGTAATCTTCGCCAGGGAGCACCTTTACCACTCCGTCGAAGACGTCGGAGAACTCGACCATTATTGAGAGACTAGCGTTGTCTGGTGACGCCGGCAGGGCATTGACGTGAGCACCGAATTCTGCATTGCGTACTAAGGGCTGCGCACGATTGCCGGCGGCGACCTCTGATGTGGTCGAAGGGCTTCTGCACTTGTTTTCCTCGACTCTCAACAATTGAGCGGGATACGCTGGAGGTAGAACCATCAACGATCGAGCCACGTCCCACGATAGAAGAAGACCAGATGCGCCTTTCAGAATGTGAGCCTGTGTATCAACTACAGCTTCACCGAGCTTGATTCTGATTGACAGCATACCGTGGGATTTCATGGAGTGTCCATCGGCTGCTCGCGGCATCACTGACGGCGGCAAGAGGTTGTCGATATGACCACCCACCTGGTGCAGAAAGTCGACTCCACCAACAGTAATATCAGCCCCACTATCCGGGAGTGCCATAACGTGAGAGCCTTGACCATCCTGCTCTACCCACACATTGATACGCGGTGCGCGCTTGTCCGACATAGTGGCTACTACGGCTGCGTGACTAGCGTCCGCGGTTTTTTTCATTTTCCGCGATCGGCACATTGAGGCAAAGTGACCAAGCTTTTTACAAATGTGACATGTCTTGCCATCTGCAGGACAGCGCCCCCTGTGTGCGCGTCCACATTTCTGACATTTTGACGGTGTATCACTCGGCTGATATTTCTTGCCGGCAGCGCAAACTGCGGCATCACTATCGTGTGCCTTACCGACAATGACAGTGGTGTCTCTCTCAGCGGCCTCGTGAATTCGACATATCTCGACGGCCTTGTCCAAAGTGAGTTTCTTCTCTGAGCAGAGACGCTTGATGACTGCATGGTCTCTCAAGCCAATGACAATTCGGTCGCGGATCAAACTGTCCCTGCACGAATCACAGAAATTGCAAGACGAGCTGAAGTCACGTAAAGAAACGAGAAAATCATCGAACAGTTCCCCTTGCATCTGCGATCGCATATTGAAATTGCGGCGCTCCACCACTTCATTAATCTGACCCTGTGCATAAGCTTCCAGAGCTTTCAGTACCTTTCCGGGCTGCACTGAATCGGCGTCAGACAAATCCAAGTTTTGCACTACGCGCAATGTTTCATCGCTCATCATTGATCTGAGTACCGCCATTTGAATGAATTTATCAGCATGTAAAAGACCTGATAAAAGAACGTAATCATCGTACCGCGATTTCCACAATGAGAATCCACTTTTATCCACTGAAAGGTTCAGTTTTGGTGGTGGGTTAACTTTTCCCGCCCACCCCTGTGATTGCGATTGAGCCAAAAAAGGGTTTTCGGTGGTTCCACTACCGACTGCGCCATGTTCTGGTTGAGACATAACACTCAATCCAAATGCTGATTATATTGGAAGCGACCAACAACGATAAATATTCAAGAGCATGAAGAAAGGAAAACCGTCCCCAAAAAAACTCCCCGCGTCGCCCTCTCACGCGCGCCACGTTCACTGCACATCAAGAACATTTAACCATTATATAAACACCACAACACTTCTGACCAAACTTTCATTTTGTCAGGTTTTACAACCAAGTCTGCCGCTGAGAGTCGCTTGAACAGCTCGCGGAGGTATTTGTGAAGCATCTCTTCGCTCGGTGAGTACACTAGTATATCATCGATATGCGCGTACACCTCTGACGCTGAAAGGTCTGCGCTGCATTGCACTGTCCCAATGACATTTTTGTGTATTGGAAGAGGCCAAACGGTGTGATTATTGCTGTTTTTGGTTGGTCCCTTTTGACCACAGGCAGGTGGTGATTTAAACGAACACAAGAAAGAGGTGAAACGTCTATTCTGAAGTAAAGAGAAATGAAGAAAATGAAAACGATAAAAGCACTCGCACGCATAAACACTCGCAATTAGCACCGCAAACGATCACTCTCGCACCTCACACGCGCAAACACAATCACTCTCACAACTTCCCCGCAAGGCTCACACTTCAACGTCCCATCCTCACTCCACACTGCTGCAAATATAGCCGCACACGCTGACAGATGAAACCTTGCATCATCTAGCGGTCTAATTACCAAGGACCCTTGCAAGCTCACACACACGCTCTCTACCACACATGCACCCTCTCACCACGCATTCACAGATATTCACCGGCTCGCGTGCAAGCAAGCATTTACATACACATCGCTGCAAGTGTGACATACATACATAGAGACATACAACAAATACTGCAGCGCATCGATACGAAAATAACCAATACAAGTTACAAGTTGAACACACAATACAACATCCCCCTTGATCTCAACATCAAAAAACGTAATCAGAGTGCCAGGACGGCGGGCGTCTAACACGATCGGAGCACCTCACTGTCTGCTGAGAATCTTCAGTACTCTGGCGTTCACTGCGATGATCTTCAATCTCATCGTCTGATTCCTCATCGAACAGTCGGTGCACGTCCAGCACATGCCGTGGAACTCCGTCAACTTCCACGTTGTTCATCGAAGTTGTACCCGTCACTCGACCGGTTGTCCATTTTGAAGTACAGCGTCCATCTGGAGGCTTCACCGCAACATATTCTCCGACATTGATCCGTCCAGAGCTGGGCGTGCTCACTGATTGATTTGTACTACGATCAGGGTATCTGAATGCATATGTGCATATCATTTTTGCGGGCGCCGTCTTTCCGTTAGTACCGTCACGTGCTGCTAGGTTATACCAAAACGTCATTTCTATTGGGTCACTCCCGGATCTGGCTGACATCGCCTTTATCGTGCGATGCATCCGCTCAGCAATTCCGTTTCCAGAGGGTCTGTAGGCTGCTCTATATCGCCGTTCAACAGTACATTGTCTGCACAGTTCCGCCAGTTGCACCGATCTGAAAGCCGGACTGTTATCCATGATGATCTTCGAAGGCGGACCTCTCTCTACAAACACCTGTCTCACATGCCTGCATATATCTGTGGCATTCTCTGACGCAATATCCCGCCAAATCGCGAATCGACTGGGGCCACAATCAATAATCGTGAGGTAAGTTTTACCCCGGAAATGCGTCACGTCCAAAGCGAGTCGTAGCCAATTCTGCGTTACACTCAAGCACCCAGGCACGTGTCTTACGGGTGCTGGATCGACCGTCCGACATTGCCGACATGCTTTAACTACAGATTGCACACTCTCCTTCTTCACCGATGGGTCAACCAGTCTGGCCAAGTACAGCGTGCGGTCTACACCGAAATGGTGTCTCGCGTGCATTGTCTCAATGTCCACTGCCGATGCAACGCGGTCTCTGGTGAGCCACGATTTTGGCACCCTAGTTAACACATCGGCTATGTTTCTCTCTGATGGAACGTATGTTACGCTAAGTTCCAGAGCTAACTCAACCACAATATCCCTCACCACCGACAATCTCCTCTTCACCAGCATTTCCGTCATCCCAGCTACTTTGATTCGACGATCATCATCAAGGACACTTTTCAGCCATCGTAAAACTGTCACTAAATCTGTCATCACCTCTAAACTTTTCAACTCCCAATTCAGAGCCATATTTAAACCCTTTATCACCGCGTCTAGCTCACACACGTTGATGTGGGCAAAGTCTTCTTTCTTCCTTAACCAAGAGCCATCTTCTACAATATCTCCCGCAATTTCAATCGCCGCTCCAACTGCAATACTGCTAGCATCGCACCAAACACACCCATTCTTGCAAGATGGTACATAAAAGTATCCCTTCACCGCATCCTCACACTTCTTCCTGAACAGAATGTCCTTCATCATACCCAAGGCTCTCTTTCCTACGCTTTCATCCCATTTTTCTCCCTCAGCACTTCTCTTCACGAAACTACATGCTGTCCTTAGACAGCCACATACTGGATAATGTCCCAAGACTCTCCCACTCACCGAAAACAACTCACGACGTGATATAGTTTCAACGCCACTTAGATCCGGTAGATCATTTCCTCTACTGAACTTGAGTCTACCGTTGCGGTCCTCGTTTAGCGGTAAGCCCAACACTCGACCTCCTTTTAGATCTTCAGGTTCTTTAGCTTCAAGTCCATAGTGCAACAGGTGGTAGATAACATCTTTCGCCGGAACGACACTTTCGTCAACAATTATATCGTCGATGTAGCTTTCAGTACCATCGTTTACACGGTCGTCTTTAGCAAGCACCTCAGACATAATTTTTGTCATCATCTTCGGCGCTGAGCTCAGTCCGAATCCCAATCTCGTGAGATAGAATACAGTATCATTGTAGACTACTCGTTGGTATGGCCACAGTGACTCATCTACCCTAATCTGCAAATAAGCAGATTTTAGGTCGACGAGTTTGAGGCGACCAGGGAGTGTTCTCCACTTCCTCAATGCTTCAGTGCATGCTGGAGCATCTGCTCCCGGATGACTTTCTACGTGTCTATTTAATTCCCTAAAATCCATAACGGGTCATACCTTTCCTTTTCTCGCTTGCACAAACGCCATAATGGGCAGAATTCCTTTCCAATTTTTCTGGTCGTCACACTTCTTCAACCATCCCTTTTCTATCCAGCTTTCCAACTCACTATCTACACTATCCCTGGTTTTTATTCATTCAGTGCTCTGATAGGAACAAATACAGTTGTTCAGAACGGGAGGCTGGTCATCACTCCATTTACACTTGACTGTCCACATCGCGCCATCAAACACTGCCTCAAAGTCTCTGTCCTCAATCCTCATTTCCTGTTTCGTAGCACTCACTGCCGCTTCCACGCTTTCTCCGACAGCATTTACCAGGTGCTCACCATCATTGGAAAATTTGACGCTTCCTTGTTTCCACTGAAAACCACCGACTTTCTCGATAAAGTCCATCCCCAGTATCGCATCAATCCCACTCAACAACGATTTCATCACTATACAGTCAACGTCAACTGCTAATCCGTTTACTTGAAATCGCACCACAGATCTACCAAGACACGCCAACGAACGGTTGTCAACACTCGATACTGTACCGCACCACCTCTCTATGTGTCTCACTACCCATGAGCCCACCACCGATCTAGAGCACCCAGTGTCCACCAATAACTTCACCGCTCTTCCTTCCACCACCCCCGCTATTACAGGTAGCGCCGCTAGTCCGTACCCCGAGGAATTTCCGGCGCAGAAACTCCTCGGCTGGCGTTTCCCCGCGCCACTGGACAGCTCCTTGACATGTGCCCTTTCTCCCCGCATAACCAACAGTCAACCTCAGCCTGAATCCGACGCATTCTCGGGCAAAATCGAATGAGATGAAGTCCCCCATATTCAAAACAGCGCCTCTCATCGCGCCTTACATTCGTATCCGGAAGGTTTCCAGAACGCTTGTTGTTAGTTGTCCGCGCACAACTACCATCAGCTCTGTCCGAAGACTTTTGTAGGGCCACTGCAGCGCTAGGCTGGTCCATCAACTCCGACATGAGGGATCTCGCACGATCAACGACGCTGGACAAGGCGATTGCGTCGACGCAGCTGTCGCCCTCAGTTCACGGGAGACAACTGAGGGTAGTCCAGTAACAAACGCTCTTAATAACAGCTTGTCTGACGTTATGCCGGCCAATCGAGCCAACTTTCGCAAATCTGTCATGAATACATCTACTGGTTCATCCCTCCACATTCTCTTGCAAAACTTTTCGTATGCCGAAAATGGATTCATCGAGAACGCGTTGATAAGAGCGTCTTTAATCGCTTCTGAGTCCGCCTTCTTGTCGCCGTCCAGCTCAGTGTAGACTGCCAGAGCGTTGCCCTCGAGAAACATTGGCATCAGCATTTCAGTATTTTCCAACTTTCTCAGTTGGACAACTAGTTCAAACTTTTTGATCCATTCAACGATGCCGCCCGTGCCGTCGAACGGGCGAACCACGTCTGTCAGCTTCACATTCGCCATAGCCGAAATAGCTTGTGATTTCAACGAACACAAGAAAGAGGTGAAACGTCTATTCTGAAGTAAAGAGAAATAAAGAAAATGAAAACGATAAAAGCACTCGCACGCATGAACACTCGCAATTAACACCGCACACGATCACTCTCGCACCTCACACGCGCAAACACAATCACTCTCACAACTTCCCCGCAAGGCTCACACTTCAACGTCCCATCATCACTCCACACTGCTGCAAATATAGCCGCACACGCTGACAGATAAAACCTTGCATCATCTAGCGGTCTAATTACCAAGGACCCTTGCAAGCTCACACACACGCTCTCTACCACACATGCACCCTCTCACCACGCATTCACAGATATACACCGGCTCGCGTGCAAGCAAGCATTTACATACACATCGCTGCAAGTGTGACATACATACATACAGACATACAACACATACTGCAGCGCATCGATACGAAAATAACCAATACAAGTTACAAGTTGAACACACAATACAACAGGTCCCTTTTGACCACAGGCATTTGCGCAAAAACCCGAGCGAGGTCCAACTTACCGAATATAGTGGCGCCGTCCAGCAGGTCTGGTAGGCTCTGCAGATGCGGAATTGGGCCACGGGCGTTGTTATTGAGTTCATATGTTCATGCGGTCGGGCGTTTCCATTGAGTTAAGCTGCTTGTATCAGCCCATCATTCGGTACACTTTGCCACCATCTTTCGGAACCAGGTGAATTGGGCTGAACCAGGTGGATGATGATGACACTACGATTCCGTGCTCGAGCAGCTTCTTCAACTTGCCTGCTGTCAACATTACCCACATCAGGTGGTGTGGACGCATGTGTACAGGAGCACGCGGTTTGGTCCCAATTATGTGTTTCACTTCGATATGACCAGAAAACCAGTTTGTGGGACAGATCTGCTGAAATTCTACCGACAAGCGTACCTATTCAAACCCGGTTCCGTCATCGTACGATTGATGAGTCGAGCTGATGTGGGCCAGCACCGGGCGAGGCAGGGCAGTGATGCAACTGTTGCGCGTCATGCGCAGATGAATGACACTGTCCGTAAGACAATTTCTGTTCATATCGACGACTAACCCAAACACTCTCAGTAAGCCTGCTCCGAGAATTGGCGCCGGCACCGCTGCCACCATGAAGCGGAGCTTGTAGACTGCTGAGGCCAAGATCAACATCGACAAGTCGTTCAAGCAGAGCCGTTGCGAGGACTTATGGGCCCCCCGAGGCAAACACTTGGAGCCTCCATTATAAATAAGGCACCAAATAATGAATATATTTATTAGACATAATCACATACTACAAGCTCAGGTAAAAAAATCTGAGCAAAAAGGTAAAGGCTATACATAATAAATATGATAAATTTTAATATCATACGTGAAGCAACGGGGCCCCTCAACATTCGGGCCCCCCAGCCGAGGGGTACGGGGGCGGTTGCTACGGCTTTGCGTTCGCGTACACGTTGATGATGGTGCCGTTGACGACACGTAGAACAGTCCACCAAATAACGACGTCCACTGCGATTGACCACGTGTAGAAGATGGCAAGTGGAATTGTAACCACTAGTGTCGGCTGCGCGTTTCCTAGTGCCGGCTGCGCGGTCACCGCCACTAGTGCCGACTACGCGTTTCCTTGCACGTCAGTGGTTAATGTGCCTGTGTATTTTCAGTGGCTAATGTACCTGTATATTTTCGGTCTACGGGTCCCCAGTGTCGATGGTACTTGCACCAGCGTTTGAGGAATACGTCTTTTGTGGACTATACTGAGCGTCGATCTGATGCAGCTCAATGATAGCTGGAAGAAAACACTGCTGGACGGATTGGAGTTTGGTGTACAATTGACACTGCATAGTCCTCCTCAGGTTCTGAGTTTTAAATAGCCGCTGATACTGGCTGTGTGGACTCATGATGCGTGTCTGCTATAACAGCTACTTTCACCAGACATTTTTTGAAGCCACTCGCGGCACAAAAGGTGGAGCGGAAGAGGCAGACGTGCCAGGAATGTCTCCACGATTATCTCGTGCCCCACACCGTTTGGATACAATATCCCGATATCAGCAGACAATTCTGAGGGCCTACGCGATCCCAATTCTTGAGGTAAGCTGTTCAACCGTCTCAGACGCCCAGCTGGAGTGAGCTGAAGACGCTGCTTCAGCCGAGTGCAGAGCTGGAAATAGCAGTGTGTCGGGAGATGACTTGCTGTGGCCAGGTCTTTCACCATGCGAAAATGTGATACTGGCAACTTTGCTTGCAATTTTCTCATCATGATGCTTTGCGCTATGATACATTCGTCCGCCACTGCATTGTCGGACATAGCAAGCCATGTGCCAACGTCCTTTGGGTCGAACGTTGGCAGCTCGATCCGTATGCCGTACGCAACGTACGGCGGAATACGTTCCATTAGCGGGACACTGCGAAGTAATGTGTACATGTGAACTAATGTGCGAAGTCACCACTGTAGAAGCGTCATTAACAGCGTCATAGACACGTGACGCAGGACTACGTAATGTATTTTGTCACAATGACAAGTCAACTGAACACAAGGCTTAAACTCAACCAAATGATACCGGTGCAGTCAACGTCCAACACCTGCATTAATTAGAGCCAGGTTGAGCTTAAATAAGGTGTAACAATGAAAAATAGATCAACAGAATCATTGATCCAGGTTTTTCTTGTCTTGTCTTCGTGCTATGGTATATCATTTTGTAGTATTTGATGTGAATTCTGTTTCCAGAAGCCTGTTCACAGAAGTTAATTAAGATGTTCACAGATATTCTGTTCATATGTCTACAAGATGATGTTCACGCTTCATATTTGATCCTGACTTTCCCAGTATTTATCGAATCTAGCATCGAATTGGAAGACCGTCCAATAGTCCACTACCCTGTTTGATAAAATATTCCAAAGACTGACTATGGGATTTGGGAAGGAGTACTTGCGATGATCTTTTCAGTCAGATGGTCGGAGAGGTTCAGCCTCTTTTTATGACCACTCCAATATCTTTTTTCTCCGTGGTCTTGGTTTCTGATTCTCATATTAATTCACGGACAAAGCTCCGGTGAGATGCATGGTAATCGATTATTCGAATCTGGTTGCTTATCGGTTGCAGAATTTAGATTGTTAACCATGGTTGCATGCATGGAAGACAATCTATGATTTCAGCTAAATATTAACATTCATACATTGACAATACATTAATACATAATTCCAAGTACATAAACAAAGGATACAGTACCCGCAGCGGTCGAACAAGACGAATACGCGGAGTGAATGAGCACGAATACAAGTGCACAAATACAAGAGTCAGGAACACAATGATTTGAGCGAAGCGCTGACACTCTAGCACTGTGTTTTAGCCCGGGCGACAGCACACACTGAACTCAACTGAAATAGTGAAACACCTGTGGCACGAGTGGCTTTTACAGAGTCAGAATTCCTTCTCCCCGAGTAGGAGACTGGTCACGTAATCGTCTGGAAAGTGCCGTATGATGTGTAAAACAGTCGATGGTGACCGTCGCGAACAATAACGCGACTATGATCGCCGCGGGTGTTGTGAACGCACAAGCATGCTTCCGCCGGTTTGGATGGGAAACGGGCCAACGCCACCTAGATACATGTATCTAGGTGTCTAAATCTAGTATCTAGATATCTAGATATCATGTATCTAGATACATATATCTATGTGGCGTTAAATGGGCGGCGCACACAGGCGGCCCAGACGCACAGACAAAAACACACAGGCGGCGCGGGCATGCGACCCAGACAGGTGTAGACACTCAGACACAGAGGCGACCCTTACAGAGAGGCGGCACAAACAGGCGGTATAGATTTAAGCGAAAACATACGGCATAAATACACGGCGCAAACCCGCGACGACAATGATGACAAATACATCCGATCGTGTAAAAAATAGATATAAAATAATCACAAGTCGTGTGAATTTCTACAATATGCAATACAACAATGACACAAATTAACATACATGCACAATTCGCCGCAATAAAATCATACAATATAGTAAATAAACAGCCAAATAAATACAAAAAAGCATATGCACGAAACATGAAAAAACATGTGTCTAGCCAGCAAACTTACGGTTACATTGGCCGAAGCGTAGTATTAGATTCCAATAAGAGATTGCGACAAATCATACACTGCGTTCTAGGTCGTCACAAAGCTCTACAAGTACCGCCGCATCCCTTTGTGCGTCACCAATGAAATTTCGTGCTTCCAGAGGATGGTGTCGAAGATCATAGACGATTTCAAACTTTCAAACACATTCGCTTATCTCGACGATATTGTCATCTACGAACATGATGAGTCTAGTCTGACAGCAGCGGTTGACAGATCCAGAAAAGCCTCTGATGTTTTGGATATCACACTCAAATAGGATGATTGTGTATTCAGCACTGACAGCATTACTTTTCTCAGATATATCACCCCGCATTGTAAACTCCGTGCTGATCTTAATTGTGTCGAGTGTCTGCGAGACATGCCTGTTCCTACGAACGACCGGGCGCTGAAACAATTAATGGGGTTGTTATCGTGCTACTCACGGTGATACTCAAATTTGCCATATAAAATATCACATTTGTTGCATGCGTGTTTATAGATGATAATGATTGACAAGTGTTTTCTCAAATAATGAAGAGAAGAGAAGGGAAGAGGCATGACCACGTTGTTGCAACAGGAAAGACACGACGGGCAGTAAGTACACCATGCACTGTTATGAAACAATTTACGCGAGTAATGTTACAAACAACAAACACACCATATATTGCACGATACAATAAAACATTGCTGAATAAATTGTGCTACACTTCCGCACAACTATAGATGCCGTCGTTTCTCGAGTCGATCTTCAGATCACAGTCTTCAGCAAAATATAAACTATACAAATTTTCAGTGGAGGATCGATATCTGGCACATATCAGGTACATCAAGTTTTGCCAGAGTTTAGACCGCCCCAGTGGATACCTTGTCACGCGTGTGCGCCTATACTGGTTTTGACGCTTTGTCGAACATGCACTTAGACTAGTGCCATCCTGGCATCACCAGAATGTGTTATTACAACGAATCGCGTAACCTTCCGTATTCTCTGAATGAAATTCCTCGTGTGTGTTCATATTATCTTATCTGTGCTAAATGTAAAACTTAGTTACATTCAGCCCGACAATTCTTCTCTGATCAAGGCCGCTTTTCAAAGACTCAGTGTCGACTGTTAAAGGGCCACTCTTAAGTGCGACAAGGAATGAGTACATCTTCACCGTCATTGACGAGTACTCGCGGCACGCATTTGCGTTTGCTTTTGCAGATGTTTCAACTTCAACTGTTATTCGTTGTCCCAACCGTTTGTTCTGTTTGGCATGCCTGCCTATGTGCGTTCTGGCCGTGACACTGCATTCATGTCTCAGCAACTTGAGGATTATCTTCCTAAGCGTGGAGATGCGACTAGCCGTACCATTCTGTACAGCCCACAAGATGAAGGACAATGCGAGAAACTAAATGGAACGCGGGCGCATCGTGTTTCTTGCTCTGAAGGACAGAGCACCACTCGCACAAAACTGGGAACAGGTACTTCCTGAAGCGCTACATTCGACTCGTTCAATACTTTGTACTACCACGAAATGCTCGCTCCATGAGAGGATGTTTATGTTTAGTTGCCGGTCTATATCTGGACAGCCTGTTCTCTCGTGGCTTCTCATGCCCACTCAGGCTCTAATGAAAAGGTAGAACATGGAATAAAAAAACGATGATATTTTTTTAGGAAGTCGATGTCCACGAAACAAATCCCTCGTATATCCGTACACTAGACGGTCGTGAATCCATTTAGATCTCGCTTCTGCTCTTGTGCACATAGAATACGACAGTGCTTCTGATAATGAAAATCCTTTCCAATCCGTTTGCCATCCGGCTACTTCAGTAGATGCATCAGATGATTGGAGAGTCAACCCGAGTGAGTAAGTGTAAAAGTACATGGAAGACCAGCCAGCGATCAATGAGGAAGAAGTTGCAATGAAGTTGAAGTCATTTAATTCGATCGTTCAACCACTGATGGCTCCAATGATCCCGTTTCTCGTCCATAGATGCCGAGATGTACTTTTCGACATACACGCCCTCCTGCCATGTGGATTTATATATCACTGATTGTATGAAGTAGAGTGTGGTAAATTGTATTCCTAAGCTGTGGTCACACGAGGCCAATTGTTGGCTTAGCCAACGATTGGCTTGGCTAACTGTAGGCTTCGTCGAGTGGTCACACGAGGCCAATTGTTGGTTTGGCCAACAATTTTCCCCAAAAACCGAAGCCAATTGGCCTGCATTCCAGCCGCTTGCCTCGAGGGCGCTACCTTGCCGTACAATGAACACGCATTGTCATGCTGAAAATGATTGAATTCTCATGCAAAGCAAATATTCGATCCTTCGTTTTTTTACCACATGGCACTGAAGCAGCGCGTGCAGTGAATTCAACTCAGTTTGAAGGCCTGTGATGTGATGTGTTTTCATGTTTGTTTTATTGTGGCAAGTTTATAATTATAGAAGGAAAATTATTATTATTAATTAAATTATTATTATAATTATTATTAATTATTATAAGTATTATTATTAATTATTAAGGAAAGCGAAATAAACTACACCGACGTACTCTGCACCACATCTATTGGCTTGGACAATTACTGGCCTCGTGTGACCACTCGCATGACAACTGTTGGCCAAGCCAACAACTGACCTAACCAACGATTGTCCGCTGCAAGCCAAAAATTGGCCTCGTGTGACCACGGCTTTCTTGTTGTTCACCTCACTTGACTTGGTGCGGTTGCGTCCTAACATCTGTGTATTGCGTTGCTAAATGTTTGTTTTGTCTGCACTCATCATCTGTGAATATTTTGTTTATGCTTAATACACGTTTACAAAGATTAACAAGTTTATAAATAAATCGCATTGATAAAAAATCAAATTTAGTCGGAGATGAAAAACTTCACCTGGATAAATCTTTGAGGAGTGGAATAAACCCAAATGATTGTTCAAATTTCAAAATTCTCAACATTTGAATTAAAAATTCAATGTTTGACAAATTCAATTTCAAAATTTGATCATATTTCTCACTTTCACACAAGTTGAAAAATAATACAGATTTGACATGTTGTCAGCGCAACTTGTCCTTACAATTTGCAGCGGCAAAAATAAAATCAAAGTGCATTATGGCAATTTGCAAGCAAAACTTGAAATAATACATGAAATAATATTCAGGCTCCATCAAAGATAAGAACAAAAGCTACTGATAAAATACACATAAAACAGAAATTCATGAGGTCTGGTTTTTTAGATTAAAATAAATTATCAGCTGGTGTCCTTTTCCTGTTTAATTTTCATCCTTACGGAATCTACAACATATGTAAAGCCATTCGGAAGACGAGTCGAGTCAATTTTTCTGCTCTTCGGTGGCTGAACATCGGAAGATTTGGGGGCTTCATCGTTCGATTGCAGCCGTGCCGAATCAATCTCTACCATACTGCGTTCACGTCTATTTCTCTTGTGCTGTTCCAGGACCGCATGTGAATTTGAAGAATCGTCAAGGGGTTGAGAAGACGATTCCGTATTTTTATTGACGTTCTTTCTGAATTTCCTCAGAGAATCGCGCATCTCCAACAAACAGTCGTACATTGCCTGATCATCCGCCTGTAGATCCAAACAAAATTGAAATGAACATCAAAACGAAAGTTACAAGAGTGAAATATATCGATAAGTATGGAAAAACACTGGACGACATAGATAAGTACGATATTATACGACTAATATACACCCCAACGTTGTATATGGCCTGCAACAAAAACAGTCACAAATCGGTATTTTTGTGGAAAATTGTGACTCGCAGTAAGAAATAAATTCGCATCTCCATGAACCTCCAGTCATCAAACAATTGTACACGTTTTATAATTGTGTACAAATGTAAATGTTATCATTTTCACATCAGCCGAATTATTATTGATGGAATTTGAGCTATAGAGAGATCTGACAAAATTGTTGTGTTAATGGACACAGATTAACGGCATAGTAATGAGGTGAAACACAGAGCAACAGAGTTTCTTCACATTGCCGTGGCGGGGGATAAAACTCGCTGTGAAAATGGCTTCCAACCAGGTCCAGAACATGTATTGAAAGACAGGCGCACATCGAGCAGTGATACCCACATACATATCAGACCACATACATATGCATATCAGACTAACACCACCACAAATCTCGACACTTGCAATCTTGCACACTTCTCGCTGCACATAAACACATGCGCAAATCTGCATAACTACACAGCTCTCATTTCCATTTTAATTTTGCATTTTAATTTTGCAATGCTGCATCGAATCATGATTGCCTCGGTGCTCACATCTGACACCACACCACTACACTAAGCGCCCATATCGAAAGGAGACCAGCGAGCAAGATATAGTTTTCGGCATCACACTCCTAACACTGTTACACGCTCCTAACTTTCAGAACTAACTAACTTTGGCCGTCTCAAGGTCGGACGCTAAATATTTGGTCAATATGACGTAATCACGTTTAGCAGGAAAAGCTCGTGTCATCTGTGTACATGGATTTTCGCTCTCGCAGCGTTCCTCGGATATACATTAACTTTCACCCGCTTGAATATCCGGTGACTTCTACAGATACTTTTCACCATCCTGCATTCCTTCGTAATATGTTGCCATTTTTAATTTGTCCTTTCTCTTCACCTTTTTACTGCTTCTTAACAGGATTACAATTATCTGATGAGGCGCTTAAATTCAACAGCTAATGCAACCAAATCAAGCACTAATTCCGTGATGAAAAGTGAGATATGAAAATGTTGACGTGATGAATTGTGGACATGACAAGTTGTACTAATTACCTAGAACTATTTCTGTAGTAACCAATAAACACACATCCGGTCACCGACCTTGAATTGGACGCTTTCACAATCTGGCACGCGCCAATTATCTGGTATGGCATGCAGGCACTATATAAATAACTTGTTAGGAAAAGATTCACTCGCTAGATATGAAGTCAAATATGTAGGCCGTCGCATGCCTATTCCAAAACAACACGCCCATACACACAGCGTATGGCAGGATGGATGGAAGATATAGTTGGCAAATCAGTGGATCATCGGTCAGAATCAACATTCGTCTACAACATGAGTGTTACAGGGCTACTTCAAATATGAAATATGCTGTATAACAATACATACTATAAAATATGCTGCCTCACATTCAATTCCCACAATCATCCGTTCTATCTGAAAAAGCTGATCACGTCAGTTGGACATGATCTTAAGACTCGCTCATCTAATTTCCTTCTAGAACCCCGAACAGTTTCGGAAGCATCATGGTCTTACAAGTCCTTCCGATTCATTGTCTACCATCTGTACAATAAACTTTCCGTTCAATTACACATGCTAGATCCTAATCTTGAATGGTTTCTTAAAGGGTTCTTAACTTTTAATACTTTCTTAACCGTTCGTTCTTAAATAATTCTCCGATATTAATAGTTTTTCTACCGTATATCAGTTTTGTATGAGTCGTGTGTCTTATACCGCTGTGAGGTTACGTTTTACCTGGCGTAGTTCTATTTGTGTGCACCTTGTGAATTTTGTATGCTTCATACATGTGCATGCTTTGTTCTATGAAAGTGGTAGCACATTTGTGATTTCTCAATAAAAAGAATATACAATATTCTCCATTTAGAATATACAATATTACACCCATGCATTTTGAAAACATGTTCAAATTCCGATAGAGTAAATATACAAAGAATAACATAAATGATTACATATGATTTTACATTACATAACATAAATGATTACATAACAATATTCAAAAATGATATTTCAATTCAATTTAGCAAATCAATATAATATTGTACATGCTGCTGGTGTATATAAATGTGCATAATGCCAATATGTGTCTGTGCCTAATAAGACTATTCGTTTCAATACTTTGTACCAGTTTAAATATTTTCTGATACCTCAATTGTGTATTTCTTTATGGAGTTGGAAGCACTGGACACATTCGCTGAGACTTTACGTTGCGTAGCACGTTGAAAGCGTCGAATTCGAGAAGTCCTCCGTTTAAGTTCCATAGCTGAATCTCTGAACGGGCAAGAGCACACCTTGACTTCCACGAAACGTTTCCCCAGAAGCGCATCATTTCTGAACAACAAATAATTCGCTGACGAATTGGTGGAACGTACGAACCAACAGTGTGCATTCAATATGATACATACTATACATACGTGACGTTGAAAATGGAAAATGATAATGGACTGGTTGTAGCATGACCAACATGTGCCAATCAATTACGACCAAAATTACACGTACACACATATACATGCATCTGTGAATTTAGAACATCGTGTGATTCACGTGTACACACAGACACACAAACACATGCGGGCATGTAAAATCACGTCATAAACTGGAATTCCCAGCTAACAAATGGAACTATATATGCACTCGCATTATTCACTGTTACCGTTGCTCGGAATATAAAAGCCACCCTTTGCATCAATAAAGGACTTAAATAAGGACTTACTCGACTGATCGTTTATATCTTCATCATGGTGAACGCGGTGACTGCATTTGCAGGTGCAAATACAAATTGAAATGACTGAGTATAATACAACACAAATCAATCACAAATGTGCTTGTTCACTTGAACAACTACAAGACATCACAAAAGTATACAAATTGACTTCGAGGGTTTCAATGTGTCTCGACACTCTGATGTTTTCCATCAAAACAGCATACAAAATGCAAACACAATTAAAAGAACGTCCAACACACTGCATTTCACCATGAGTTAAACGTATTCATCGAAAAACCGATTAAAAAACCGTTGGCTAAGTGATCGAGACCTCGCATGGGCAAACAATTAACGCATAAATTGTGTTGACCTTGGGTCAAAATAGCAAATATCATAGTGACACGAGCCATTTTATAACAGACGGACCGACCTGGTGTCTTCCAAACTAAATATCAATCCCATTCTTCGCCGACTAATGCCGCTGTTGCACGTGCTCAAACAGCCGAACTGCAGAGGAAACGTGAAGTCGTCCGTGTTGCGAGCAGGTTTAACGAACGGCATCACCACCGCCATCCGGTTTTTCTTCGACCCACATGTCACATGTCTGACGGTGAACAAAGCGAGTTTGTTATTATGATCAGCTGTATGTGAGAAGCTAAATGTTGATGTATATGACCACAATCCGTCTGACAATCTTTACTCCACATATCATAAGATTAAGAAAAGTGCGTTTGATTATGAACTAGCGAAACGGCACACAAAGATAGCAAAGCAGTGATAAAAGATACACAAAGATAAGCATGGCACTGTATCAATATTGATTTTGAATGTGTGAAAATATAGAACGATCGGATTTTAAAAGAAAGTTTTGTATGCGCCACATAGAACTTATCATTTGTCCACGTTTACTCATCAGTGAAGAGTAAATGTTCGAACAGTTCTGTGAGGAGTCATCACAGACCAGTTTTTTTAAACATGAAAAACATGCACGACATTTGATGCAACTACTTACTGGGCACTAGAATGCGGGCTTCTGACGACATGCTGTAGGCAATGCAGAAACTCTTTGTTCCAGACATGTGCGGCTTCGCGATGAACGAGACAACGTGACACTGGACAATTTCTCTCGTTCACAAAAATGGGAATAACACGAATACGCATGTTCCTATGACTCCGTTCAATATTGATCGATACATCGATATTTGTAGCTGCATTCGAAAACAATATATGCAAATGCTCGTTGTAAGCGTGTGTTCTAGAATTAATTTGTGATGAGACAAGTTTGACTCGGAAACGATAGGGACCAGCCCAATCATTTTTTTGCATCCTGTTGGCAATCAAATCCATGGTTGAAACGTCGGAAGTAATCGCCGACATATCGTTTGAATCAGCTGCCGAAGCACAAGCATCGTCCAGAACATCACTGAGGTCATGCACATCCTGAATAAGCTGCTCAACCAAAGTGTCTATGTTTGTCCTGGTTGATTCATGAGCTGGGCGAAGGGCGGCTGTTGATGTCATTGGCATGTTGATGACTTCTTCCATGCTGTAGCTTTCCACCGAGTCATCATCGACTCCCTCTAACGCAATACGTAAAATTCGAGATTCGCCGTGGTTTCCATCAGCATAGCCGCAATGGGTGTCGTTTGGAAGAATGAACTCACAATCTTCCTGTGGAGCATAAGAACTATGAAATAATAAATCAAATACAACGAAACACATTACATGAAACATTCATTTTCTTAAAAGAGCACAAAGGTAAACATCACCGAAAATTCCCACTGGATTATTTCATTGCTTCAAAACACAATGGCATACAAAAAACATTGAATCTATAATTGAGATGAGGACCAACATCAGTTTGGCAGCGGCACGAATAAAGTTAATCTACAAATGAGTTGAGGGCTGTACTTCTCGATTCACTGGTATCATCTGTTTATACAGAGTCTCGATAACACATGCATTTGTGGTCCCTGCTTCTCTAGAAATAATTTAACCTTAAACAAGTACACAACTTATACAATAATTATAATATAACATATTACAAAACTCACGCACTAAAGCGTTAAATGAACGAGTTCACCCAGGTTGTACAAATGCATGGTAGTCCAAACTTGCGGGCACATGTAATCTTGATAGGAATGACTTTTCCAACGTATGCTACCCATGCATAACACAACGGTGATTAAAATATGAAGATATACATACAAATACTGTTTCAGTTGTACCAGTGAACGTTACTTGTTTCTGAAACTTTCATTTCAAATTATAACATTTCAGTGCGTTTAAAACGCGCAAGGATATTCATGAAAAATTAATGCATAGGTCTGAATGAATGGAACGTAGGCGCGTATAATGCATACAAAAATGTCCAGTTTCAAATCTAACTTTTATTCACCGTGAGTTCACATATACATGCGACAAAATGTCCAAATATGTTGTCAAAAGTCCCAAAATATGTTATTTAATTTCCATATATGTGAACCTTGTACTCTTGCGTAGAATATTTGCATTTTATGCATGAATCCAGCGAGATTCCATTGAGGGGTCTCCCTTAGGGAGGCTAAATTTTCGTAGTACCTGGAAAAAGTTTCACATTGATTGGGACCTTCCGGTAAGGTAGAGGTGCAGTGGCGGTGCCAGAATTCCTCGATGAGGGGTTGAGGGGGGCTAAGGAAAATATGTTGGGGCTCTGCGAAATATGAGAAGCAACACTGGAAATGTTCATGGAAGAAGTGTCACTGTAGGGGTACCATTTGGACTTTTGCCTCGAGGCACAATGATCCCATGATTCAATTCTGCATATATAGTTGACCTAGATTCTGCACATATATAGCGACCAATTTGTTGTGTCGATCGAGCTGCGATTTGTGACCAGCGGATACGTTTCTCTCACATGCAGCGCAAAACATTCTCTTCATATCAGAGATGCTTTTCTGGAAAAATCGACTTCACGTTTAATTCTTCTAACCCTTTGAGCGTCACGATACAGTAGATAGGGTTGCCAACTTTCTGTTTTGCTGTTCCGGGACATACCGAGACCAAGCATACCAATATCGAATGCAACCAAACATGATAGGCATCAAAGCAACAGCAATTACACAGCGTTGGCCTAACAACCTCTAAATCTCTTATTAAATTTATCATAATAGGAGAAACATGTGAAACGGTGAATATTTGAGATACAAATGCAAACAAAATAATACAACAGGAAATATGTACAATTTGTACTAAGTACATTTATTTCCCCACCAAGAAGCACAAAAATGGGTTCATTTAGCATAAAAATATGTATTTTCCTTGTGATTTTGCCGCTCGAAGAAGACCCTTATCTTTGCTAATGAACTCGAAAAAATCATTGCATGACATGAAAGTTCATTTTCATCATCAGTTCAGCTTTGACGAGGTTAAAACAAACAAACAAACATGTATTTGACATAGCGCCAAGTAAAACAGAGGCGTCAAGGTTTAGTATGTTTCTACTGTCTGTCCAAAACGTATTCATAATGCTGAACAGACTTTCATAGCTCGCGTTTGACACTGGAATTGACAGGACATGTAATTTATTTCGAATAAGCTGAAATATTAAATCTTCTAATATATACAAATGCCTTTCACGAAGGTTGGCAGAGCTCTAGGGTTATCACTAGGGCTGTCAAGAGTTAATAAAGTTACTTTTCCACCTAAAGGTCACTTTTTCATAAGCTACTTAAAACTGCATGAACAAGTTGTGTACGATAATTATTAAAAAAGTTATTAGGTTACCAAAATTTACTTTTTCATCGTTAGGTTACTTTTTTGCTTTTTAGGTTACTTGTTATCGTCAGGTTAGCTTTTGTTATATTTGTTGTTATTGGGTCACTTTACCACGGAGTTTGGTACCTTTTTGTTGATAAGAGGAACAAAAACGATATAAATGAGGATAACACAGAAAAAGAGATGGAATATTAGGTCTGAAGATCAAGAAATGTCAACATTTCTGCTGTTAGGATTTAGCAATTGATCTTCACCTTAATATCTGTGCTACTCGATAGTTATACGTTTTTGGGTGCACAGGATAGTATGTATGTATGTATGTATTGACCACTTTCAACAAAGTATCGGCGGATTTAACAGGGTAAATGCAAGTACAAACGAGCAGAATAATAAAAAGTAAATTGTCATGAGGCACATAGGCCGGCACACAAACATAGTTATTATTATTATTAATTACAGGCAAATCCAGTAGCATGGGAAGAGTGCAAGCACTATTACCACCCTAAGGTGGCCCTATGTACCGGAAGCGCCCAAAAGACTCAGAGAGAAAGAGAGTTCGAAAAGAAAAAAGTCTAGAAAGAGAGTTGGAAAGAAAATAATAAATAAATAACAATAAATAATAAACCATCACCCGATAACAATCCATAATGTCACTCCGCCCACGTTCCTCAATAAATAAAAACAATCAACAATAAATATGTGATTCAGTAAATAACAGCCATCAATAAATAAGAATACATATTAATAAGTAAGTAATAAATAACAATTAAGAACAATAAATATGATTCAATAAGAAACATCCAACAATAAATATAAATATGATTCAATAAGCAACATCCAACAATAAACATAAATATGATTCAATAAGTAACAACAACACAAATAAATATGATTCAATAAACAACAACACCAATAAATATGATTCAATAAACAACAACAGTAAATATGATTCAATAAACAGCACACGCACAGGTCAGCACACGCGCATACATCACCACACAGTCAACATACGCATGACCTTCACAGGTCAACGCTCAGTCTGCGCAGGGGCGTACGCAGCATGTGCGAGCTAACTCCCAACAGCAACAACAATAAATATGATTCAATAAACAACAACAACAATAAATATGATTCAATAAACAGCAACAACAATAAATATGATTCAATAAACAACAACAACAATAAATATGATTCAATAAACAACAACAGCCAACACTGAGTAAAAGTATAATTTAATAAATAACAACAACCAATAATAAATAGTAATAAATAGAGAGTAAAATAAGAATAAATATAAATAAATAGAAAATAAATAACAATAAGCATGAATAAATAACAATAAATATGAATAAATATACAATTAATAAGACTCAACAGTCAATTCCGCTCTTTCAGTAGCATTTCATTTACTTTGGCCTTGAATTTCTTCAAATTGTTCTGCGAGAAAGCCTCCTCCTTCAAACGTGTTCCAAGTAGACACAGTGGCCGGAAAAAAGCAACGTTGGAATTGCTTTGTACGACAACGTACAAAACAATATAGCTACAATATAGCTTCTGCGATACTTTAGTTTGCGTCTATCGCAAACTAAAGTATCGCAAAAGCTAGCTCGGTAGTTAGAAAAGCATAAGCTAAGTTGCGGGCGAACAGAGGTTATACACAGCTGGGACGGTCGGTCAAGACGGTGGTTGGAAATGTCACAGCAGGTGAGGAAACCGCTACAGATGGGAACTACATGTGTCGTAGGGAGCCGAAAAGGTCAGTGGAGAGATGAATAGTATGAGGAAAAACAAGCAATGTAGCCCGATAGGATTCCATAAGATGTTTATAAAGCCTAAGATTGAGACATTTATTGGACGTGGCAGAGGTTATATGAGAAGGCAGCTTGTTATACAGTCGAGGATCCACGAACTGAAAAGATCGCGAGGACCAGGAGATTCAGACGTGGCGCGAATTTTAAGGAGAGCGATAGAGTTCCGGGTATTATGGGCATGGGTCGTAGAGTGGAACAGTTACTTGAGATGGGGTGTAGGAGCAGGTGATTGTAGTATTTTAAAAATAAGGCAACATATTTTTTGGTGGACCAAAAGTTTAATGGGAAGTCAGCCTAGTTTCATAAGCAGAGTAGATGTAGAATGGCGAGCAGGGAGTCTAAAGCAAAACGACACGATTGATTGAGTACAGATTGCAAGGAGGAAAGATGTTTCGCTGATAAGGAATTGAATAAGGAACAACAATAGTTAAGATGAGGAAAAATAAATGAATGTATGAGTGTGATTGGAGTACGTTGGTCAACATATTTTCTAATGATATAAAGGCTGCGAAGGATGAATCTACATCTGCGTACAGTTTGAGCAATATGGGAAGAAAAACAATATGGTAAGACTGGAGTCAAATGTGACACCAAGATTTCGTGTGTGGAAAAGGGGTTTGAGTTGGCATGATTGGGCGTCCAAAGAAGATGATTAGAATATAATAGTTTGTGTTTTGGGGGGATTGACTGATAAAGAGTATGAAGCAGCCCAAGAGGAGATGGAATTCAGTATGAGAGGAAGGCCATTTTGTTGAGATAGAGGAAGGTAGATCTGGATGTCGTCGACCAAACTGTGGTGCTCCAAAGACAGGGATCGAAAAATATAGAAGAGAGAGCATGTACATATTGAAAAATACAGGACCGATGACAGAGCCTTGAGGGACACCAGATGAGAGTGGTTTCGAAAGCGACTCTTCGGAATTCAACAGCACGGAGAATGTGCGTGTATGATTCAAGAAGAGCAAGAGTAGAATCAGAAAAGCCAAGTCCGTGGAGGTCATTTAAAAGAATACGATGATCCACCAAGTCAAACGCGGATAAGAGTTCAATGAGGGTAAATATTATAGGAGTTTTCGTGAAAAATTGTTGCAGACTATAGTCGTTTTTGTTGTAACAGGCCGTTTCAGTGGATCTATTACACTGGGCAGCACATTTTTACTCTTTTCAATGTTGTCTAGATTTCTAAAACTGATTTAAGTCATATTTGTACTGCTGAATCCGGGAATGACATCCATTTCTCTCCATCGGGTCAGATTTTTGTGCTAAATAAATTTGAAGAAAAAACATCTTGTGACAAAATCAATTACATATTCGTGGCATTATCAGCTGATTTTTATCATCAGGTATCATCCTAAATATGTTTTAAGAGGAAACAAGTTTTTTCAACAACATATATTGATTACCTGATAGAAACATTGATTACCGTAAACTGAGTGATGGGCATTAATAAAAGTAAGTACACGTAAATTGCGTGTTGCTTCACCATTTTACAAACTTTAAGGCTTGAACTTCCGTTTCTTAGAGCTCATGGAATGTTGAGCGGCAGGAAAGGTCTCTCTTCAGAGTCCAACAGTAGTCAGACGTCATGACTGCGTCCAAGCGACACTGATAACTGGTTTCCATCTCTTTCATGTCCTGATGAAATCTCTCCCCCTGCTTGTCACTCATTAGACCTCGGTTCTCAGGAAACCGGTCCATATGTGAAAATAGGTGGTGCATATTGACGCTCATGTTGCAGCCCAGGTTTCTGGAAGAAATCAGCATGTTGTTGACAAGTTCTGTGTAGTTTCTGGCTTTAGTATTGTCAAGAAAGTTCTTCACGACCAGAACAAATGCCTTCCACGCTTCCAGTTCCACTTCGTTCATTGACCATTCGGACTCTGTATTTCTGATCAGCTGACGGATCTGAGGACCGTCAAAGATGCCAGCTTTCAACTTCCCCACGGTATATCCTGGAAAGCCTGACACAAGTGAAGTAGTCACCATCCTTGTCCACAGACTTGGTGAGCTGCTTGATGAAGCCGAGCTGTATGTGCAGCGGTGGTAAGAGTATTCTGTCTCTGTCTACCAGAGGGTGGTTGATTACGTTCCTTTCTTTGCAAGCATCCCCCAGGTACAGGCCAGTCCTTCTTCGTGTAACAATGAGCACGGTTCCTACTATCCCACATGCACATAAAAAATGGGTACTTGGTGAAGCCAGATTGTTGTCCCAACAAAACGTTCACCATGTTCAGGTCAGCTCAAATAAGCCACTTATCCAGCTAATGCCTTTCCAGAAATCATATTTGATCACTTGATCGATTAAGGGTTAGCTTAATTTTGACACACAATCTTTATGCTTTACCGCACCAAATTTGGGATATTTTCAGGTTTTATGACTTTAAACTGATCTATTTTCGACAAAATCACCCAGACCTATCGCACCTGACTACTTCTTGTCATAAAACTAATCATTTCCAATCAAAGCCATTATTAGATACGACATTTTATCCCCACTAACGTGTTCTGTAATGCTCCACACATATGAACAAAAACGTAAAAAACGACATGTGACCATAGCGCAAAAACTTGACCTGATTGAGCAAAACCAATGTTATTTTTTGATTCAGCGCATCAGATTCGTCCTAAATCAGCTGAAAAATACAGACAATAAATTTGTTGTTGACAAGTGTTAGCAATAAATCCCGAAGCAATAAAAGCAATGAAAACACCATGAAGGAGAGGCATTAACGAGGTGGGTGAAAATAGGAGCAAAAAGGTGAATGATAGAGGATATTTTCTTGAAACAAATCAGATTGAGCGGACAGGAGGAAGGTGTAGTCTTTCGTAAGAATCGAATAGTATCGAGAAGTGAGATTTGTGCAAAAGAATCGAAAGGAGAAACGGAATGAAAAATGCGCGAGGGAAGGGAGCCAGAAGGTTTGACAATAGAGCTGAGTAGGGATTCGATCTTGGATGAAAGGAAATAAGAGAATGTCGAAGCTGAAAAAGAGGGGGGGGGGTTCAAAATGGATCTGCACAATTTTGTACCATAGTGTCATTCCATTTTAGGAAATGCCCACGAAACGGAGGGTGTCGTGAGATGTTTGGAGTGTGTGAGCTCTCTATACCAGATACTGCACTGTAGCACTTGCCAGTAGGCATTTACTAGGACAGAAAGTAGCACATGAGTTTCAGGGCGTGATATGGCACCACTTTCCCACGTTTGAGCTCAAGCAACGAAACAGTGTCCCCTTATAAGACTGATGACAGGTTGCTTACATAAGGACGGGAGCAATCACACATTCAGTGTGATTACATTTTGATGAATATGCTCCTTTTGGCGATGTTAGCCAAATGATGTTAAGTTACTTATGGTGGTTTGTTGTAAAAAGGGTACCAGATCGAAGAGAGGGTGGTAAAATAGTACCAAATCGGAAAGAGGATAGAAAAGAGGGACTGGTGTATTTTCTTCCTTCAGAACTGCAAAAAGAAATAGACATTTTGAAGGATATTTCATGCAGATTAGGCTATTTTTAGGTTACCGTTTCTGGTTATCACATGTTATTTTAGGATACTTTCTCTCGAAAATAAAGTTACTTTTTTCTGATTATTAGGTTACTTTTTTGGTCGAAGTTGGTGTTATTTTTTGTCGAAGTTACCCCAGTTTACCATACTTCAAGTCAAATTTCAGGCATTGGACATGAAAACGGCCAGTAGGATAAACTTCCGAGACAAAAGTGACCCATTCCGGGACGGTTTAGAACCCTAAGAACAGATCGACGCCATTTGAGGAATTTGTGTTGAGTAATTTCCGAAAAAGGAAATATGAAGTACATGTATGATCCTACTTTCCCAAAAAGCCAATGGCACGTGCACCTAGCGTCGAGCGATTTGATCACACAACCACCAACCACACCAAAACCCATACGGCAGTTAACTAGGAGTATAATACCGTGCTACGCTCTTCGTGTCCAGACTTGAGAAACTATTAGGAACGTTGCTATATTTCCATTGTTAATGTTACTGGCGTTAATATTAAACCTATATACAGTACTCCAGTGTATCATAACATCTTGAATCCGTGATCTGTGTAATTACAATTATTAACAAGGTAGATTAATTCAAAGCACAACATACATCATTATATATATATATATATATATATATATATATATATATATATATATATATATATATATATATATATATATATATATATATATATATATATATATATATATATATATATATATATATATATTGTCAGTGAAAATGACATTTTTGCCATATGGTCCTAGAGGCCGGTGCACCCCAAAAAGACAGACAATAAAATGGGATTTTGTATTTTCTCACTTAAAACGGCACGTGATGTGAAGAAATTGTTTGTATGTGATCACATACAATTCCCAACTCTAGTTATCAGCAAGTGGCAAACGGTGACATAACCCTTGCCAAAAACCAATTCAATTTGAATAACATAAATACAAAACATTATTGGCAGAATTATGTGAATAACTGAACGAACAAAAACAAAAAGAAATGAAAAGTTTCAAACAGTGCTTCAATAAAAATGCATGAAACATTTGGCACAGTTTCTTACCTCTTGAGTGTAACTCATTTTGAAGCATAAAGGCAGAATTCACGATTACGACACAATTTTCTGAAATAACCTCAACTAATAGCAATTTGTACACACAGTTAAACAGTTAAAAGAGCTACACACTTAACCGCCAAACACAAGCAGCCAAACACGACTGAACATGATCGAACATGTCCGAAGTATCCTAGCTTACGCATGCGCAAGCTGCACTTTACGCATTCAATAGCACAAGTTTCCACACTGCTCAGCAGATGGCGCGGTCTTACGCGTGCGTGCGCAAACAAGGACCTCATATTGGGGGATCTTATGTTAGCGGTGAAATTTGGTTAACGGTCAATGTCAACATATGTGAAAGTATAACAACATGATACATGTTACAACATGTTTGATATAGCGCGCATACACATACACAGGGGCGAGGAAAAAACACAACAGACAGAAACATTGTAGCGAGCTGGCAGTAGGCACAAACAGAAAAATGAAAACACGTTTGCAGAAAAAAGGAAAAACTTTTGCAAGAATGCATTCATGTTGTAGAAACTATAGTTCAATTCATCTATTTAGTCTAATTCTGGTTTTTATACCAGCAAAATAATGTAATAACTTGATTAACCAGCACAAGTATTTATATATCAATGTTATTTAATTTTAATCCGCACCTTGTTATATTATCTATGGATGATGATAATTGGTGTTTAAGGGAATGGAAATGGAAAATGGACCTATGGAAATTATATATGGAAAATATGCATCCGGACAGAGATGGACACGCGAGCTTTTTGGTTCTCGAAACTGAACCCGAAACTTGGCAGTTCGCAGACAGAATTCACAGGAGAACCGGCACAAACAAACGTGAATATGAAAATGTGAATTAAGTTTGCACAGATGCAAGATTTGCTAGATAGCCGATGGATAATAACAGCTCATCCGCAACATTATATTCATCTTTATTGTCAAAAAGTTTCGGTTGCACCAGGTTTTCTGTTCCTTTATTTGTTTTGTGTTGTGTTTCCATTGGGGTGGTTTAGCAGCTATTATATATATATATCCGAATTACATTGTATAAACTATCCATAGGCGTATTTAGTGAGTTGTTTTTCGAGATTTATGCCCTGCGTCATTGTGTTAATGCCGTTTAAACGAATGCCGCCTATGCTGTTCTACTGTAATGTGTGCGTGTGTGTGTTACACTGCCCGTAATCATAGTGCTTTTAAGCTTGACTTAATTATAGACTGTGTATATCTGCAATGTTGCAAGCTCATTAATCGACTTGTGTCGAGCTAATATGCCAGTATAGACTGTCGAATCGTGTGCGAAATGTACTAGGAGGCATGCTCTGAGCGCTTGCTACTGACTGATTACGTACCGAAACAGCGCGTAGACATGCTCATACTCAGACGTGAAAACAACCAGGTCAATCGTAAATAACTGAGATAATATTGGACCTAAGTGGCTGTACTAGCCAACGTTTCGGCTGTCTGCTCTAGTGGGATGAAAATCAGTGTGTTTAATGGTTGTCGCAGAACCAACCCGCATTGAGTTCACTATTGCAGAATATATAATCTATGTTGCAAAATAGTGCCAACGCCCGAGGATCAGTATATAAAACGGTGTCGACAAGGCGCAATAATCCACCTGGGTTGATTCCTGTTGCAGACGTTGGGTGATTGAATTACAAAAAACTAGGCATGGGGGGATTATCATGTTGGCATTCAAGCAGTGAGCATAGGGCGTTAGTAGCTGACTAGGACTTTGTAACACAACTATAGTGGCTTGTGAGCATTTCGATACCTTTTAGCAATTGGCTGTTCGGATTGCCTGTGTGGTTATCAATAAATTAATCTTTAAAACCTGTATTTGGAGTTATCGCGGCACAACAAGAGGAACTAAATTTAACTATCGCTGTGAATAGAACAAGGCTACATCTTTAACCCCATAACAGCACAAGCGCGACAGAAAAAAACAAATTAAATAAATTAATCGATAGAAGAAAAAACACCTAAAGCAGATAAAAACACCGCATAGAAACATGAGCATGCGTACAAACGGGAGTTACGCTCCTCAAATAGCTAGAACGATGAATATTTTCCGGTCCAATCATTTCGTTTAATTCAGAACATATATTTGTGAACCTCCGAACCTTTCTTCGAGCGCCCTCCGAACATTTCCACACCAAAACTCAACCATTCTGAGTCTCCCGATCTAAATTCATAAATTTTCTATAAATATGTATTTGAATGTAAGCACGAAAAATAGAAAAAGATAAGAAAGCACAATTCGACGCGATCACACCGCAACACAATGCACTAAATACCACTCTCTACATCAACACAACAGCACACTAATCCACTGCACAAACAACTCTCTCACTTTCCCAGTAACACACTGCCCAACATGCACGAGCGACCGTTGACTCCGGGCGGATACCACACGCGCATGCACTCACTCATCGCTCGCGCTTATGCAACGTCCGTAGCTACCTCCGCGCGCGCATAAAACAACGTACACAAAATCGCACTCCCACGTACGCACACAAATACACATGCACGCACACACAATTATATATAGTACAAAATACAATAACATGCAATACACAATAAACATAATACATATCCCCCTGATTCTAAGAATCACTATGCCCGATTAGAATTATAAACAGTACCCCTGCGACCGACAACATCACACCGTGCTGCCTCACTCAGACAGGATCGCCGACCTTATAATCGCAGCCACGATCAGATGTGCTGCACTGTCGCGGAAGTCAACACAATAAAAAATAGTAACATGTTTCAATCGAATTATCTTATTAGTTTTTTTGTTGTCAAAAATACATTATATACGGCGTATTGATTGAATACATTGCTATTTATTCATCTTTCTATGTATTATTGTGGCTGAATTCTGTCATTACACGTCACAACAGTTCAAAATGGACTCGTAGCGAGAAGAGGAGAATATCCAAATATATTAAAACTAACAACAATGAACAAATGAAATATTAGTCCATATATAATCCACAATCAATCACTCTCAAAACACCCACAACTCCACGAGTCTCTACCCACACTCACTTCAAGACTCATTTCCCACCGTTTTCTAGTACAATTTCTGCTGTTTTGAGCAATTACGTCATCACCGCAACCACAAATCGAAATCCAGCAATACAGCAGCACTCAATCCCGCCAACACACGCTGCCAACAACAATGACTGACATTCATCGTTGAGCCATAGAAATTACCAATCAATTCAATCAATAATTCAATCATTCTCAATTCACATCACAAATTTATTGAGAAAAATAATATCGGCTTTGAAAACGCTTCAGTTGCCATTAGAGAAAAAGTGTGTGCATCACATCTCTGGTGTTGCAGGCTGTTGCAGACAGGCTTCGTCAGCTTGATCCAGGACCTCCTACATAGATATCAGCTCCGTGAATATGATCTCCGTCAGTCCTGTACTCGCCAGGTCTTATGGCAACGTCCTCTCGTGCACAGCTGACAAAATCATCCAGACACTTTGGTGTAGGTGTCTGTGGTCGCGCAAATAATCTTTCTGCTGATGTCGAAGTTCTCACGTAGCTCGTTGAAGAACTCAACCGTCTGAGACTTCTTCACCTTGTTTGTATAGGAATGTGTGTGCGTGTGATATTATATTTATGTGCATGATCGTCTGCTGTTTTTGAGCATGAGTGTATGTACGAATTCGAATGTGTGGATGACGCCACGTGCGTGCATCCCCAAGTCTTCCGGTTGATCGCACCAGGCATCCAATGTTTGTATATTTATGTTTGCAAGTGGACGCGTACTGTGAATTTATCGGTGTTTATGAGATCTCTGGGTTTTCGAGTGTGCTTTTGTTTGGTTGTGTGCATATATTGTCAGTTTATCACAGCGGCGTACGTTCAGTTGTGAAATGTGTTTGCCAATGAGGCCGTGTGACTGCATGGGGTGAAAGTGAAGCAAACAACGCTAGACGCAATGAAACCAAATGAAATAATAAATATTCATAATAATTTCATTTTATGTTAGATGTATTCGAAGACGGGCGCGCGGGGGCATTGCAGCCCCACGCGCGCCCACAAGACACCGCACACCGACACACTCCACGACGCTCACACGACTCACTATGCGCACTGCCTCTCTTGTTCCGCTCGACCCCACGGGAGGCACACTATCCAAAACAACCCTCTATCTCGCACCCCAATTCCCCAACCATACGCCACCGTGGCCAACTCGCACACAAACATACAAACACCGCATAAATACTCCGTCGCTAACGGGACGCATTGAGAGAAGATCAAGCCACATGTACGCGACAAACATTTGCTGCCTTAACACTCTCAAATTTTATATGCATTGAAGCATGGTATGGTAACACATAATAGTTACACGTAAACACTCCGAACAAAGATTCGAAGGTTCAGATTCGCGAAGAGATCGAGGCGTGCAAGTTGCGTTGAGTGTTTGTGGTTGGGCGTTGGAATGTTTGCGAACGTGTGTTAGTGTGTCCTGTTGTGTCTGAACGTTTCGCTCGTTTGTATGCGTGTCTGGTGTGTATGCATGTCAAGTGTATGTCTGTGTGTAGTTAGACTTGGGTCAGTGGTGTGTGTCCGGTGTGTATGTGTCTACTGAACTAGTATGTCTGTGTGTATCCTTTTGTATTGTTGAACGCGTTTAGGCGTGTTGGGAATATGACCGTGTGAATGGTCATGTGACCGCGTGAAAGGTAACATGACCGGGCATATATAACACGGCACACTGCCGGTCAACAGGCATTCGTTCTGATTCGCTCGCATTCGCTGGTATTAGCTTGTATTGTGATCTCGCCTGCAATAGACTTTTCTCGCCGTGTCTTCCTCGTTTTCAATGTGGCTTCACGACGCCATAAGACATTTCGAACCCGGGAGCCCGAATAGTTTTTTGACGTTGGTACGAATCAGAACTTCCGAGCCGGAATCGGAGATTTTTTTCGGTTCGACAATACATATGTAATATACATATGACTATACATATGTAACATATGTATGTAATGTATGTAATGTTAGCAAATATTTATTCGCGAATATATATTTGCCAACATTTCTCCGGAACGCCCAACCTGTATTGGACTATTTACAATCTGAAAACCAGATTCAAGTACCCAAATCATTTACGATATATCGGACCTTACGAAATTACACCATGCGTTTGTGGTAACCAGCTTCAGCGCTTCGGATCCCATCACATATTTCACCTATTGAATGATTAAGTTCGATCTTCCACGCGAATTAAACTATACGCAGATGACGTAAAGCTTTTCCGGACGGTCAAGGCGAGCAACGACTGTGAGAGTCTGCAAGAGCAGCTCAACACTCTGTGTGAGTGGTGTGAAAAGTGGGGTCTTAAACTGAACCCTGCAAAATCCTCACACTTGTGTATCACGCTGAAAAAGAAGCCAGTTGAGTTCACCTACACGATAGGCTGTGACACAGTGCAAAAGGTGACCACTACACGTGACCTGGGGGTCGTCTTTGACTCCAAGCTCACCTTTGCACAACACATTGATGACGTCGCTCGCAGAGCCAATCGCTCACTTGGTGTGCTCACCAGATGCATGCAAGGTCTACCACGGAACTTCGACTCTCGAAACCTGATTGCCGCCTATTGTTCGAATGTGCGGTCGACCATCGAGTATGCCAGTGTGATTTGGGCAGGCGCAGCACCAACGCACACACAGAGGCTGCAGCTGATACAGAAGAGATTCCTCCGCACAATCAAGTACCTGCAGGCCAATCGAACTGAGATGAATCACACCGAACTCCACTCAATTTACGGCCTCCAACCACTTGACATTCGCAGGCGATGGCTCGACGCCGCGTTTCTTTATTCTATAATAAAAAACAGACTCGACTCTCCGCAGCTGCTGTCACGAGTCGGATGGAGAGTACCAAGACCAGGTGTGCGCCCCCGGGACCCCCTGCACATACCACCAACGCGCACCGTGGTCACTGGTAGAATATGGCACGCTCGCTTTCCTCTATACTACAACAAGCTAGTGAATAAGCAGCCCGGTATAGATATCCTTAATATCAGTCGTTCTGCACTTCGCAAAGTCTGTTTTTAATATTGACTTTTTATATATACATATTTTTATTTTTTAAATTTTAGAATCTTATATTTGCTATTCGCTTCCGTGAATTGTATTATGTGTACTCCGCCTATAATTGGGATGTCATCCTGTTGGCCGGTATGTATAAAAACAAAACAAAACAAATTCTACAAAGAGCCGCGGCTTGTCCCGACTGTTCAAGATTCCCTACAGAGGCGTCTTATACCAATGAAACAGATTACCTATGTGCCCTGGACCAGCAACCGCAAACGATCGCTCAAGCGATCGCATCAGCATTGTAGCTTCACATTGGCCTGGCCCGGCCTGCCTTACCTTGACAACTTTTTGCTTTTTGGCTTACCACATTTGCTCCTCCAAGTTCCGCGATATTTCGAATAGTTGCCCATTCTCATTTCTCTGCCCAAGTCGTAATGAACGCCACAGACACTCTCACTTTCATCACCCTCACGGCAGGCCCATGTCCGCTGCCGGATATTACTCGACCGACAAGACCAGACTCACTCGGTTAAAGTGGCTAACCAGACAGACTCACTACAAGACCGACTCGCCAACTCTTGACGCCAAACACGACACAATTTTCATATGGCGACACAGACTCGCTGGTTACTTGTCATTTCTCATGCGGGCTATGAGATGAACCGCAACATTTGCAACCTTAACATGTGCTATATACGAACATACTACTGCTCGTACGTCGATCATACTCGTAGCTATGTTATATAGGTTTGCTACAGGTAAGTTTTGCTCACGCCCTAGAAAACACGATACGAAAACTTTCCCATTTTCAGCCGGATAATTTGTTCAGCAATTCCTTTCCGTGTTAAAAATTCGACCGACTTGTTCTGAAGCCTCCAATATTTGAAAACTAGCATATTTCAGTGTGCGTTCAGTATTACGTACAAGCCACGATAACCAATGTCATTATTGATATATGATATAGAAAAATTCACGTCCCAATCGTTATCCATCAAAGTCATATGCCATTATAACTGTATTGTTGGCAAAGTCGCGTGTCATTGCAGGGCATAAAAAATAAAACAAAATTGGAAGACAAGGAGGTATGCGTTTTACACAATACATAATTTCGTAAAGAACCATTTACATTGGCTTCATCAAACACTTGATTTGCTCGTTGTCGCATGCATATGATTACTGTGTGTGCATTTCCCTCATTGTAGTGAGAAGTGGACGATACACTGACGCGGTTTGAAAGAAAGTATACGGGGCCCAGTGTCGACTGCGTCTAGTACTGATGTTGAGTGGCCATGCGCCCTCTTTTCACAAGATATGTCCGGTTTGTTCAGGGGCTGTCCGGTTTGTTCGGGTTCTTTTTGTAAACCCTTCTAATGTCCGGCGTTTCCAATATTTGGCCTATAAAAATTCATTTTTCAATAAGATCAATATTCGCACACACCCAAAAGTGTGCTCATTTTTGAGATTCGGGATATTGTCGCCCTAACCTATGGTTTGAAAAATATTTCATTTTCCATGTCAATGTCTTTGTAAAACTCAATATTCTTCATAATAAACGCAATAATTTGTTCACAAAACAGCCGCATACCCGCTTGAATCTATCCTATGTGGTACCCTGACTTGACAGAGTTGATTACTAAGTCATTGAGTTGATTGCCACATCATCGGTCATATATTGATGTCTGTACGTTTTCTTCTTGGTTTCCCGCCAGATTTCAAAGTGGAAAAACCGGTAGATCTTTTGATCCCACAAAAACGAGTAGAAGCATAATATAATCATTATATAGTTAATGTATGTAAACAAATATATAATATAATATATAATATACTAAAAATAATAACAATTATGAACGGAACAGCCACTAAAATTCTACCAAATTAATGGAAAACTATACCTTTATAATTTTTTTGGAAAGCAACTTTCCTGGATACACACTTTTCGTAATAATCCGTAACATTCACACTTTTAGTTATAATCTGTAACATTCACACTTTTAGTTATAATCTGAAACATTCACACTTTTCGTTATAATCCGTAACATTCGCACTTTTCGTTATAATCTGTAACATTCACACTTTTCGTTATAATCTGAAACATTCGCACTTTTCGTTATAATCTGTAACATTCACACTTTTCGTTATAATCTGAAACATTCACACTTTCCGTTATAATCTGTAACATTCACACTTTTCGTTATAATCTGTAACATTCACACTTTTCGTTATAATCTGTAACATTCACACTTTTAGTTATAATCTGAAACATTCACACTTTTCGTTATAATCTATAACATTCACACTTTTCGTTATAATCTGTAACATTCACACTTTTCGTTATAATCTGTAACATTCACACTTTTCGTTATAATATGTAACATTCACACTTTTCGTTATAATCTGTAACATTCACACTTTTCGTTATAATCTGTAACATTCACACTTTTCGTTATAATCTGTAACATTCACACTTTTCGTTATAATCTGTAACATTCACACCTTTCGTTATAATCTGTAACATTCACACTTTTCGTTATAATCTGTAACATTCACACTTTTCGTTATAATCTGTAACATTCACACTTTTCGTTATAATCTGTAACATTCACACTTTTCGTTATAATCTGTAACATTCACACTTTTCGTTATAATCTGTAACATTCACACTTTTCGTTATAATCTGTAACATTCACACTTTTCGTTTGGTATCGTTTCTTGCTAAGTCTTCCACTCATCAAAATAACCAGCAAAGATAAGCACACTGGTATATTCCATTGGAAAATAGACAAAACAACAACGAAGCCGAATAACGTGACTGTAGTTAATATGATATCGGGATATAATAAAATAAAATAAGTCGAGCTTGTCATATTCATCGTATTTGTCATATTCGTCTATTTGTCACACGGTTATTGTATAATCGCCCGAGTACGCTGTACAAAACACACATCATCAGCTAAATGCGACCACACAAAGAAGCCACACATTGACTTCACAGCGGCAATCCATTGGCAGGCGCCTCCAGCCACGAATAATCACGGATGCACAGTTGTATGGGGACTGGAGTGTAATTGAGATGGTGCCTGCAATGTGTGTGAATTTCACGACTCCGTTAAAGACTCGATCAACGAACTGCCATTAACCATGTTGGTTGTGATCATCACATACTCGCTATTGGCTGCAACGACAAACACACACACACACACATACACACAAATGCATGCATGAAAACTATCAAGAAAAAAAATCTAAAAAATCAGAATACATATTTAAAAATGAATTTTAATGACGAAATAGATCAATGAATTTGGATATGTTATTTTGGCTATTAAAGTAAGCTTTTATCTAATTAAAGTAATTAACTCGGATAATTACTACAAAAATCCCAATCGACTGTGTCAGACGAGGCAATAATATGTCGTGTCAAAATTGTTGATGGCAAGCGCGTCCCGATTTCTCAACGGTCACGTCTCACATATAATTGCTAGAATATGTTCCGGCTCGGCTGGTCGGTATCACCCAGATAGTTGCCAGTCTGTGGTACACGAATACTTTCGGGACCAAGAGCAATTTTGCTATTAAAAAAAGAAGTTTGATGTGCCGATGAGCCAGGCAATGTCCCTCATTGACCAGCTGGTGGAAGAAGCAGATACAGTCCTCGCATTGAGTTGTTTTTTCATTTCAGTTGATTTATGTGTTCTACTTGGCCTGCTACAGATCCCCAGAGTACGGCTGGCGCTTGTCAACAAGCAGATAAGAAGTCGTGCAAGTGGCCACTATAATAACTACCTCAACAAGCCTGACTGAAATTTAGCGTTTATCTGTTGCGGATGACTGTACGATGCGTATGTTACTGTCAACTATATATAATGTTGTGTAAAAATGTTCTGAAAAACAAAACTCCGGAGAGGACATCCAAATATATGATGATGATAAGGTGAAAAAACATTTGTTAGATCCAAAAACGAAATGAGGATAATTGTACTTGAATGATTACGACACACATACACACATACATACATACAAACACACACACACACCTTGTGGCCGTGATGAGAGAAAGCGCAGCGCCGCCATTTCAGCGAACGTGGCGCCCCCTAGCATGACGACCACGCATACACGCCGTCCGCCACGACCGGGCCTCGTGCCAAACTGAGACGGAGAGCCAGTGAGGTTGGCGGCAGTGGTAGTTGATAGAGGCCGTTTCACAGCGCAATCGTCAGTGGGGCCGGGCGTGCATGCCATCATCCGCTGCAAGTCCTCATATTGGCGCCGATACAGCGTGGGACCCGACAACTGACTGAGTGTTTCCACTACTGCCCGCCAGGGGGCGCTGTCGACGCCGCCCGCCGACCCGTTGGTTTTGTCGGTGTTGTTGTGCGTTTCGCTGCAATTGTCGTTCAGATGATGTTGCTGTTGCAAGTGGTGGTATTTGCTCAGCTGTTGAACAACTCGAATCGATATGGGCGCATAGCTGACCACCGACAAACGTCACACGCACACACAAACACACACATGCAACATGCAACTCGCTTTAGGCTACACGAACTACAATAAACTTGCTCTGAGCGTCTCAGATTGGCTTATATAAAATACAATAACACTCACAATGGTTTAAAGCTAGTTTGCCAACAAATTGATTTATAACCAATGTCGTCACAGTCGATGTCGATGAGCTTCTGATGGTTCTGTGGCGTTCCGTACAAAACTTGACAAGGAAATCCAAGAGTGTTTTGTGTAGATCGCAAGCGGAAATGACGCACTTGTTTCGGTTATTGATATTGATATTGCTTAGTGCCTAGAAGTCCTTGCTACAAATGCCACCGATCCACATGAACATTATAACGAATTATAACAGTCGACACAATGACCTGAAGACAACCCTCTTCAGCAGACGAATGCCTTACAATCCGAACTGGCCTTACAATCTGAACTGACGAATTTCAATCGCATGCATGATTTCTCTTCCGATATCCGTTACAAACCGACACTGACTTCGGAACGACAACCAGACAACCCCCCTGCCCCAAATACCCCCACTTTAACGCCCCGCGCCTCAATGCAGCAATACCCGAACAGTACCAGCCTATATTACACAAGTCTGCGGGCGGATTCGAACCGAGGACCCTCCGATTACAAAGCCGACACGCTACCGCTGCACCACTTGGCAGCGTGCCATAACACGACAACTATGCATATATATGCACATCTACACACGCGTGACATACACACTGAACAACACTGACCCGCTGAACGTGTAGGCCACATCGGTCGGCTGCAGTTCGCTGACGTCATCGACAATCAGTCGGAGACTGCGCATCACGGCTGGATATCCGGCCGCCGAGGCAGCTGCCGTCGCTGTCATCAGTCCGGCCCGCTGCAGATTGTCGAGCGTGAGCGCGTGCTGGAAGCCGTAGGTGCGCAGCAGGTCGCGGCGATAGCGCGCCAACAGCTGGTGACACGCGCCGCTGCCGCCACTATTGGCCGCGCCACCAGCCACGCCACCACTGGCCGCGCACCAGCACTGCATGCATATCAGCCGCAAAACCTGTGCAAACGCAGGCACATTTTCATTTCATTCATTAAACCATTTATATAGAGCGATTCGCACATTATGTCTCGATTGTGCATGCCACAAAACATACATACGTTCATATACACGCGGATAAATTAACACGCATAAACACACACACAAAAACACAAACACAAACACACAAGTGTGTCCTTTGTGTTCATGTCGCACTGTAAAAAATGCACACGCGCAAACACAAATAAGTTTATTTGATTTGTTTATTAACTGGTCGAATATGAATTAGTTTATACAATGAAAATCAGCACGATATAAGGTTTATGAACAAAATACAATAAAAAACATTATAATAAAAAATTGTAGGAATACTGCAGAAACTGTAATACCGTAAGAAACTGTAATACTGTAAGAAACTGTAAAAGTATTGTTAAAACATTTTTATAAACACATTTGCCAGACACATTTAAACACTTAATAAACATCTATATATTGCGCTTCACCTTAATTACATTAAAGTGTGCTTATATTTCCTGTTATTGCTCTACTACCTGTATCAGTTGATGCTTAAGATGCATACAGATTGTAGTCAGGCATTAACAATAACATTAACACTATTGCCATTTCACCTTTATTATTGACTTTAATAACAATAACAATGATAATAATAATAATAATAATACTGTTGTGACCCGTTTCAGTGGCGCGTGAGTGGCGATCAGTTTCTCGATGTGCGCGTGCGGTTTGTCGGTGTCGATGGCGTTCATGAACTCCTGCTCTACTGTGAGCGCCTCGAGGAACGACGGCTTGTCTGTGTGCTCCTTGATCATCTCGGCCACAGTTGTATCTGCATTTGTAACGGCAACTCGAGTTACCAGCCACGAAATACGACTTGTTCCAGCCACAACCGATGCAAAGTCTAATGCCACTCTTCGAAGGCAATAGTGGGGGCCTCCATTATAAATGAAGCACCATTATAATGGAGGTCTGACACTGGGAAAATGCAGGTACGAGCAGCTCCTTCGGTCTGCATTAAGTTGGGGACTTTTTTGCGCTACTATATATTTCATTTCAATATAATGAGTGAGGCTACGCGCCCCTCAACACTCGGAGCACCCCCGGCCGAGGGGTTCGTTGGGCTGTTGCTACGGCTCTGGTTCTAGGAATGTGTGATCGTAAGTGAAATATTTGTAATCTGAGTAATTTATTTTCAATTAAAACATCAAAGTTTGTCATATTCCCAATTCTCTCAATTAACACCATCTCTTCGAAAATTGACCGAGGCAGTGATTGCAAAACTGTAGGAAAGATGAACTTTCAAATCCTGGAATATCTGAGGTTCTGAAATCAAAGTTTGCTCAAAACTCGGACAACTTGTGAGTCAATATAAATAACCCGTCTATATATGAACAAAAATTGAAGAAACACCTCTATGAACCTAATAACCCGCAAAAATAGTTGCACCAGTTGTGCATGGCAAATTGCACCAGCATTGAAATATTTATACTCTACGGAATTAAGGAATATTGTGCTGAAAGTATTTGACAATCTTTTAAAAAAGAAAAGAAACTGGTCACTTCAAACTCGACCCTGACGGGGTCAAATTCAAACTTGTAAAAACAAAATGTACCAACATTAAATAAAAATGGTCTACACGACAACATAGTTATGATAAATTAACATAGCTGAAAATGGGTAATATTAAGTTATCATATAAAAACATAACTATAATTTATTTAATCGTCAAAATCAACTGTTACGTGTTCGTAGCTTGTGCACAGGTCACCAGCATGAAGCCAATCGATATGAAAGAAACGAACTAACGCAGAGTGAGCGACTCCTTGGCGGCTTTGATAGTTGGCAACACGTTTCGCACGAAATTCTTCATGTCGCCGATGTTGCCCAATTGTCTCTCCTCGTACTGAGACGATACAATCTTGGCATTTTTGCTCAGCAACGGTCCGACAGCATTGAAATTCTTGTCTCTGCGCCGAATGTCACAGACGGACAGATAAACAAAGTCAGTTACTAAGAAGCCTACGTGCGTGTGGACATATTGTATGAATACTGGATCATATTACATCGGATGTGTGAATATACGCTATGGGCAACACAGGAGCTGTAGCCACTGGCAACAAGAGCCACCAAAGAATAAATTCTATGAAATTTCACAAAATCGTCCTCAAATGATGTAATCATTAGCAGCATACATACCAGTATATACATGCTAGTGTTATTGGCTGCGACAACTGAGCTTTAGTGTTGTCATATGCCAATACATAGAGAGTATTACATTCTCCTCTCCAATAAAATTTTCTGCACCGCATTGATATCTCATCATATTAGAACACCGTGAAAACAGAGCACGCGGTATCAGTAGCACAGTACAGAACAGCTAGTGTGCGCTCACTGATGCCTAAACAGGAATTGGCTTGCTAAAATACCCGCCCTGGAATACTCTCACAAAGTACTGAATTGAAGTCACTGTATCTATATCGCACATTTGACTTCCAGGGTAAATATTGTACATGACATCTGAATGTTCACAAACACACACACACACACACACACACACACACACACACACACACACACACACACACAAGCACACACATGCAGACACACACCGACACAAACAGAAACACATCACATATACCTATAACACTGAAGTCTATGGACAAATAGGCTTACAAGCACCAATACAGCGGTTGCCAAGTGGTGTAGTGGTGCTGTTTCAGCCTTGAAATACACAGGTCGGCGGATCGAATACTGCCACAACCTTGCAAGTGTAAACAAACATCTTTCATTGAAAATCATCTTTGAATTGGAAACATAAAAAATGAAGCGTTGAATGGAAAATTAATGAATTACGTGTTGAGCCTATGCTGTTCACAATTAAGTCAAGCCATATTTTTGTTCATAGCTCCACACACACACACACGCACACACTTCTGCATACAAACACACCTCAGTCCAGTGTAGAGTTCTTCGGAAGAGTTCAGCACAATTTGCTTGGGAGTGTTTGCTAAGTCGATAGATGCACCTTCAGATCTGGCGAATTTGTCGGAGGGAAGACGAACCGAATCTGTTGAAGAAAGCAAGCACAAACGACTCCAGTGTAGCATCATTTCTTGATAGACTCATTGTATTCTTGAACAATGCTCCTTGATTACATCACGCCAAGCCAAACAATTCATTTCGGCTCCAATACGAAAACAGTTTACGAACCATTAAAAAGCACAACTCAATTAATAAATAAAGCTCTGCACCTGTAAAATTAGATTAAGCTATACAAAACAATAACATATAATAAATATTATGAAAATAGCTGTATGTATAATTAAATGAATAGTTGCTGTACTAAACGCCTGTGAAAATAGATTTATTCATGTAATGTTTCAAATATTTATACGAAAAATGTTGATCAGGAATTCATATGATGACCCAGTATATTGACAGAATAAAGTTGTCTTGATTACCTACCTTGATACCTTGATTGATTGATTATGATTGCTTTTTATTCATTTATATTTATAGTTATTTGATCATATTTATCGTTATTTATTTATATTTACCCTCTATATATTAATATTTGTTGGATTGGTACTATGGAGTGTTACAGTGATCGGTTGTTGATATTTATTAAATCATACCTTTTATATTTGTTGATTTTTGTCATCTATTGAATCACCTTTATTGTTGTTACTAATATATATTTATTGTTGGTTATCGTTATTTATTGAATAATGTATTTATTTATTGTTGATTTTTGTTTTTCATTGAGGAGTATGGGCGGAGTGACATTATTGAGTGTTAGCGGATGCATTGTTTAACGTTATATATTTAATATTCACTTTTCGAACTCTCTTTCTCTCTACATCTTTCGAGCGCTTGCGATACATGGGACCACCGCAAGGTGGTAATATTGCCTGCACTTTTCCCATGCTACTGCACTTGCCTGTGATTAATATTATAACAGAAATTATCAATTCATCAACAAATAATTATCAAAAATCAACAATCGAAAAACTGTTGCACAATGGAAAGCACATGCGTTTCCGAACAGTCTAATTCGAGAAACTCATTGCGATAGTAGCGTACACTTAGCATAGCGTGTGAGTGGCTATGGACAATTGAAGCCAACACGATGTTACAGACTGACACACGCGCACGACATCAACCAAGCGCGAACAATGCAAGAACAGTGGGAAAAATTTACATGTCGACAAACGCAATGCCTATTTTCTCTTTCGCAGTGACACAAAACACGGGCGCGGTCGAAATTAGCACGCGAAAATTGAGCAAAAATCAAGGACAAACGCAGCCGCATGCAGCGTGTTCGCGTGTGCGTCCGTGAGTTTCTCCTAGGGATATTCAGCCTCTGTATATAAAAAGCCCTGACAAAAGCGAGGGTGCACTAGTGAGTGGGCCACGTGTATGTGTGGACGCAGGTACATCTACGTGCTGTATTATGGTTAGAATATTCCACCTGTAATCTGCTCGTGTTAAATCGCTGGTACGCATCAAGAACACCCGAAACACATGATTCGGTCTGCCGTCAATTGAATTCAACGTGAGTACTGTAAAAAGAAGGCTGAATGCCAGAACCAGAATTAACCAGAATTAATTTGTCATTCGCCAACATACCTTTGTGCACGATTGCCAGAAGATACTACAAAACAACACTGACAACCAAAACTAAGAACGCCGTGAGTACTGTTAATGTTGAACGTAATAGAAACCAATGCTAATTTTTGTAAGGTGCATTCAAATAGCCACACATAATAATACGTATCCTACATATATACACAGAGCCGTTGCGAGGAATCACGCCCCCCCCCGAAGCATCACTTGGGGCCCCCATTAAAATATAGCACCAAATAATGAATATATTTATTACATATTCACATAATACAAGCTTAGGTGAAAAAATCTGAGCAAAAAGGTAAAGGCTATACATAATAAATATGACAAATTATAATATCAAACGTGACGCAACGGGGCCCCTCATCATTCGGGGCCCCCCGGCCGGGGGGTGCGGGGGCGGTTGCTACGGCTCTGCATATACATACACTTCTGCTTATTCGATGCTAGGCGTGTCAGAGGGTGACATGACCAGTTTCACTTGGTCATAAACAGTATAAAAATGAAAGTATTGTATCATTGTTCTATCCTGATGTTCGCCATTAACATGTGGACACAAATCTACAGGACCGGATTTAGGGGGGGGGAGCAAAGAGGGCACCTGCCCAAGAGCCTCCACATTTTAGGGGGCCTCAAAAATGACCCAAAAAGGTCATTTTGCAGGCTTGATTAAGATGAACAAAAATAATTACTGGCAGGACCGGCAATGCTGATTTCCCGGTGGAACTTACAGCGCCCCCCGGTGAGGCTTGCTTCGCTCGCCACCCGCCTCAAGCAGGATAGACCTCCACACGCCTAAATCCGGCCCTGCAAATCTACATCCTTGATGAATTAATGCCCACTTTGTCTACATGCATCAGGAGAAAGAGCGGCCGATCGTCCGGAACAAGTATCGTATCGATTTCAACGAGATAACTGACTTACACCATGCTCTGGCCCGACCAGTCCGTCAGATCATGGCGAATCTTGGGCTCGGTGCTCGGCGTATGTGCGCTGACCGCAGGCCAGACCAGCAATCCGACAAACCTCTTCATGACAGGACCGCTGGCCCAGGCACCACTCACTCCTCGAGGACAAGTACCGCCTGATGTGGGTGAACGGCTAAAATGCACGCTCAAACGCAATTTAACGCTGAATTGATTGAGCCAAATTGACGCACACGAGTGCCGAACAAACGAGTTCATGTTCCAGTATGTCATTGGTATTTCGAGCAACACAATGCGAAGTCAAGCTTGTTGAAATTACAATACGTCGAAAAGTAATGAAATTCATGATATTAATTGTATAGTAAATATAAACAACTCAATCATATAAATATTTATCAATTATATTAACATTTCATTAAATATATAAATATATCTATGCATTAGTGTCTTGTATGCTAGTAGGTGGCAGACTCTTATCACATGAACACAAAATAAGCAGCACTCGTGCTGAAACCGTGCGCTGCCGTGGTGTATCTTGACCAGGGAGTGGCGCAGTATAGTTACGGCTACAAGACCGAGGAGCCCCAAAACTCCACGTTTGCCGAGCAGTTTGAACAACGCAACGGCGATAACACCAACGGCTTCTATTCGGTTCTGCTACCCGATGGGCGCGTGCAAGTATGCACACAGATACACACACAGACACACACACACACTAATACAAAACAACACACACAGCCGAGTGGATGAAGCTCACATTCTGTGCACGAGTGGTCTGAGGTTCGATTCCCTCGTGAAGTAGAACGGTTCGGCTCGTCTATCAAAAGCAGTCAATTGACGGCTACGGTGCTTTACGGTAGTTCAATTGTCCGGCCCTTCTAGTATTCAACGTACTGTCCCTGCATTCCCTTGCTGTACATACTCATCTATTCGTACGTACAAGACAATGGTAAACACAAGACGATATTAATCCGTACCGAGCCGGTGCGAAATATCGAGATCTGATCTTTCATCCATATGCAGTCAGGCGCATGCGCAGTGTAATTTTCCCCACGTGTCCATTTCAAGTGATAATTTTTCTCTCCGGAGTAAACAAGCTGTTGCACGCGCACAGGTGGTCAACTACGTGGCTGATGAGGCCGGCTACCGCGCCACAGTCACCTACGAGACTAGCGGCGGAGCTCCACTACCGGCGCCGCTGGATCCGCCGGGCACAGTGCCCCAGGCAGCCGCACCGTTCAAGCGCACACTGCGCCTGTCGACGGCACGTCGTCTGCCGCCGCTCACCGCCGACCTGGGCCCGTCCGTCAACGCAGCCTTCTCCGGCACACAGGTAGATTTGGCGAACGCAAAATCACACTACATAACATCCAGCATCAGCAGCACACACTCACACACTCACACACACACCGGAGTATTGGCGCACGAATTCGAGGTCCTGCTGAAAATAATACGTCGCCGGACAGTAAGCAGTATTGGGGAATCGCAAGATGTGATTGCGTCAGCGAGTCAGCCTGGCAATCATGCGCCCAAATACGGCCCCCTCCGCTTCATACGATAATTACACAATTCAAGTTCAACTCTTGTTTTACAATGATAATGTGCTTTGTAGAAAAGCTTACAAGGTTCGTGATGTGATAGTGACTGACACGTTTTAGAAACCAGCAAAGAAAGTGAGAACTGCGTTCAATTCTGTGCATGAGGTGCAATCGAAAATCAATGAATAGGCTCGGTGAATGGTTATATTAAATTGTTGATATTAATTAATTATTAATATAGAGTTAATGCTAGAAAAATCAAGATAAATACAATGTCCACTATCAGAAGCTCTCGAACATTCAATAGCTATTGTATTTTAGTAATACAGGCATACAACCTCGGAATATCCGAACAAGAAATATGCGTTAAATTGCACGCATTTTTAGTAATTTCATAATTTTAAATTAATTTTGTTTTCCCTGCGTGGAAGTACTGTGGGATAACGTCAGGTGTTTAATTTTGGTCAAAAAAGCAAATATAATAACTGATTAAATGAAGTGTTTGTTTCGTGGTAATTAGCTAAGATGTACGTGTGCTATATACAACCTATATTTCTCGTCCAACGCGGGGCTAAAATGAACCTCCTCCCGGCGTTATTACTGCTGCTAGTGGTAATATCTAAGGGAATAGGGGCACGACCAATAACGCAAGCTGGTCGGATATTCAACGCTGCTGTCATTTCACCAGATACAATTCCACTGGAGGTCAACCATGTAAGATCGCTTCTGAATGACTTCCCTGCAACGCTACAAGATCAAAACAAGAAGACAAATGGGAACCAAGGACCAGTGAAATACGACCATCATCTGCCGCTTCAAATAAAAGCGGCAAATAAACAGGCGAAGAAACTCCACTCGTCAGAGACAAGTGAAATCAAAAGAAGTAGCCTAAAAGGAAAACGCCTCTATTTCATCCCTAAGCCAAACGCTCAACACGGCGATAAAAAGTTATTCGACAAAACATCACCTTGGATGGTGTTGATTAAAAACAAACAAGTTGAGCCTGAATCGTACGAGCAGGATGAGCAAGACTATATTGACTCCTACGAACAAACAGACGGAGGAACGTTCAGTGAACAATCAATTAGAAAATCGGGGCATAATTCGTATGATGCTGCGACATACGACGCATCAATGGTTTCAAACGTTGCCCCTTATAGTACAACGAGTGATAGGCAAAAGGAAAACACAGCTCCCCCAATGGAACCACGGAAAAACGATCGAACATCGGATCACTCTTCCCGCCCTTCGCTACCTCAAAATGAGCCTGCCCACAACCACAGAACAGAAGAGCCCGTTGTTTTCGACGAAGGCAAGTTCCATAAAATGGAGCAAATGCACGACGAAGTGCATGCGTATTTGCAGTCAAAAATGGCCAAGATGCAACCGCCATCTCATGCGCAAGACGAATTAAAGATGCCTTCGCGAGTTGTAAACAACAGAAAACCCCTCGACCGAGCTGAACTATTTCAACGGGGCAGGCCGTTAGCCGAATGTGCCACTGTGCACGCCTGCGATATAGGAAAGCGAGAAAACGTCAAAGCAAAACAAGCGGGAGGACGCGGTCCGGCTTCTTACGACGTTGAAGGTGCTGGATCATTTATCTTGGACTCATTTAACAAAAGAATACCGGTGATGTATAAAAGAGCAGTGGGACGTTCAACTAACGAACAATCCAACAATCAACTTATTCCCCTTTTGCCACACCCAACACAGCACGAAGACCATGAACAAACCCACGCAATGTCTGAGAAGAAACAAGCTGAACAAACATCAAATAAGCAGTCCCGATTTGATCATCACGAATTAAATAGAAAAGCAGCAGATACAAACACATTGATGAACTACCATATAGGAAAGATAGAGAAATCGTCCTACAACACTGTGGCCAATAAAGCACATATGGTTGAGGAAACCACCGTTCATGATACGGCACCTGTAGACGAAAACGACAAAAAATATTCGCCAATAGACAAAGCAAAAACACCTAGCACGTCAGAACACTTTTTTAATCCATTACTACCTCACAACGAGCCTGCCCAAAACAACATGAAGCATGCGAGTTTCGACATGGACAAACTCGACAAAATGAGGCAGATGGAAGACAAAGCGTATGCATATTTGCAACCAAAAGCTGGTCCGCAACGACTGATTACTTATCCGGAAGACATATACGCTCTTGATATGTCTTCACGAGTCCTGAGTAGCGGTAAAGTTATGCACCAGCCGGAATTATTCCGGCCAAAAACAACGGTAGCAGAAAAACATACTACTTCAGGCGGCAAAACAATAAGAAAAAACAAAAGAAGAAACCTCAAAAGCCGAAAAATAAAAAGGGATTCGGTACCTAAAGACATTAAGAATCCCGGTGTACCATCTCTCCTCAAATCGGTTAAGAAAAGGATAAACAGAAGAGTGGTAAGACATTCTACCAACGAGCATATCAACAAATTTAAAGCACTAGAGCGCGAATTTGCTCGCACTCTACTACATCCCATCAAACACAAATACGGCGAAACAGCTAAAATCAGTGCGATATCTGAAAAGAAGCATGTAGAGCCAATACGAAATAAGCAGCCTCAACATGATCATCGAGAACAGCCTGTCATTTTGGATAAAGCAAAGCTGCACAAAATTGAGAAGATGCACGATAAAGTATATTCATATTTGCGACCGAAAATAGATACGGTGCTACCGCTAACTCATCCACAAGACATTTACGCTCCTAAAATGTCTTCACGGCTACTGAGTAGCACTAAAACAATATATAAACCTGGAATGTTTGCGATGAAAAAACCCAACACAGAAAAACATTTCACCAAACCTACTGAAGATACACACAAAGGAACAATGCTTGAAGGGCAACAGCTGAGATCGTACAGCATAGAAAACTAAGATGTATTTAACGTTGAAAAGCGATTGTCAAACAAATACCGAAAGCAAACTCCAATGGAATATTCAACCAAGGAAAAAACAAGCATACTCAAACAAACACGCTTTTGGTCAACCTCTGTTACACCCCACAGCACGCAGAATTGGGAAATCTGTCATTCGTGGCACAGCCGGGCTGCACAAACCAGAAGATTTCAGCGATACCACTACCTGATATAAAAATAAGCCATCTTTACATTAACCGTCTCTAGACGCTACTCTGTGTGACGATGTATAGTGCCCAACCTGCGAACAGCTAACGTAACCTCAAAACATCAATACTGTATCATTGAATAACGAACATAATAAACGACGCATTCTCTGTGGTAGTGTTCTATTGGCCTCCGTTCGTATTTCATAAAATATTTTCAAGCTACCTTTCAATGCTAGTTTTTAAACAACAGCCTGGAATAAACAACTCTAGCCTGATATTTCGTAATATAATTGTTCGCATTAAAGAGAACACGCGCATACAGAACGATACAAGTGCATATTATTAAGCATCAGCCTTCACACGAGAAAGAACTGTGACTTTACCAGTGTCAGATAACACGGCGTCAACATATACTTACTGTCACAACATTCCCACACATAGTTTCAAGCTCAAAGAGATAATAATAATAATATTTATTAGAGAACATAAGAGAACATAATCCAGATTCGAAGAACCCTAAATTACCAAGCAGAAAAGTCAATCGGTCACTGGTGATAAGATATATGATAAAACACGATATTTGACATAATTATTTAATAAGGTATTCATTCACCAAATTGAAATACATTGAAAGATTTTCAATCAGATACATTGAAATATTTTTTTATCTAAACATAAACTCATCCACTCATACAAACACACCCATTTATGTATACACACATACAGACCAAGAGAACAAGGCGACTGATGCAGCTGGAATCATCCACACATTTTTGCTGCTGCATCCCACTATCCACTAAAATCAACTGACTGGGGTAATAAATACGAACAATTGTATCGTTCTGTTAAATGAAGGATGGTCACAGCATGTAGAACTGTATGAGTTGAGCGACACCATACAGTTCACGGGATTCCTGCCGGAGTTGCAGTATTCGTCGAGGATAATCACCGATCTGATGCGATCATTTGAGGAAATTGCATTAATATATTCTTTAATAATTACCTCAGATGTACAAAATATTGATTTTTGGGCTTCTCAGGATGGATAGCGTATACAACGAAAGTTACGTTTGCAACAAAATGTCACACTATTGATCACAGAAAAGAGCAATGACATAAAAAAGAACACACTGGGAATGAAGTTGACGTAGAAATGATTCAGAGATCAATTTAGAATCCACAAATAGACCTATACTGACTCCGCTACAATGCATGAGTTAATTTATGTAGCGTTAATAAACAGCAGTGAATAAGAATAATGATTGTCGCTAATCTTGTCATGAAATGACTGGCTGGATAAACTTTGTGATTTGTGATAGGGAGATATCTTGACACGGAACTTACCATTCTAGATACCCATAATAGCAAATAAAACCAACACATTCGCGTGAAAAAAGATTATTATAAAGTAATATAATTCGTTAATAAAGTGTCCTTGCTGGGTAACCGAAGTGCTAAATAGAAACATTCTTGCATAAGTTAAGATTAAGGTTATTGCTCTACTTTGACCAACTGGTGGATGCGGCAGGTGAATGTGCCCGGTTTTGCCGGTGGCAGACAGCGGTTCGGCGGCGGCACGTTCGCTGCTAACACCGGAACTAGTCGGCAGGCCATAGCAGTAGGCGGCCGTGGCGCGACAGCATCGCTGGCACGAGCGCTTCCTGCATCGCGACCGCTGAATATGTTCAGCAGCCTGCAGCGATTGCGACGAAGGCAGTTGCCGCGACAGACAGCCCCACCTGACCCATCAACCGACCAGCGTCGTGCCAGTCAACAACAAACAACACAGTCACTCGCCAGTCGACCTCGGAGCCCATCGGCACCAACAACCCGACAACAGTTCGCTGGACTAGTTCCACTAATCAACAATCAACGACCACAACGACAGCCAGGACAACAACCACACACGAGAGGAACTCAGCCATCGGTGATGCTTTCGTCATTTCGTCAGTTGCAGCGATCACAGCAAAGTCAGCGAGGCCACGAACAAGATATAAACCAACAAAATTCATTGGAATCATTATATCACCAGCAAGGTCAACAAGAACGACATCAAAACATGCCCATCGCCGATATGCTCTATCAAACACTATTGACTGGAATGAGAAACACTCGACAACAACCCTACACCAGCAACATGCAACCACGCATACAAACAAGCATATTGCGCGAGAGAAATGACAAAGTCGGAAATGATGCTGGTAATGAGGTTGCTGAAGAAATGACATTGAAAACAAACCATGGAGAGATGGAGAGAAATGAACTTGAATCATTCAACACGCTGGATAAAGAACAGCGTGAGCGAAACGTTGCACGCTATGCCCTGTACCGTCAACCTATGCTGGATACGGATTTGCAATATGGCGACACCGCAAGAGCAGAAGAACAGGACGATCATGATCCAGGGCACGACAACTACATGAATGGTAACGGCAGTCCCTTCCAAAAACAACAATGGATTCCTATATTTGTTCGTCAATCACCGCCGTATTCCCTACGATCGCCAACGCAGGAGAACATGCGGCACACAGGAAATGGAGAACGAGCATTCACCGAGAAACATAAAACAGCGAATAACCGTCATACTGAACATCACCTCTTTGTAGAACCAACAGCGAATATAGCGTTCGAAGCGATGTCCGACCGCCCACTGGCTGGGGATGTTGTAGTGGTGAGCGCTAACACAAACGAAGACTACGAATACGAGGAAGAGTCACACAACGTCACCTAGCAACGTTGGCGAAGCCTAGCCTTCGGATTTACACCTTGGAGGACCGGCAAATCGTGAAAAACACAGCAAAACATTTGATGTACATCAAATTGTTTCATTATTTGTGAAACTATTATAAGTGAAGGGAAAAACAAATACCCATAATAACTATGAAAATCTTGTAATCTTGTAATCCGCTTGTAATATTAATCATCACATAATAACGCTGGGGTTCCCGTGGGGAGCATTGATCAGGCGATAAATTGGAGGTACTCCCGGACAAGGTAAACTTCTCCACAGGGAGTTCAGTAAAGTACATACACTCACAAATTTCGCAGCGCACACAGCTATGGCGTAAAACTCAGCGTTGATATACGTTGTTGACGTAAACATGAATAAAACCAGGACAATATATGAACAGACACAGACAAAACAGGGCTACTGGTTCAGTTTTACGCTATTTGATTTCCAGTTTGATTTTCATTGAATATCTTATTGTTTTCTCTCACTGCCTCCTTATGACCAAGGTACATAGTGATTGCAATCACGCAAATCATAGCGCTCCAGCTGTTTCGATTTCACCAGGTTCATTTCAATAATAATCAATATAACCAAGCAGCACAGAGTGAGCCACAAACACTGATTGGCAGAATTCACAATTAAACGCTGAAAACTCAACACAACGGCGAGTATTTGTAACTGCACACAAAACAGCAACCATCAATGCATGTGTGTAAGCATGCGACCCTCACTGGTCACACGAATTGAGTGAACAATAGTCAATTGGAACAACACAGTCAGAAATCTCTGCTTGACCTACAATTTATTTAAGCTTTCGATCTGATAATTGTATTTGGTTCATCGTCAATTTCCATTGATTCTTTATCCATTAGCTTACACCTTTCTGACTAAAACCTCTACTTTTCGAACTCTCGTTCTCTCTACATCTTTTGGCCACTTCCAGTACATGGGGCCACCGCATGGTGGTAATAGTGCTTGCAATATTCCCATGCTAATGGATTTGCCTGTCATTAATAACGATAATAATGATTGACACAGATATAGCAAAAACCGGCCCAAACATTCAATGATCCAAACAGTGGAAACAATGAAAACATCCTCCAGATGTCGTTTCTAGTTGGATGGATGGCCAGAAAACTTGGAAGCTAGTCAACTGATACATGTCATCATTTTTCAACATAAGCAGCCAGGAATGCATCGGTAACTTAAATGAATATTACACACTTGTTTCATGGATTAATTATTATGCTATCCAGCCGTCCGCAGTTCCCGGAGATAGAGACAGAGCCGTTGCAAGGTCTTAGGACCCCTTCCCCCGAAGCCAATAATTGGGGCCCCACTACAAATAAAGCACCATTATAATAGAGGTCCGACTTTCGGTCCGACCGTCCGACAGCTCCTTGGTCTCCTGGGGATTTACTGTACTTATATGCGCTTCTTTATGATAAATTTCAATATCATGCGTGAGGCAATGGGACCCCTCAACACTAGGGGCCTCCTGACCGGGGGCCGGTTGCTACGGCTCTGGATAGAGACAAAGTACAGCAGAACCAATCCAGCATAGCAAAGCCAATCAGCTACGCAATCGCATAACAAGAAAGAAAAACGAACTTTGTGGATGAAGGAAAGAACCCAATATTAAAGGCCTCACGGATATTGCAACATTTTGAAATGCATCGCTGCAATAGAGCCTTGAATAGCTGATTTGAAATGCTGTGTATCAGTATGTTGTGTCTGTGCCCTACAATACACTGTTCTGTGACGTAGCTCCGATGTAGGTCTCTTTTAGAAAAGTCGATACGCATATTGTAGGCTCTGGTGTGTTACTCAATGCAATTATATTTCTATGCACTATCCTGCAAGACCAATACACCTTTATTATTATTATTATTATTATTAATTACAGGCAAATCCAGTAGCATGGGAAGAGTGCAAGCACTATTACCACCCTAAGGTGGCCCCATGTACCGGAAGCGCCCAAAAGATTCAGAGAGAAAGAGAGTTCGAAGTGAAAAAAGTCTAGAAAAAGAGTTGGAAAGAAAATAATACATAAATAACAATAAATAATAAACCATCATCCGATAACAATTCATAATGTCACTCCGCCCACGTTCCTCAATAAATAATAGCAATCAACAATAAATATGTGATTCAGTAAATAACAGCCATCAATAAATAAGAATAAATATTAATAAATAAGTAATGAATATCAATCAAGAACAATACATATGATTCAATAAGAAGAAACATCCAACAATAAATATAAATATGATTCAATAAGTAACAACAACACAAATAAATATGGTGAAATCTAGTGAGTCGTTGACTATCCTCCAATAAATCAATGACTAGTCTATAGGCCAGTGGTTCCCAACCTTTCTAGATTGCGGCAGCCTTGACAAGTATTTCAAAAGTTCCCCGCACCATCATAAGGAAATACATATTGAAAACCTCCGTTGTTTTTATTATATATTTTTTTCCATTTCGGCATTTTGCATCGGTGTAACAACACCTTATACATAGATATGAAAATTTTCTTTACACTGATCCTGCTATTACAAACAATGACATTATAATACAAATATGCAATTTTTCCCTAGAGTTTTGGCGGCAGCCTCAAAAGATCTCACGACACCCCTTGGTACCGCGGCACACCGCTTGGGAATCACTGCTCTTGTGACTCTGTGACAAACGTGTAGCGACTGAATGACTAATACAGCCGTTCCTAACCTTTTTCGCCCGGCGACCCCCAGGACAGATCCGGAGGGCTCCAAGACCCCCAGTAAAAAATAAAAGAAGTTAGAAAAACACCTTTATACTGAATTATTATCACATTCAATACTTTAATGCCGCCGTTATTGAATGTATTGGAAAATACAAATAAAAAACATCAGGTGTTCATAACATGAATTGTTTGACAAATTTTGACGGAGGCAATTTTTTTCCAGATGGCTCTCGCGACCACGTGAAGTAGCCTCGTTGGTAACCTCTGGACTAATATCTAGTGACTTAATGACTTGTGTCTAGTGACTCACTGGTTTCGACGCCGAATATCTCGTCAATCAGTCCCTCGTAGGTCAGCTGTGTGGCCATTGGCGTGAGGAGATCGACGCTGCGATCCAGCAAGATCAAACAGTCGATCTGGCGCGAGAATGGCGCGCTTGTGGCCGTGGAAGTAGTGAGGGCACATTGGCGACACAGAGCGTCCCGTCTCAGTCGCGTCATACACTCGTACACCTGCACGTGCCCGCACACACACACACATACACACACACACAGATATATACGCACACAAATAATAAAATATGTACACGATAAACTAGATACACACGCAAGCAAGAACACACACACGTACACACAACTACACGTTAAATATTTACAAAAATGGAAATATTAGAAACAAACATACAGAGCAAACGCCACACAAATGAGCGTGTCATAAGAACACATCTCGCTTACACCCCGGTTCCCTCTTTGTTTTGCCCCTCTCACTCTCTCTCTCGATTATTGCTGGTGTGCGGTGGTTGATTTCTGTGACGGCGTAGAGAATATGCACTCGTTCAACGCTGCATAGATACATGCATCTAGGCGGTGTTGACTCGGCCCCTAACAATGGCTTATGTGTGATAATATAAATAGCAATGATTATATTGATAATTATGAACTGGACGAAACAAAAATATATGAATACGAAAAATAGCAATATTAATAGTATGAAACCGTATTGAGAAAATAATAATCTATTTGATGACATACTGCGCTTGAATTCTCAAACTGAGTACGTTTTGTTATAACTAGAATTGTTATAAAACTAACCTAATAATTACAAAAAGTGACTTTATTTTGGGGAAAAATTAGCCCAGAACGTAATCTAAAGTAATATAACAGCCTAACTACAATTCCGCTCCCTCAAAAAAGGAAAATTTCTTCTAGCAGTTTTGCAGCAATAAATTGTCCCACACCCCACTAAACTCTTTCCCACGTTTATGCCATTTTATAAAGAATAAACTTCTAAAAACTGGTTCTTCATCGCAAAAAGTGAAAACAATAAAAACCAAATAAAAATAAAAGGTGAATACTAGTACAAAGACAAAAAACGCCCTTTGCTGATTGCAATAATAAATTATATCAACAATCACAACGATGTTATTTTACACTGCTTCAGTGAGACTATTCTGAGGTACCCCAGTAAACTTAGCACGTGCTAGAGCTGGTATTTCCTTGTGCCAGTATGTATGTTTATGAGTGCGCGTGAGCATTTGCAGCCGATAATACAAATAACCGAGATCTTCAAAAAAAATTTCTATAATTTTTCACATGTGAATCCTCGCACCCCTTAGGAACTAGGCTGGTTGAGAACCACTGGCGTACACACTGAAGCAATACCTTGCTGCCAGCGTCGCCCTTGATGTAGATGTGTGGTGCCACGCCGTAACGCTCCTGGAAGCTTATCAGCGCTTGCGCAACACGAAAATGGCACGCGATATCATTCTCGAGCGCATGCTCCTGACACACACACACATCAACATACAAACATACACAAGCATACATACAGACACATACCAGCACACACACACACACACAGAACATACATAAACACGCAAACACACACAAACATACACATATACACATACAAATAAATACACACACAAATATACACATATAAACATACACAAGCACACACACAAACATACACACACCCACACATACACACACACACACACACACACACACACACACACACACACACGCTGACACACACACACTGACACACACACACACACGCTGACACAGTACTGAGCTAGTAAGCTTGCATCACGTGTTGTGTCATGCTCCACTGATACTTACTGACACTGATCTGAAGGCCGCTCACCAAGTAACAATGAACTATCCCCCTTCAGCCCCCCTCCCCCTCAATAACATAATCGACAGATATCTCAGAGATATTAGGATTATGCTTATTTATATATTCAATTATCTTTGTTGCAGATTGATTATTGTTGTATATTGTGTATGTATGTGTGTATGTATGTGTGTGTGTGTGTGTGTGTGTGTATGTGTGTGAGTAGTTCTGATATGGTTTCAACAAGCTTCATATCCGGTGTTTTCTAATGTTCTTGTACTTTTCTCACTCTGTGTGTGTGTGTGTGTGTGTGTGTGTGTGTGTGTGTGTGTGTGTGTGTGTGTGTGTGTGTGTGTGTGTGTGTGTGTGTGTGTGTGTGTGTGTGTGTGTGTGTGTGTATGTGTGTGTTGATGATCAAGGGGTGTGGGAATTAGTCATGAAATTGATAGCGTTCTTGCTACTACCATTTCACCTTGATTATTGCTTTTAATAATAATAATAATATTAACAATAAGACCTGGGCGCACCTTGAACCAGTGCGGGTACTCCATGGACACAAGGTCGGCATCCAGTGGAAACAGACGCACGGCCAGTTCGGTGACAGTGGTGAACAAGTGTAGTGCGCGCAGGTCGTCCAACACGCGCTCACACACCTCACTGCGCTCGGGCACGAAACACAACACCAACTGCCTGCCTCCAGTGACACCGTGACGTCGCACCTCCTCGCTGACATGCATATACAGGCGCAAACAGACAAACAAACAGACACACAAATACTTATAGGAGACTTGATCACAGTTTATAGATGTATTACGGGAAATAACAAGTTGAAAACGGCAAGTTGTTTTAATTTTTCACATCTGGTATAAATAATAGTTTTGGCCTACAAAAATGCAGGATACAAAGGACGTTTATAAAAAAGTTTCCCAAATAGAGCAATATGAAATTGAAATAAACTAATCAGAGATATTGTTAATCAACCAACAACGTGTCTGTTCAAGAACGACATCTGAAAGGCGGCAGTCACGAGCCTGTCTGACTCATTACTACAGATATAGCTAGTAAGAACAACTAGTAAGAACACACGCACATCGCAAGACTCATTCCTGCAAACATCAACTCGGTGAGAACAATTTTGTGAGAACACATAGACCAGCGGTTCATCACCTTTTTTTCTCTGATTCTCCACTTCTTAATGAGTCATCATTTCATTTTCCACAACAACGCTGATATATTGAATAAATTAAGTTGTTACATCAACGTTAATGTCAAAAGGTCATTAGAAACAAAAAGAAACGAATTTAAATTGATAAAACACACATTTGTCCTTCTATCTGATCTTTAGCTTCCCACTTGGCAACTCTTCCATTCCCCACAAGTAGGTAACTCCCCAAAGGTTCCACGAACCACTGACATAGACAAACCTACAACCATAAATACAAGCACACACACACCAACGTAAATACATACACACACAGACACACATACATATGGCATGAGGTGCGGTATCAACCTGACTATGTCGGCCACTTTGTGCATAAGCGACAGTTCGGGACGCACGAGAAACACGACAGACGTTGTGGCCACTTCCTGGCCGGAGTCCGGAGCCGGAGGCAGTCCGGCCGCCAGCGACACCATGCGCACCACGCCCAGCTGCTTGAGCAGCGAATATCCGGCCACCAGGTCCATTGGTCGCGTCAAATGCTCGTCCCATACCAGCGCCTGTGCGGCCACAGCACACACACACACACACATACACACACACATACATACAAGAGTTCGTAGGTCACCGAGTCACTCGCAGACTGACGAGACAAAATAAAAGGAGGAGTCAAGCGCGCTCCTTTGAGGTTCGCCGACGTTGAATACAAATAACTCGAGAACATACAATTTATCATTATCACAGAATCGAGTATTCCACTGATGTGAAGAACTCTCCAGAAACATTTACTATTCATTTTTCTACTCCAAGCAACAAGACTTGAGGTCCATCATCCTCCGAGCTCCCTTTGAGTGATAAAACAACAACAACATTTATTTGGTATAGCGCATATAAAAAACACGCGCGATACACAACAGGATAAGCCAAAAAACTATTCAGAGAACCTCAAAACACGAACAAGCCCAAGAGTGTTTGACATCCCACAGAAGAACGTTGGTTATAACCATATGTATTCATTGCGTTACTTAAATTGTGTAATATTTATTCATTAATGTGTTCTTTTTATCGTTTCCGTAAATAACTGTTTTAGCTTTGTCCGCTTGTTCATACTGTGTAGCTGCTGCGCGCCCGTGTATGACAGGCGCTATAACAAATACACTGAACTGAACTCAACCACAGAGTTTACCAAATGAGGTACTGTTAGTCTACATGAAACTCACTTTGGGGCCAAGATCTTCCTTCAGTACTTCCTTCAGCTTGACACACGCATCCTGAACTAGAAAATTCAGGTTGAGTGTACCATTCAAGTGCTCAAAGGAATTAGTCATGCTTTTGAATACAAAACCAAAGTCATAAGCCACTATTCAGGGATCGAAGATCGCGGTGCAAGGCGTTCAAACTATAAAAAACCGTCAATATAGTAGCACTCAAAACACGACCATCCTACAATTTTTATTTAGACAATCCAGTGTAATGTATTTGAATTTCGTGCGTCAATCGGCATTCACCTGCAATATGCCGCACAGGTGTCGGTGTGCAGTTGAGTGTTTTGGTCTGTTGTTGTGGGGTTGTGCTTGCTTCTACGGTCGTAACATTGCTTCATTGTACTGTTGGAACCTGTTTGCTTACATGTATTTCCAAGGGATTGTGACATACTCTTCTGGAGGTTGCTAGTTAGCTGTTTGACATTTATTTTATTGACGTATTAATGCCCACAATGGTTCTACATTTTCTTTTTAATTTGCAGGCTTAGCGTTTAAATACAGGAACAGACAATCGGGCATATTGAGATAATATCATCGTAATTTTATCTACCCGCATTGGCTACAGGTTTTATTTTTTACACAATCTACTGTTTCTACATCTGCTGATCTATATCAATCAACACTGGACGTCGAATTCCGTTGGGATCGGGCGGCTGGCGGCTGCTGGCTGCTGTGTGTATCTACAGTGTCATGTTCCCCTTTAAGCGTCGTGACAAACGCGACGAGCACCGGCGCGATAAAGACGACAAGAAGAAGCGCGACAAAAAGGATGGTCGCGTCACGCTGGACGAGCTGCGGCGACTGGAGCAGGCGCGGCAGAGCCTGCTGGGCAACACGCGCAAGAAGCAGAAACTGCCCAGCGGCATCACGGCCGACTATATGGCCAGCTTCTCGCAGGCTGAACGGGCGGCGCTGGCATCGCGTGGCGTCTGGGTCAACCAGTGGGACCAGCCGCCCCCTCCTCCGCGACCGCCCAAGCGCGGCATTCTCAAACTGTCGGCCGGCGGCGGTGGCGGCGCTTCAGGTGCGACCTCGATGAGTGTGCGCAGCGAGGTGATCAACTACGAGCGACGCATTGAGCGTCGCTGCAGTGAGACGGCGGCGGCGCGAGGCGCACAGCCGCTCGCCGGCGTGCCGATGACGGGCGCATCTGGTGCCGCGACGGCCTCTGACGCAGGAGGAGGTGGCTCTCTGACGTGTGTCTCGCTACTGCGCTCTTCGTCATCGTCGGTGCAACAGCTGACGCGCTGTTTTGAGCCTTCGGCAGCATCTCGGATGACGCCCGGCTCCGGCGGTCGTTCATCCATCAGCTCTTCCTCGACGGTATCCGCCGCTATCACCGGCAATCAGAGCGCAGCAGCGGCGGCGGCGACGACAAACACCACAACAAGATGGGTCGGCTCGCCGGAGACTCATGCCGGTGAGTGTTGCGGCAACGCGCATGCCCCCGCCTCCTCTACCGGAGCGACCAGCAGCGAACCGCGCTCGTTTCCCGGCGTGCAACTGCCCCTGCCGGCCGTGTCAACACCGAGCGACGGCGGCGTGGTGCTTCGACAGCTGGTGCTGCGGCGGCTGTCCACAGGTGTCGGCTCGGGGCCCGGCGATTTCGGCTTCGCGCTGCGTCGAGAAGAACTGGTCGAGCCAGGTGCGCGCCGCTCAAAGGCACTCTTCATCGACCGGCTGGACTCGCAGCGGCCGCACGACAACGGCGCCGGCTCGCTGGTGCCCGGAGACCGGCTGGTCGAGGTGAACGGAGTGGCCGTCGACCAGAGCGAGCTGGACCACGTGCTGGCGCTGCTGCGCAAGAGCGGCGATGTTGTGTGCATCAAGGTGAGTTATGGACAATTGTTCAGGGTAACTGCGGCTCTGTTTCAGCTTTGTATTCACTAATGTAAATGCGTCCGGTAGAAATTAAACAACTGTAAGCAAATGGAGGTATGTGAGGCGTGTTAGAACGTGAAGAATGTTAAATGTGTTACAAGACAATATCAAGCTGTGAGATTCTAAATTTGCCGCCATGCAATCTGGAAAACCAGCATTAAGCAAATGAGAGAATTTATCAATCTCTCTTGGAATCTTTATTTTATATGTTGGAATATTATTTGGTTTAGAAGCTGGTGAGGTGGTATTTGTCTTCATATAATCTATGTTCTGGCGGTGTTTCACAAATTGTTCACTGGCTTGCCATATTGCTGTACATCGCTTGCCGAGGACTTAACCACTATGATGCCTAGGGATTTATCACCTAATCTAGGTCTGGATTTGGGATTTATCACCTAATCCAGGTCTGGCTTGAACCGCAAATTCACTGCTAAAATTGGCTGAATGTATTCTGGTTGTTTTTGGAATGTCAAACGTGCACTAGACTGCTGTGACCATAAGACCAGTGGCGTCGCCAGGGTGCTAAGAAGCACCGAATCCCCCAAAAATGTGCGAAACCGCTCCCTCTGAACCTTTCCGAAAATCCTGACCATGAACATTTCGAGTGTAGTTCCTCATGTTTCTTCATGCCCCTGCCTCTTTTTCCTCAGCCGTCTCTCAACCCCCCAACGGAAAAAGCCTGGTGCGACCACTGTATATGACACTTCCCATTGGGATTTTGTGTGGAAGGTGTGGAGTAACGAACTCGGGCCAGGATTCAAACAGTGAACAATTATTATTATTATTTATATCTATTTATTATGTTGTCACCGTAACTCTTTTTCAATTTTTTCCTAAATTCATCATATAGTCCAATTATATCAGAGTGCACAATAGTTGTGCGAATGTTTGTGTGAATATGTGTCGTCTGTTGTTATTGTTGTGTGCGTTCGTACATCTGTATTCGTGATCCGCTATAGCAAAAATGATACGGTGTCACTCTCGCAGGGAGTTTTTGAGTAACTGAATGACACGGTGTATAGAATCAATGTGAAAAACAAACACTAATATTAAGAAACGCTTCGTTTTGCTTCGCACTCTGTCCGCCACTGCGCACTGTATGTGTGTGTAAGCGCTGTGTGTACGCTCATGGAGTCTTGGTACATAGACACGCACAAGATATTGTGCGTGCGGTATGTGTGTATTTTTTCGAACACAAAATGTATTCCATGCAAAAAAAACATATCACGTATATGTGTGTATTTGTGTGTGTGTGTGTACTCACATATTTGTGGCTACAGGAAATGAGCTAAGCTCGAGCTGTCCTGTTTCTTTGTCAATATCCAGCTTTATCCAGCCTCTCTTTGAATTTTCCAATACACTTTGCATTCACTATTTGTGCACTCAAGCCGTTCCCTGCGTCCACACACCTACTAGGGAAGCTGAACAATTCCATATTCCTAACACATCTCTTCTTTTTCAATTTACTGTCATGTCCTCTTCTATCTGATCCTGATCCCACACTAAGCAATCCTCTCTGTCATTCTTCTCCATTGCGATCTTGTTTTCATACTCGTTGATCAATTCACCTCTCAATCTCCTCTTCTCCAGAGTCGGTAGACAAAGTCTAGCTAATATATCCCCATAGCTCAATTCCTTCAGGTTTTTCCACCATCCTTGTCGCCACTCTCTGTATTCTCTCGAGCTTTCTTTTGTCTTTGGTCTTAGATGGACACCACACCACAGCTGCATAATCCAACTTCGCTCTTATAATATATACAATAATCTTTCTTAGCATATCGGCATCCAAATAGTTGAGCGCTTCTTGAGCGCTAGTTGAGCGCTCAGTCTTTCCAGTGACACGTAGGCTACTGCAGCAATCCTTCCTATATGTTTCTCAGCCGAAAATGTTTCTTCCCAATTTCTTCGTTTCCCAATTTATACACCCTGGACGCTCTTCATTTGCCTCGACCTATTTCCATGACATGACATTTATTGACTTTGAATGGCATCCCCCATTTCACTCTCCATATGAATATACTATCTAAATCATTTTGAAGTTCCTGGCAACTATCACGATTTACAAGCCTTTTTGTATCTTGGCATCATCAGCGAACATACTAATATAACTTTTAGTCCCTTCAGTATGTGTGTGCGTGTGTGTGTGTGGTCGCGCCACTTGCAAAATTGTGCTCAACTGAATGTCACGGTGTATAGAATCAATGTAAAAAACAAAGACTAATGGAAACAGTCTGTATGAATTACAAATACAATATTGGTAATATACACATATATACAAAAACGCTTCTGGAACACGCGCATACACGACGATGTACTTCATTGAACGCTTCGTTTTGCTACGCACGCTGCAAATGCACACGTCACTGTGCTTGGCAAACGCTCGCTGCACACGTGAATGTTCATGCGATCTCAGCACACAAACACACACACCAATACATCACATTTACACAATACATGTACATGTACATGTACACGCACATGCACATGTACACAATACATCTCGATGCGGACACACACACACACATACATACACACGCATGTACGACGGCTTTTATACATGCATTCTAAAATTTGGGTCGATTGCGGCGATATTTTGGGCCGTTTTTTGGGTTTTAGCTTTCAATAGAATTATTGGCCACTCTGTCACGAACTGTCGACTTTGTGCACGATTCTTGTCCACGCTCCTCATCCCCCTCTGTTTGCGCGTGTGTGTCGTAATTTTTTGTTGACCCCACGTGGTACAGTGGCAGTCAATTTGTGTGATGTTGTTGTGTTTCCCCTGTGCTATTTGTGGGGCTTCGCTTGTTGGCCAATGTGTGTGTGTGTGTGTGTGTGTGTGTGTGCACATGAGTATGTGTGTCTGATGCAACACGCTCTGTTTTCCGCGCCAGCTGATTGGCCAATCCAAATGTCCTACCCTGGATGTAACCACTCTATAAACATGTTTTTTTATCGTGTGCATATTGTTTCGCAGTATCATCCAAATCGGTTATGTTGATATTATTCAACTTGCACGACCTTATGTCTTTTTGACCATCGTTTTTGTGAACTATTTTCAATCACTCGCTCGTTTTTGTCAATGAGATATATGATATGCAGGGTTGGGAATTTTATGTAATAATTTTCGGCGTTTTATGTTTTTAATATGTGACGAAGAATGCCGAAATATGTTGCCAAAACACAAAATATATTACCCAATTTTCATATAGTATTTGAATTTTGGACTGTTTCGTAGGTTTTTGCACTTTAATCATGCATCTAGCGACATTCTATTGGAAAGCCACCTTTAGGGAGGCGAAATATTCGTAGTACGTGGCGAAAGTTTCACCTTGATTGGACCCTTCCGATAAGGTAGGAGTGCAGTGGCAGCGCCAGGATTTATCGGGTGGGGATTGAGAAAATATATGTGGAGGATCTGCGAAGCATGAGGAAGTACACCCGAAATGTCCATGGTAGGGGTGTCATTTTGGAATGCTGCGTCGAGGCGCAATAATCCTAATGATTCGATTCTACATGTACATTTTTATTTAATGTTTTTTGAGTGAGCAGCCGATTTGTTGTGTTGATCGAGGTGCGACTTATGACCAGGGGACACGTCTTTGTCACATGCAACACAACACATGCTGTTTCCTTCATACATGTTTTTCTGGGAAAATTCGACTTAACATTGGATTCCTTAAACTTTTTTGAGCGTGACAATACAAACACCATTTGAGCAATTTGTGTTGAATATTTCCCCAAAAAGCAAATAATAAGGTATATGTATGGTATATGTATCCCTTCATTCCCAAAAAGCCAAAATGCCACGTGCACCTAGCTTGGAGCGATTTGATCTACATAGCGAGTTATTGCAAATCATCTGAAGCCCGTTACCACGTTGTCGGACTTGAGAAGCTACCAGGAACGTTGATATATATCCATTGTTGACGTTTCTGGCGTAAATGCAGTATATATTGTACCTAAATGCAGTGTTCGAGTGTATCATACCATGTTGAATCCGTGATCTGTGTAATTTACAATGATTAATTCCAAGCGCAACCTATAGAATTATATATATTTGAGCAACATTTTTCAGTGAAAATGACATTTTATGTTTTTTCGCTTAAAATGGCGTTTTATGTGAAAAATATTCTATATGTAATCACATAAAATTCCCAACTCTAATGATATGTCACCTATGAGAATGTGTGGTGTGTTGCGGTGCATGTATATAGCATAAAACCTCTATTTGAGCGGCATGCAGTTCTATTTTTCAAACCTTCCCCCGTAGTGCCGCTCAATTATAAGGTGCCACTCTATTATTCGACTAGTTGGTCAAAAGTTTGAGAAGATACTGTATATTTAATGAATGAAAAGAAAACCAGGTATCATATGTATATTTATTTAACAAAAAGACAACCACAGAGTGATTACTGATAATTAATCACAAATTCAGCAATAAAAATGAGTCAGTCATAGCTATTGCCAAAAGAAATAATTCATTAAAGTGACGTTTAATAAGAGGGGCCGTTCTATTTTTCAATTGTTCCCTAAAGTGCCGTTCTATAAGAGGTGCTGTTCAAATATAGTTTTACGGTATATATCAATTCGCGAAAAGTGAAACATGCAGATAATCAAATTATAACAGTTCCAATTATATATTGGAGTTTTGTTCGTTCATTAGCTTTTTGGTTTAATCAACTTTACTGTAGATGAACTATTTTGTACGTTATGAGTGATTGTAATTTCTTCGGCAGTATTAACGCTCTTCTAGCTAACTGTCTCTTGATGGTCAAGGTGCATTTCACTTTTTAAATTGATTTCAAAAATATTTGTCCTGTATGCGGTGATGTTTTATGTCGTTGATGCGGTTGGGCAGGTTGAGTGTGTGGCCGAGATGTGTGAGATGGCTCGTCGTCCCTCGGTCACAATGATCGGCACGACAGCCGCTGTGTCGACCGACGAGGGCAACGACCTCACCGACAGCGATCGCACGTCAAGTGTCGGCTGCGACGCACACAAGGTGAGCTTCACGCTGCAGTCTCACTGCTTAGTGAATATTAATGTATTATTCTACCATATATGTATTATATATAAATATATATATTAGATATATAGAATTATCTCGCATTGGATATTAATTCAGCCTGCGGAGTGAAAATGTTCAACTGGCGACCCTAGGAAGATATGCGCAATGGAAGCGAAAGTAGACGAAGACGTAGCGGCGTGAAGAGACATGAAGAGACAACGTGTTTGATTCAAGTGCTCGCTGATCATCTATGTGATATACTTGGGAAATTATCGGCTGTTATCGGAAAATAGTGTGCTTGTGAAAATATCCGACATCATTACGACATAGCGTAGTTTTGCAACACGTTATCAACCAGCACAAGCACGGCTATTTCTTCATCGTATTGCACAGCACTCAGTCTGTGACTGCGCTCGATAACCGGTCTCCAACAGATGGACATCATTTAAAGAAATTAAATTATTGTTTTTATAAATTAAAAAACTTGGAGGCAGCACGTGAAGACAATGACGGAAGCATGTTCATCGTGAATGCAATGAGGGAAATGGGTGATTTTTGTTGATTACCACGCTTGTTTTGCTAATACGAATGTGAACACATTTAGTCATAAATACTCCACCGGGTATGAAATCTATATAAATTTGGCCGGTCCGAGAGGGGGCTACTTGACGCATGCCCCCCAGCGACTCAAATATTCGCCAGCCTAATTATACACGATTAAACTAAATTCAACAACATTCTCTCTGATAATTGTTTGTTTTTTTATACTGTGCATGCTAACTCATGCGCTGGTATTGTTCAGCTGAGACATATAATTATGGCTGTTGGGTATATTGGTCACATGAAATCCACAAGCGATAATAAATCACCTTGTCTTAATGCTTTGCCTTTTCAGGAGAATTTTCCGGTGCCGTCCTTTCATACGTGCGTTTAAGAACGGGCGAGCTATGTCTTGTCACAGAGCACAATCTCCAGGCTGTTTTAATCCGTATTTCAAGCTTGCACGGCGGTTTGTTGAGACTATATGGCACGCCTCGCTGTTAGCCCATCTACAGATGGGTAATTTTTGAGACTCAAGCTTTTGATGAACGAACCCGGGCCAGGTTTCGGGCTGTGAACCTCTGACACAGTGGTTTCCTATCTTTTTGTGATCGAGTACCACTTGGATGTCCCGTACAGTCGCCGCGTATTACTTGGTCCCAGAACAACTTAGTTCGATCAGATATCACTTCATTTAATAATTGTTCCAGCATAACACATAAATAAACTGAAGAAAACAACTCAATGCGAGGACAGTATATGCTTCTTCCACCAGCTGGTCAATGAGGGACTTTACTTTGCTCACATCACATCGGACATCATGCCCTGGTGCCATTGTTGGGAGTACTACAATATTTTCCTATGAACATATTAGCCACAAACGCCCGAGTACTCTCATACTCTGCAATAGGGCAGTATGTTCACCTCGGCCAGCGTAGTGTCAAAGGCGTACCAAGTGCAGTGAATGCGACTGCGGTTTGTGGCCAATATGTGCACTTTTCACCATAGCGTCGTCGCAGTGGTTTTCAACACAACACACAGGTTTATATACACCAGGTGGCTAGCACCTAACGTACTGTGTGTGGTTATTAGTTGGGCTAGGTTAACTTAGGTCAGGTTGGATGAGCTTGGTCAATAACCACACACAGTACGTTATGTGCTGGCTACCTGTTATATAAACTCGTGCGTTATGTTGAATACCACTGCGACGACGCTCTGGTGAAAAGTGAACATCTTGACCACGTAGTCGCATTCACCGCACTTGTTACGCCTTTGACTCCACGCTGGCCGAGGTGAACATATTGCCCTATTGCAGAGTATGAGAGTATGCGGCGCTTGTGGCTAATATGTTCATAGGGCAATATTGTACTACATTTCCATTGTTCATGACCGAGAAAGTGTTCACCACTTATAAGGTCCTCGCGTACCACCATGATCGACTAGAACATAGGCGAGCATATCTAGGCGGCCATGGTACCACTCTTCGGAACACTTGGCGGAACAATGCAATAACTGTACCTGATGTACACTGTACACATCGTTTTGATTGCATGTGTTTGCGTACATGCATGCTCACTGATTTGGAATTACGTTTATTTTGCTTCATTTACGCTCTAGTGGTGTGTTTATCTTGCAGGCTATATGACAGGTTATATGCGCAAAATAAGAGTGGTGAGTACACAACTTATACACACCCGCCTCTGTCCTTTGTGTGTGTGTGTGTGTGTGTGTGTGTTTATGCATACTTTCACAGCGTTTTGTACGCGCATCGTTTTGCATCGTGTTTTTTCTAGCTGGTTTATTTCAATGCTCAATGAATCACGGCCAATTTTCATAATTGTTATGTGTGTGTGTGTGTGTGTGTGTGCACGTGTGTGAATGTGCCTGCATTTGTATGCGTATATGTGTGTGATTGTGTGTGTGTACCTGATCAATAGTTATGCAGGGTCATTTAAACTATCTGTCAGATGTAGTTGTCGTATTTGGGCACTGTTTGGGCTTCTCATCGCTTCTGCGCCAAGTGCCAACGACGATTTGATGCAGAAATCGATTGGGGCCAATAATTGATGATGCATTTTTCATAATATTTAATTAATAATACATATTTTTGCACTTCCCTTTGTAGGCAATGGCGGCGCTAAGTGGGGGCTTGAAGGGACTGAAGCTCCCCCCCCCAAAAAAAAATATTCCAATCCTGAGCTCCCCCTTCAACATCGTGATCATGAACATTTCGATTGTAGTTCCTCATTTTTCGCCAATTCCCCGTATATTTTTCCTTAGCCCCACACTGGAAAATCCTGTCGCCGCCACTGGTTGTAAGTATATGTGGAGGTTAGGCATTAGGCTAGCTTTCCAGGACAGCTGAGGAATGACGATCTAGAATTGTATACACACACATGTATACATGTGTATTTGTGTATGTGATGTATGTGTGTGTGTTGGTGCACGTGTGATATTTAGTGTTGCGTGGCTTGTGAATGAATGCGCTCATTGTCTGGCCAGCACGCATGCTGCTATTCCTGTTGGTTGCTGCCAAACCTGGCCTTTCTGCTGGGTTTGTTTCTGTGCATTTTGTGTGTGTGTGTGCGTGTGTGTATTCAACTATTCGTGAATATTTTCGTTGTTTAGTGCTTCTGGGAAGGCTGCACACCGACACGAATATACATTGTGTCTGCACATCAGTACATATCACCCGGCATCAGGGCAACAACAACGATCTAGAGCGCTCGAATTATTGAGGGACAGAAAAATATTGATCGACTACAAGATCTCATTGGTGAAAGAGAGAGTACATAGCATTGTGAGAGGCCGTTGATTTTCAGTTAGCTCATCCTTGCTAGAACAGGGTCTTAACCGTGGTGCGAGGAACACTGTGAAAAATTAAAGAAAATATGTTTTGCCCATGCTTTATGTTGTTTCCTGGAAATAATTTTAAGGAAAATTCCAGGAAGTTCAAGCTGTATAAATGAATACTGAATGAAAAAGTTTTGCTATTATGTTATTTGTATCTTTTTTTTCGTATCGCTGTCAAAAAGTGTGTGCAGTAATGAACATCACTTCTCAATCAGTCTTATTCGTTCATTTCTTTTGCTTCCCTCTTAATTAGCTTTTATCTAACACTTTTATCAATTTTTACTTCTCGAACTTTCTCTCTACATCTTTCGAGCGCTTTCATTTGGCCACCGCAAGATCAGTAGCGGATCCAGTGTGCTTTTTTTCGGGGGCTGAATTATGTGAGTGATTAGGTAAGGTGTGAAGGTCATGACTTGGGACATTTTTCAATGATATATACACACATTTACACACACAATAATGTGCGAATATTCTTTGCGATAATGCTTATATCAACAAATTCCACAGAACAATATTTTCTTGACCTCTTTTAGTGAACCTCTTGGTTATGAGGAGTTGATGGAAACATTTGGAGGGGATCAGCTCCTTGATCCTCCCTGGATCCGCTAGTGCGCAAGGTGATTATAGTGCTTGCATTCTTCTCATGCTCATGACGTTTTGTGTAATTAATAAGTATATTAGTTATTTGCTCTCCGAATGAAAATTGAAACTCGTTGAGATTGCTCTCGGGCAAAAAATTAGCTGTTAATACACAGAGAGGACATTTCTACCTGATACTAATTGATTATTCAGTTATTTATGTGAATTCTCTCCCAAGTCGGAGCAATCTGTGGGTGCGTGATATTTCATGATTTTCTCTCACCGCAGTTGCATGGGTGCTCAGCGTAGCCGCAAGACTGGGAAAAGACGCAAAGTGTGTGCAGCGAATGTGGATTGGTTGAGTGAATGTGGTTTCTGTTAGTGCTTTTGTGTGTGTGTATATATATGTATGTGGATGTATGTGTGGGTGTGTGACGGGCGCTGGCACAGACACGTTTTGTGCTTCAATTCCGAACTAAATGTCCATGGCAGATGTTAAAGCACATAATGGATATACGATGTCGTGACCAGACAATGATATTGCACGCGTATTCCCACGAGATTTGCGAGGATTGCAACGTCACAGCGTGCAATTTTCTTGTTTCTTGATCTTATTGGATTCCGTGGTGCAGTTGTTAGCACACCCGCCTCACAAGCGGGAGATCCGTGGTTCGAAACCCGGCGGAGCAGAATTTCATTGGGCGAATTCTACAATCCCACAGCCCCTGTCCACCCAGCAGAAAATGATGGTACCAGATATCAGCCATGAGTTGTGCCATGCATTCTGGGGAAATGGCCCTCTCTAATACGTCTTCCGTCCTTGTGGCGCCATAGCGTGGAGAGGGTCGGTTCTGCGGTGGCAGCGAGCTGCACGGGGCACGCGTGTGTGTTCATAAGCTTCGGCTTCTTCCCGTGTAGCAGCTGCCACTTAGGCATTTAACCCTTATTTTATTTCATTGAGCTTCTTCAATACGATTTTCTAATGTTAGTGCTGGTAAAGAAATTGTGTGATTGTGTTGTCTGTAAATGAAGTGTGGTAACTCTCAACGTTACCAAACTCTTGCTCACCATTGAAGCACCAGAGCCGTTGCGAGGAATTATGCCCCCCCCCCTGAAGGCAACATTTGGGGCCCCATTAGAAATATAACACCATATAATGAATTTATTTATTAGACATAATCACAATACAAGCTCAGGTGAAAACATATGAGCAAAAAGGTAAAGGCTATACATAATTAATATGATAAATTTTAATATACGTGAAGCAACGGGGCCCCTCAACATTCGGGACCCCCGGCCGGGGGGTACGGAGGGCGGTTGCTACGGCTCTGGAAGCACCTCAACAAGTGGAACCAGAGACCGTCAAGAACATTGAAACAAGACAATGGCATGCTATTAGAATCTCTAAATTCTGAGTCAGTCGGTTATTCGATTGTTCGCGTTAATTGGATGTGATTTGTATACTTGCAACTCGCAATACTGACATGGGGTTCCGCCATAATTCCCTGAATCATTCTGGGCTATGCAAGCACATTGAGTGGCATTCTTGCATTTTTTATTTGCACATGTATGCGTTGTGCCATCTATATCAGACGATTGAGGTTGAGGCGAACTTGCTGTGCGTTCCTGGTCAGGCCGTCTATACATGCTGTTGTCTCACTTATATATCCTCAGTGTTGCTTGTTGCCGTCGTTTGGTGATGCTCTTTTGTGTTTAGTTCTTAGGTATTTTTATGTCTCATGTTTGTTTGTAAGGGTGGGTGGGGAATAGTGGAGTTTTTGTGCTAAACGAGCGGTAAATGAACGGCGATTGGAGACATTGTGTCATTACTGGGTTCTTTAGACCTGCCCGCACAGTACTGCATCAATAATAGAGGGCATTAATAGAAGGCTGACGTTTTCAATTACAACGAGATCAGCATATGCACATTTATGCACAGACGCGAAAAAATTGTTCAAGAACACAAACAAGACGATAAGTCTTTGGAGCACTGGTTCTTAATTTTTAACAGTGTTCGCACTCTTTTGAAATGAGCAGTCAGTTTTCGCAACCACTGGATTTTTCACAGCTATATATGAAGAAAATAGCAGCACAAACAATGTTGTAATAGCAAAAAAAATATTTAGTATTTATTCATACAGCTTGAAGTTCCTTCAAGAGGATTAAACAAAATTTGTTCATTAAAAGTATAAGACATGGGTAAAGCATGCATTTGCTTTGATTTTTCACATGAATTATCGCACCCCTTAATAGGAATGTCGCACCCCCTCCCCCTCCCTCAAGGTCGCACCCACCGTTAGGAACCCCTGCTTTAGAGGGAGCAAACAGAAACAGCGAAACACGTTTGTAGAATGGCAATAGTTAGGTGGCCGTTGGTTATTAGCTCATCCGCCTTCTAAACAGATTTTCTATTTAGTCCTGCATTGGTTGGGGAGCCGGTTTAGTCGTTATGCTGCAAAGGAGTCGCTTCGTGTTGGATACTGCTCAAATGCATTCCACATGTTCTATCGCCATTCACTTGCCGCGTATTTTAATTTTAATGGTATTTCACATACCAGCTTCTCGATCGAACATGGCTGCTGTCATGAAATTTCAACGCTAGATCGACCAGAGATAGTGGATGGATTTTGCTTCGTCATCGTGTGCCAATTGGCGAATACTCACGCAATTTAGCTCGGGCATGCGCAGGAAACCTCAGATTTTTACGATCGACGTTTTCTGATGCTACGATTGATGAGTGGCACTTAACCAGGGACCGATGCCTTCCATGGTGACGATGACAAGAATTTCGTGGGATCATGGTGGGCTGTTGCAAATTATATGGTTGTAAAGGTTAGAAATCTGGATATAAGCAGTTGACTTTGTAAGATGACTGTAAACTTTGTAATAAAGCAAGCTCTTGATGATGTTTTTTTTGTAATTCTTGCCAGGGTGTGATTTGTTAGGCGAATGAGTACAGGGATATTGAGAATTTTACGAAGGAGGAATGGAGTGTAAAAGTTTGCGAATGCAGGCAATTTCTTTACCACTGTTTCAGTATTTTCTTCATTTCTTTTAGCACCAATCGGTAGCTATGTTTGTATGAACGTTGTAAATCGTGGTGGCAGATATAGCCTTCCTTTCTTGAGCTGAAAAATGACACCTGAAACTCGAGCGGTAGTGTTCAGCTTGGTTTTTTCAGCTACGTTTGTGCACGAGGTGAGGTGGCAGGGTTTCAGTCCTCGGTCACAAGGATAATTTATCGAGGTAATATTATCTGTTGGTGGCATGCTTGTCTGCGGGGCTGTTCATTTCAGGAGGTGTTTTGAATTGTTTTTTTTCAACGTTAGATGTTTAGATGTTTGTGGAGGTGTATGTGGACGTCATGTTTGCTTGCGGATGACATGTTTGTGGAGGTGATGATTGTGGACATGTGGAATGCAACACTTCTGCCATATATCTGTTCTGCTCTTTATTGTTTCACATTTGACGTTATGGAGGTGATGTTTGTGGAGTTTCACAACGTTCGCCCATTGACAATGGAGCCATGGTTGTCGGCGCTGGTTTCTTGTCGCCAAATTCTCGTGGCCGTCCGCTGGTCGATCCTCCAGCAGGTCAAATAATTGACATTATCACACGGCTCCATTGGGCAACAATAATAACGTTCAGCACTATTTCAGTGTCTGTGTGTGTGTGTGTGTGTGTGTGTGTGTGTGTGTGTGTGTGTGTGTGTGTGTGTGTGTGTGTGTGTGTGTGTGTGTGTGTGTGTGTTAGTGAGAGCCGATACCGCTATTCGCCAATGGCCTTTGTATGTGTGTATGTGTGCGTGTGTGTTATGTGCAAATTACCCATGTCATTGCCACCACCCACGCCAGCTACGCAAGCCAACTTTCATTGTGGCTGCTACGTGTGAATGTGTCTGTGTGCGTGCGTGTGTGTATGCTGTATGTATGTGTGTATGTTTGTGTGTGTTTCAATGCTACCCAATCGCCACATAAGCGGCACACATTTTCTATATTTGTCTTTGCATTGTTCATTGTGGGTTGCTCAAAAACAGGGGACTATACGTGTGTACGGCTATGCGCGTTATTAATTGTCACAAGAGGCCTGTGCTTATTCTGGTGTGATTGTATATATGTGCGTGTGTGTGTGTGTGTATGAACATGCAGACACAGTTTCCCTTTTATAATTTCAGCCGTTGTGTTGTGAAAATGTGGAGATGCAAAATGGAAATTTCTGAATATCTGTGTGTGTGTGTATTTTTACCAGATGGAAATATGAGCATTGGTATCAAAATACATAAAAAAATATTGTTATCATTTGTGAATGCATGTGGTGTGTTTTTATGGTGGATTGTAATTGGGGACTACTTTTGAATCACATGAGCAAGGAACAGTGCAGCGTGGGATACTGTGCCTTTCCCGATTACGTCTGCGCGTGTGTGTGCGTGTGTGTGTGTGTGAGTATGTGTGTGAGTGTAAGCATTATGGGCGACCTTAGCCTGTTCAAACTGTTGTGAATATGAATATTGCTGATGGATGCCGTCTGGCCGTGATTGCTATATGAATTGATCAGCGGCCGTCTTCTCGATCAGTGGGCAATTTGCACGTGAAGCGACAATAATGGCGCAGGTAGATGACGACAGAACGATCCATCACACACATACACAAACACACAGACACAGATATGCACACACGGTCGAGTGTTTCAGCTGAGTGATTTTGTGGTGGAGTAGTAGGGCATCACGACCGCACAGGGTCGGGGTTCAAATCCAGTCATGGGGATAATTTTTCTTAATTATTCTAGCTTTTCATTCTAGTTTCATTCTCATTTTCATTCTGTGCAGGATTTCCAAGGTGTTTTCAGTCAAGAGATTTATAGGCTCTCATCTGTGTGACGTGTAGTAACACATCACATCCTTTAATCTTGTCAGTTATCACCAATACTGAAAAACATGGCGGTGTTGAATTTTATTTTTCTTAGAAATAGTACTTCAGAATTAGTCTGTGTCATTGATTATTGTTTGTTCAGTTATTGTATTGGCGCGGATACTCGTTTGTGTCTTCAATACCCAGCCCTTGAGATGTTGATTGATGTTAGAGACGACTTTGCTGGATTCAGCCTCCTGCATTGACAATGCATAATAAATTTATTAATGTATATCCGTGTGTATGCGTGTATGTCTTTGTGTGTGTGTTTCCATTCTTCTACAGCCGCGCGATCTTTGATGAATAGTCACTAATTATCCACCTGTGCACTTCCTGACTGTCTGTGTGTGTCGTCGGTGTGTTGGCGCTCGGTTTGATACCAGTGTAAGCGCATAGAGACTCACTCATGCGGTTTGTCTGGCTGTAGTTGGGAAGCCTGTCGACAGAGGCGTGGCGCCAAATAGTGGCGCATAGCAGACAATGTCACGACTGATTAGGAACTGGTTGAGGAATCACCTGGAACGTTGAAAAAGGTAGGATGATGATGATGATTGGTGTTTTAGGTACTCCTGCCTGTTAGACCAGCGACTCTTAAACTCTTTCAGTGTTCGAATTTTTTCCAAATCAGCAGTCAGTTGTAACACCCGCTGGATTATTGATAGGTATACGAAAAGTTGAAAATACAAACGACGTAATAAACAATTATTCAATAATCATTCATGCAGCTTAAAGGTACTTTGAGAGAATTAAGCAAATATTTTTACCATTATATAATATAATGCATAGTTGAAACATATTTTCTGTATTTTTCACAGGAATTCTCGCATTCCCCACGAACAAAGCTCGCATTCGCTATTGGTGTGAGCAGCCCCGGTTAAGAACTCCTATGCTAGAGCATGTGGCGCTCCCAGAGAGTAGAGTGATCAACAAGACTCATTACAGCTGACTGGCCAAGATGAGGTTGGCTTGGTTCTTCAGTCTAGAACCATGCCAACCTGATCTTGAATCTAGAATCTCGATATTTTATAATCTAGAATCTAGATAATGTCGTGTATGATGATAGGCATGGGTTATGTACAGTACCATTTCGGAGGATGGGGAGGAAGATAGCATAGCACCTGAGCTAGTGGTCGAGACGAAGATAAAATAGCACCTGAGCTAGTGGTCGAGACGAAGACAGAAGAGGACAATGAATAATTCGAGAGATGAGGAGCATGAAAATTAACAAAACCGAGTTGGAAGTGCGGAGGGAATTAAACATCAGTGAGCTTTTTTTTGTTGTTGAAATACAATACTAATTTATTTTGATTTTTGAGCTTTTATCGTTTGTTTCTTTTGATTTTTTCTTCGTTAGCTTTCATCTTATTGACTAATCTCTCATTTCTCAAACTATTTCCTCTCTACATCTTTTTTGGGCGCTTCCGGTACATGGGGCCATCGCAAGGTGTAATAGTGCTTGCACTCTTCCCATGCTGCTGCATTTGCCTGTAATTAACAATAATAACAACAAAATTAACAATAATAACTTATCGATGTTCGGTGACAATGCTTGCATCTGTGTATGCTGGTGTATTCCCATTCAGCGATGTATCCATCTGCGGGCCATTCTGCGGGTACACAGAATGTCGCCAACTGTACACACACACGCGCGTAGTTACGAGCTTGTCTGCATGTATATGCATGCAGAAGCCATTTGTCAATGTTGCACCAGCGGTACTGTGCGGGTGTTTATTTGTGCTTGACCATGGGCGTACTGTTTCAAGTGTCTGTCTGTCTGTCTGTGTGTGTGTGTGCGTGAGTGTTAGTTCGTGGGGGGTATTCGTTGAGCTTGTACGTTATTATTGTGGTTAGGTCATACGTACACACTGTTGCGTACGCCTGGACACAAGTCGATATTTGAGCCAATGGACATTAGGCGATGCGATGCTTCATGCATGACCTCGGCACACACACACATACACACACACATGTTAGTGCGTGGGTCATGTGTGTGTGTGTGTGTTTGCATTCGCCGGTGTCGTGTGTCGTGACACACACACACACACACACACACACACGCACACACATACACACACACACACACGCACACACATACATTGATGCACTACGTCGCACCGCGTGACAATGCGACAGTAGACCTTGAAGACTAGAGCGTTGATGTTTGTTGCTATGTCAACAGCAACAGGCAGGTGTGTCCGCGTCACACAAACACACACACACGTACATGCAGACAGACACACACACATATATATATATATATATATATATATATATATATATATATATATATATATATGTACTTGTGCGAAAGCTTGTTTTTCGTGTTATACCTTTTAAGCGAGTCTTCTCACGCTGTATTGTTCAGACGCCTCGTTCACTTTCATTGTTCAAATTTGTGCCGATCAGTTGGCGTGGTTTTTGCTGGCGTTGCAGCAATGGTTGGCCAGTGGCTGTCAGGCATGCGACCAGTGGCGCTACCATGGGCTGACTCCAGGGCGACCCAGGGCCATCGCTCTGCTACACTGTTGAATTTGGAATCTTGTGCTTGGTTATCGTGCTTTTGCCTTTGTTTTTGTTGTCAGCCCATTTTCTGGCAGATGAATCGAGATTTGGGTCATATTTGGCCTCTGACAGCGACCGACTTCTCTATGTTTGTTGGATTTATCTATCCGAAATGACTAATCTATTTGCTTATGCTGGAACCTTGTTTTCGCGTTTTTCGCTTCATCATTTTCCTTCTTTATTATCGGTGTTTATACATCATAGTGGGATATTCATACTGGTACGGAGGGAAAATATCAGATTTCGGCTTTGTAATGGCAGAATCTGGTTGATGTCCGTAAGAGGATGGCTCCTTATTCACCATTTGGAAGAGTCTAACAATGAAGTTTACTGTACCAACGTCCTGTCGATGGACCTAGGACGTCGTTGCTGAAGTCGCCTCTTCACGCTATTGATAGCTGCTCATTACCAATCATGAACACGAAATCGTGCGTGCTTGTATGTTTGTGTGTGTCAGCGGTGAAAAAGGTCGAGTTGTGGCCATACTAGTTAACCACAGCGTAACGAAGCTTCACTTTTTCGGGGGCTCGGCACGGATATCGTTATGTCGTGATGTTTTTCGTTTTGTTTCGTCATACCTGCATTCGTTTGATATTGCATATGCTGACGTCTTATGTCATATGTGAACGTGTGCAAATTGTACGTTTTTTACAGCATAGTTCCTGGGAAAAGTTTCGATAGAAAATAAGCTGCGGCCATATTTCGCTTCGTGTAGGTTCATGTCATGGTTTTTACATATTTCTATGCTATTTTGTAATCTATCAAACTATGGTCTGTTGTATCACAATGCATTTTAACTCCGAATCTTCACTTCCAGTGGCAAACGTGTCTGTCCCATGAGGAACTAGGGGATTGCCAGGGTTTTATGGTCAAAATACACTTTAAATTAAATGGACCTGTTCGAGGATATAGCTTCGAACAGGTCCCTGTGTGGGTATCATGTGCCTTGAAGAGTAACCCTGAATTTGCCAGTGGTTCGTGTTCAAAATGCACTTTGAAGCTAGGAAGTGATGCCATTGCTGTTGATTTTGTTGGTGCATTACCAGATATACCAGTTGCTGTTAGACTGATGTAATCTCTATTTCCAGTCACAAACACCGCAAATGTCCGAGATAAAATAGAAACAACTAGGATATGGGCAACGTTTGAATTTCTGACGATAATAGAAACACAAATGCAGCAAATTTATAAACAACTCCAAAGACGTTCATTGAGACTTCATAGACATTTCCTGAAATACAGACTGGTTGATTGATTATTTCACCTTTTCTATCTATCTACTAGTCTGTTTCGCTGGACAGAATTGGTTAAATCTGAACTGTTTCATGTCTGTTGTGTTATATCCCTCCCTTTCTCTCTATTTCTTTCTTTCGTTTAGCTGGAGAAGGACGGATATGTATGTGGGAGAAGTATGAGTAATGGGAGTGGTCTGCTGGGAATTTATGGGCCTAACGCGAGTTGGTTGATTCAATCACATCGCGCATGCTTGTTGTAATTCACTGCTCGGCGTTTCTCCTGTGGAATAATTTGTCTCCGATGGTGGGTTCCTGTGTTGTTAACTGTTTGGGGCGTTCTCTCTCTGCTGTCCACATCACAACTCACATTCTGACATCCAGACTGAGGCGTGTGCCTGTTTATGTGCTGGCTCCTCAATGGGAGTCCAATTCGGTGTTTTATAGACGTCAGTTTCACGCTTTACCGTTGAGCTATTGCTCAATGTGCGAGTATGTGTGTGTGTGTATGTGTGTGTGTGTGTACGCTTGCGTGTGGATTGTGTGGGTGCCAATATATGTAGCCACCTCTATTGGCTCCACTTGACCTCTCCGAATGCAGTGCATGTGTGTGTGTGTGCCGTGTCGTCGCTACTTCTTCAAGGGTCTTTATGGACCCCTGTCGCTTGGTCATTATGTCAGCGTCGAGTTGTGTACTTGTATGCGCCATTGGACTATATCTGACCAGGTTGGGCCAGTGACGGCTTCAATTGTGTTTCGAGGTCGCGTGGACGAGATTTTCTCTTCATCTCTTGCAGATGCTGAGATGCAACTGCCAATTATCTCAGGCATCATCAGTGATGATAATTATGACACGGCGAGAACCAATTTCCGGCAAACATTTGTTTTGAAATTACGTCTTGGTCTTTGCCAGACTTAAGTGCCGTAAGGCCCCTTTCACACGAGACAACTAATGGCGGGTTCTAGTGTCTGCCACTAGTTGCCTGCAATGCTTAACAATGTAGCCAAACGTTTCAAAACGTTTTTGCACTCAACAAATGAAAGAGCAACTGGAAATTAATATTTATTTTGTTTGTGTTCTGTTAGAATCTGTCAGATCAATTTATTCTTCCAGAAGTACGTTTAAATGCAATATTTCATTGATAAAAAGTGTGGAAGCTATTTCAATGCGTTTATGTAACTTCAATTTTGTTCAAATGCATTCAGTAGGTGGACAAATATGAATAGTGACTGGTATGAATTTTAATATGATAGTTTGAATGATTCAATTGCACAGTTTTTTTTCACAATTCTTTTTAGCACTTGAAGGTGGTCGTCGAGTTACATGGTGCGAATAAGGGCTCTGATTTTGATATACTGCCATGCATTCCATGTACGGCTTCAATTATTGAAACTTGTTTTATTTGATCACTCTTGTGTGTTTGCTTTTGCTTCTGGCTTGATGGCGGTATCGGGTTTTTGAGAACTATGAAATTATGGACTAATACTCGTAACTATGGTCACCCGATCGATCTAAGCCATATCACTTACGCTATATTTTTCAATTAAGTCTGACCATTGTTTATTGCAACTGCGATGTTTTGTATTTCTATCAAACCCCAGACACAAATAAGTCGGGTAAAAGTACTGCGTTTCCTGAAACTGATGAAAACTTGTATGTTTATGGTGACTGGTGTTCATATTCTACTGATTATATGCATTTATTATATTTATTAAATTTATTTATTACTACTTTGAATTTTATGTATTTTATTATATTGAGTTGTGGGCCGTGTTGTCTGTGATATTGTGTATGTAATATATTCTCATCAATGTTTACTGGTTGGTAATTGCTACTTGTTGTAACTACTCTGTAATTGTATTACAATTGTAACTACTCTGTGCACATTTGTAACTACTCTGTGCAAATTTGTTGTTTTTCTTGTTATGCTCGCTATTCACAGAGCGTTCGCATTTTCGCGAGTGCGGTAAACAGTTTCAATACAGTGTATGCCTATGATGTACATGCGATTGGAACTTTGTTCTTGTAAGTTTAGTCACTTAGCTTAGCTAGTCATTCATAAGCTTTTTATTAATATGATTTGGCTACTTTATTTTCCTTTTTTTGTTTTAGCAATTTAGCACCATTAGTTTTTATCTTGGTTCAGTCTAGTCTGACTAGGCTTGACTTTCTTTATTTTAATTTAGTTAAATGGATTCATATTTATTTAGTTAAATTTAAATTTCAGTAAACATGAGCGCGTGCTATGCCCCTGCACCACTGATTCCTTCATACCTTTCGGTGGGATTCGTAGAATTGATCGAAATATTGCATCACTTTTTGATCGCATTGTATTGTCAGAGAGCTTGCCAAGCAGCGTCTGTGCTTGAGTGGGCTGCTCAACTAGCGCCATCTGGACGGAGCGCGCGTCGATGTTGGCGGTGGCTGCCACTGGCCTCGTCTATGGTCTTGTCAGTTTGGATCGTCGCTGTGGTGCTGTTGGTGTGGAGCTGGTTGCGGCCGCTCGTGATGTACTCGGATTAAACACGCGATCCATTAGTTGAGTGTGTGTGTGTGTGTGCGTCAAGTATCATTTTCACTTCCTGTTTTATCTCTTCCATTTTCACTGTGTCTGTGGTCCTCATTTACGGATAGATGAACGGTGCTTCGACCAGCCGACACCGATGCTTGGAGTGTTCGAGCGATCTCTTCGTGGCGGAGATTCTTCGCACAAGTCCAGTGGTGCTGGCTCTTCAGCTAGCACCGCTGTAACGCCTTCCGCTCGCGCCAGAGCCGTCGGCAGTTTGCTGAGACCTGCAGGTGTGTCGCAGGATCCTCGGTGTTATGGCGCAGTCAACTCGCCCACCCCGTCTCAGACATCGACTCGGTCCGGCAGTGTTGTGTCGGAGCGGCCGCTGTGTCAGTATGCTGTGAGCTGCGTGTCCAATCGGCTATATACATCGGCGACTCTTGCGTCGGCCGCCAAGACACGCGCTTGTTCTTCGTGCGAGTCGCCGGTCAAAAAAGAGAACCTAGAAGAGCTGGCCTCGCGTGTAATAAAGACGCTGGATTTTCAAGAAGGCAAAAGAGTGTCCCAGTTGATAACGTTGGACATTAGCGATGATGCGCAGCGGTCGCACGGGGGCGTTGTGAGACGGCGTCGATCTCTGCCGAACATTAGCCACGATTTGGGCATCAATCGACTGCAAAACCCCTCATTGGCTTGCCGTCGAAGTACAGCTCACGCGATTCCTTCATTTTCATGTCAAAACAGCTCGTCGGCTGCTGATGTGGAACGACGCCACACGTGCTCAAAGGCCGATGGCTACACACGACGTCTGGGCAGCGATGGTAGCTCAGGCAGTTCGTCTCCGACGAGGACGGACTCGCCGTCACCGCCCGCCTCTCCGATGCCCAATTCCACCGTGGCCTGTCGCCAATTCCGGCGCTTCTGTGCCGTCCACGATCGTCCGGTTCGAGATAAAACTCCTCCCCGATTCGAGTTGACACTACGTTCTAATGACGACAAGATCGTCGAGGAAGGTTATGCCGGCAAATCTCGCAACTTGTCGCTGGGCCCGGCCGTGAAGCAGCCCATTTGCAAGTCGTCCAGCTCGGATTGTTGTCTGGGTCGCAGCATACGCTCATCGTATCTGAGTCGCAGTAACAGCGATTCCCGCGCCGTCGAAATGGTGAAGGAGTCACGCGGTCGACTTAATCTGTCCAATTTTCTGGTGGAACTAAACCCGACAAATGTGCGAAAGAGCACGATTTATTTTCCTGCGAGAAACCTGCGTAAACTTAACGGAAAAAGTTTCATGGACTTGTCGCGGATCTTGGAGGAGCACCACTACGACGGTATTGACGGGGTAAGTCGTCTCGTGTATTGTCAGCAAAAAGCTAACGTTTTTAAATGATTTGGCGTTTTAGCAAATATGGACTATATGATTTTTACAATAATAATAATGGATCTTTGTTCTTTTTTATCAACACACACTCCGTGAATGACATGCTCCATGTTAATACGCTATCCTCTCGAAATGTCATCAATATAAGTGATTGCAGAAGGTTTAGTTCTTATTTAATCCCGGTACCCATGACAACTTTGTTATATCACATTTGGACCAAACCTTTATTTCTTATTTTGCATTGTATATGTATGACTTTAAGTATTAGAAAGGGAAGTCTGCGAGTAATATGTATTCCTTTGTAAATTTTCTTCACATTGTGGATATGGCGCATGTTCACCTGCAATGCAACCAGTCAAAAACATCACGAATCAGCAACAATATGAAGTTTTAGTTGAAGTAGTGCTAATCGGACACTGCGAGAGAAAGCCGCTGCTTGGTCGTTGTAGATCTACTGTGCATTGGTGTGTGTGTGTGTGTGTGTGTGTGTGTGTGTGTGTGTGTCTGTATGTGTTTGTGTGTGGCTGTGTGTGTGTACTCGTTTTTGTCCGATCTGCATGGTAATTTATGAGTTTTTGTAATTACACAAAATGTATTCACATCTGTACGCAAATTTGCTCAATAATGTTTTTCACATTGATGGACAAATCTATTTGCTAGAATCGTGCACTTGTAGCTAATAGCTTGCGTCAAGTTTATCCGCTTGGTAGCAGTGACCCGGGGTCAATTCATCTCAGACATCTTTCACACCTCTTTCTACCGCTTGAGCATGCGAGTGACACGACAGATGTCTGTCGTGTCCTCTTTTTTCTATTAGCGCTGCTGTGCGCGATGATTGAAGGCCACATGTTTACCGACACTACTAGTTTTGTCGTTTTGTTCAGCCACCTCGTTTCCTTACGCGTGGCATGTGCGTGTCATTGCCGGACTAACTCGTTACGGCACGCGGAAGATTGGACTGTGATTCATCCCCCACACCGAGCGGCCGTCCGTCACAGCAAGGCAGAGTCTATGTGTCTGTGAGTGTGCGTGCGTGATTGCTTTTTTTCATGTACATTTCACGGGTTAGCTGTCTGCGATACGTCATCTCGCTGCGGTACTTCCACAGCTGCCGTGTGACACCGTGGAGGTCATGGCTACCCCCACAGTCTGACCGGTACCGTGTGCCACTACTTCCACCGGTGTCACTACTACCACCGCCTCCGCTGACACCATAGCGGCTAACGACGGTGTCGGCGTCACGCTGTGTGTGTCCCAAGACGGTGGAATTGATGTCTGAATCAGTTAATTAGCGGTGTGTAGGCGTTTGTGTGTGGAGGTGCGTGAAAGTCGCACCAGACTCTTTTATCCGTCATATCATCTTTCCTTGTTCGTTTTTCAAACACTTCTTGTGTGCGTGTATAATTTGGCGACCGTTGTGCGGTCATCTGATGACTATATTTAACTGCTACACGGCTAGTTTCACGGTGAGAATCAGCGGGGCGCTGACAAAGGCTGATTGGCGTTCATGTGTGGAACCTGTTCCGATTGTCGGTGGAATTTGCTAGGTTCGTGCCTTGATACTGAATCGAATACCGAAAAACTAATCCATCTAAGCTAGTGTTTCCCGACTTTTTTCTTATCGATCTCCACTTGGAGGTTCCATACAGTCGCCGCGTACCACCTGATTCAAGATAAACCTAGTTCGATCAAACAATCCATTGCGGGTGCTACTTCTCTACCAGCTGATCAATGAGAACGTTAATTTGCCTCAGCACATCGGAAATCGTGCCCTGATGCAATTGTTCATGATTCCGAAAGTGCTCGCGTACCACCTGGAAGGTCCTCGCTTACCACTATCTTACCGATCTAAGCGTACCACTGATCTAAGCGTACCAAACTGAAGCGAATATAAGGGTAGATAGATTATTAATTTTGGACTGATTCTTATTTGTGCTTCTGCGCGCATTTGCCCCTCCCAAAATTAGAAGTCGTTTTACATCATGCATTCAAAAATCCTTTTCTTCCTCTCTATGTTCTTTTTGTTTCTTTTTATTGTCTTCTTTATATGCTAGTAGCCATTTTTATGAATATTTGTGGCGTGTTGGTATTGGTGCATGTATGTCTATTTGTCTCAGGGCACATACGTGTTTTTGCCTTATTTCACGTGGATTGTTGCATAGTTGAATTGGTATTTTGCCATTAAGATCGCAGGTAGTAGTCGTCACAAAGGAAGAATTGTTCACTTATTCCTGACATTGCAACATACAACCGTCACCAGATCAGACCTATATGCTTTGGAGCATACGACTGGTGTCATATTAGGAAGGATCTCCTCCCATAATCCATGCGAACATTAATTATATCTTATTGATCTCTATATCTTATTGAATTCAACGAATGACCAGCCTGGAGCTATCGATTGATGAAGTGATCAGCCCTTTGGTCACCATACAGCCTGGGACCTACAGATCTATTGTAGCTAGGAAGTTCGGGTTTCATGTACGCTCCTGTCAATGAGCCTTGATTGTAATGCTTTTCCTGCTCTTGTCTGTGGACGTATGTTAGGCACCTGTGTTATAGCGGCTTAGCCTGTGTGTACATGTGCATTCCGCACCTGGGTGTATGCACTTTCAGTGACGCGTTTGGCTAAGTACGTATGTGGTACGTAAGTACGTGTACGTATGTGGTGAGGTCTGGAACAGAGTGGTAGTTCATCTCATGCGCTATAACTGTGGTGTTTACACCGAGTTAGCCGGGACACAACCACTTGCCACTGTGCATCAGTGTCGGTGGAAACGGGACAAAACTAGGTACTTGCTCTTCCGCATGGAAAATAATCAATCCATTCACCACATGAAATGTAAAAAAGTTCTTGAGTATCGCCATACCAAATTATATGTTGGTCACCATTATGCACCATATATTGCTTCATCTGTTTATCGAAAGAAACTTCCTCTCATTAAACACTGCCTCCCTGTGGAGGCTTCTGCGTGTGCTAATGTCATGGACTATGTGCGTGTGTGTGTGTGCGCAATTGATGGTGTGTGAAGTCGCAGGCTGCTCGTAGACATGTAGGTCGTCGTTCTTGCGGGCCTCACCCTCCTGATCATTATGTACACGCATCCCACGTGTATCAGCCATCACCATCTCGCATCTATCGTCCGATCCTCGCTTCTCAGTTGGCCTCTCTTTCTCTTTCTTTTCCGCTTCCTGTTTTTGATTATCGCTCGCCGACAGTGTGTATTTGTTTCCGTATCAGTGTTGTCGTTTGTGTTTGTTTAGGTAGATACACGCGGAAACAGCATGCCCACTTGTATACACGCGCATAATTCCTTAATTGGTGTGGAATGTTGCTGGTCATTTATGAGTCGATGACTCTGACCGCATGATCTTGGAATGCAGTCTCGGTATGCTGTCGTCCAGGCGGGTGTACGCTTGTGTATGTTGTCAGTTTACAGGGTTCCCGGTGAATGTCACCACAGGCATTCCATGGTGCCGTTGTGGTGTATTTTATTAATACTATTATTGCACAAAATGAGCTAAGTTACGCAGGAAGAGCGCAAGCGCTATGAGCTGTATCATTCAGCTCCTACGAACTCTGAATGTGGAAAAGATGAGAAACTGGAATAGAGAGAGGAAATGGAGGGGAATGGCAAGCAGTGGTGTAGCAAGGGCAGTGCGTGCAAATGCACTGTTTAAACTGCATTGGCGAGCATAGATATTTCATAGATATGGAAACGAGAACTGAATGCCATGTTCCTAATATTTATTCATAATCAGCTGTATCTACCAACATATGTCAATGCCACATAATATTGTCTGACTATCCAAGAAACTCAGCGAACATGATCAAAGGTTGACAAAAACATCGAACAACTTGTTAAAACTCACTTGTTACTTCAACATCAATGTCGTCTTAGAAAAGTATTGTTATAGGTGAGATTCGAGCTGTGCCTGGTTGTTATTCTCCCGACAGCGTCATCCAGTATGAGTCGTCTTTTACGCTTCAGATAAACATATTGGTTATAAATTGAAATTACTGATATTTTGGGATATTTAATTCTAGCTGCTTCCTTCGGCATGCTCTCATTGAATGGTTCATTTTCATTCATGTTTATTTGTAAATACCATTATCCCACTATGTCATAGGCCTTTCAGGAAGCGAGTCACAAATGAAGCATTATGCACGTGAATGATCCCATGATCCCATGACATTTGATTTGATTTGATTGATTTGATTAATAGCTATAATTTCGTGGTCTTGAAATGCTGGCCAGACATAGAAAAAAGTTTGTTTGTGCGCTGGTTCGGAGATTTTGATGTAGAATACATGTATTTCAGATCATCTACATATTACATTATATCACAGCTGGTTTGACTAACGAGGTGATCAGGGTGCTTCCAGTTCAACGGTTATTGTATCGCTTTATTTAGGTTTGGCTGGTCGTTCATCACACATCGTTTCATCTTGTACTCTCAGCCACTTTACACGCACACCGAGCAGTGAACGGTACATGTGCGACCATTCGCTACTGCATCATTGGTATGCTGCTCTTATTTGGACATGTCAGTCTGGAACGGCGCATATTCATGACCTCTTCACACACGTGCACACACCCACAGACACGCACCATCGCGTACGCGTTCTTATGCGGCAGTGGGTTAGTACCAGAAGGTGGATAGTGTTTCCTCGTGCATATATTGCGCCTTGTTGATCTATATGCTGATCGAAGGCCTACTTGGTGGAGGCAACCGATAGGCATGTCTCATAAGTCTAACATGAAGGATGCGTTTTGAGATATACTATTGAATCACCGACTAAAAGGACCGAATGATATCCAGCATCTTTCATTTTTGTCAACATTTGGAATCAGTGTTATTTTCTGTTTTCTATTGCTAATGCTCAGCATATGAGAACTCCAGCTGTGCTGTGTCTGTTAGGACAATGTTTGATTACTGAAGTGTTTTCAGCTGCACTCCCATTCCTCGATGTCCTTCGAGATGGTTTGTCTTTCCATATATCTTCATATTTATCATTTGTATATCTGTTACCTTTTGTGTTTGTGCACTGTCCCACGCAACCCTGAATTCTGGCTGATTCACATATGTTGCTTGGTAAGCCTGGTAGCATTAAAGTCACCCACTATCACGTTATTCACTCATCCACCACATTCTTGTCTGTGTATGTGACTGGACATCTGCTGGGACTACTCCGTGTGGTTTGATATTGATGTCATGTGCTTCGGAATGTGAAGTCATTTATTAAATGCGTCTTGTTGGCGCCTGGTGACGTGCTGGTCACACCGCCTACACACGTTCCATTCTGTGGTTGCATTCTGACGCGCCACATTTGTAAACGTTGGAAATTATCCTCTGTTATTTGCCTCGATCGCTGCATCGGAGAGAATATTTCTGTTTCGGACGTGAATCGTTCAAATTCTGGGTGATTTTTTCCAAACTGCTTGCTCTGCTGCTAACACGTGTATATGTCTGTAACCTACATATTGGAGCTGTCACGTGATGGCACGAATTGCAACATGGTGCCACTTCATGTAGTTCATGTGTATTCTCTCATTCCTCTCTCATTTTTCGTGTTCTTTTTTCTATTTCCCTAGACTTCTTTTTGTCACCCTGCTGTTTGTATTTGTTTGTATGTGTGTGTGCGTCTGAGCTATCCAAAGAATTGGACGTTTTCACGTATTTAATAGTGTGCTATTATATTGTGTCCTTGATGCACGAACTCGAGCGAGTGTGCGTGTGTGCGTATCGTTGTGCGTGTGTGAACCAGTATTGGTGGCTGGCAATAAACGTATACAGCGTCATTTGCACCAGTGTTGTCGTCATTCATTGTGCCCGTGCTGTGACCTACTGCCTCCCGGGATCATCCATCTCTCACTGCTTCCATCACCTCACTCGCTCCGTTCTCTTTCTTTTCCTCTCTCACACTGCATGCCTCTCACACATTTGCTCGCCTTTTTTTCTCTCTCCCTCTATTTCTCTTTTTGATTGTGTGCATGTGTTGCGATTCTAGTTCAGTGGAAGTCACAGGTGTGACAACCACTTTTTCGACGTTCTCAATAACTCGTCTCGATTCATCTATTCACAAATGGCGTGTAATTAATTACTCAAACTAACTTTCGCACATCATTTACCTCCATTGAGATGTTTAGTCACTACGAGTCTGCATTTCATTGTGAAAGTACTGTCTGCAATGCTCTGTGTCAAGTGTCAAGTATTAGAGCGTTATACCTCAATCAGCCAATCGGTTGCTAAATTCACTGCAAGCTCACGTTTTTATTGTATCAACAAATTACGCTCTTTTATTCTTTTCTTTTCATGGCACACTGAGGATTATCAGAGTTCACATTGAAAGCCGTTTTGTCGTATTCGCTGAGCTGATACGGGCTTTGTACTGAATGGGTATGTGTGTGTGTAAATTTCAACACTCTTGCATGTACCTGATTAGTAAGGTTGAGATGCGTGCGTATTATCGGCTAGGCGTCGGGTTTAAATGTCAATGTGACTGATGATGCTTTCTCCGCTGTTGATTAATCATCATCATTATCCCAGAGATTCGGAGAAGAACTGGTGTGGATCTGCAATTGTTTTGCCGTGCCGTTGGACACTGGAATTGCTCAAGATATCAGCCGCATCTGATCACAGATGGCATCTTCAAGGTGATCGGCGGAATGTGTCACTTCAAGTTTGATCCAATATAAATCATCTATCCTATTCAAGATGCTTCTTCTTGGGATAATCTGCTTCAATTCCTGCATTAGCACTAATCAACTTGTGGTTTGCAATCGGAAACACAGTGGTATGCACGAGTTATTTGCATCTGGTAACAAATGCTAGGCGCTTCGCAATAGACGAGTTTCTTGTTTATTGGCTCTCTGCTCGTCATTATTACTTTTTGGTCATATTTGGTTATAACGCAGGCATAGCTGCGCGGTTACAGGGTGAGCCGTACTTGAAATGGTGCTATCGGATGAGGTTCTTGATCACAAATGCCCGTGAGGCATCAAATAGGAAGACTTCATAGGATAGGGAATAGTAGCGGAATTTTAGCAGAATCATTGCGGCTGGGCTGATCTGTTCAAATCGAAGTGCACGTAGATGGAACGCAATTTAATAACATTGTGTATTTCGAACGTGGTTCTATTATGGCGTGCATGCTTGTTGAATCCGAATCTTTGTTGAATTAGAAAAGCTTCCTTGCTCCGTTCACTGGTCTAAAATGACCACATAGATACTACAGTTTGTGTACCTACCTATGTGTGTGCATTCTCTCGTGCTGGATTTTTACGCGTGTCAATCAGTGTTGCTCAAGATGTGCTCGTCACGTGACGTTACCGCTGACAGTGCGTGTGTGTGTGTGTGCGTCACGGGTCAATGACCCCGGTGACATGTCACATTATGTAATCCGAGCGCACCGTACCACACACACACACACACACAGACATTCACTCACAAGTGACTGCGCGATGTGTGTATGTGTTTGTATGTGTGTGTGCATGATACCTGGTTATCCGGTGAATGTTGTCACTCCAGTTTGCATGTATGTGTGTCTTACGGCTGCTGATTATGCCAGCCAGTTTGTGTGTGTATATGCGTGTGTGTGTGTGGGGGGGGGGGGTGTATGTACACCTGCGCTTTGACCCGTGGCTGATGGGCCGGTGGTATGTGACCCAATGTCATTGTTGACACGACTGAATTAACGCTTCAGCTGATGAATACGCCTTCAATTGAAAAACACTGTTGCTTGCTTCTAAGCCGGTGTGTATATACACTGTTACGCCGTGGTGGTGCTTTGCAGTGAATTAATTTGGACACTTCTGCTTCCTACCCTCCGTTGGTTATAGTTTTGATATTATCAAGCTGTATTGTATGACCATTCCACTATTTTGCATACACTTGAATGAATACACACACAAAACACTGATAAATTCAAAGTAAACGCACATTGGCACACAGACAGACACACACTTATATTCAAACATTCACATAAACGCTCATAAATCGTAAAAAGGCGAGGGGTCGCAATGATATTTACTCTGTTGATTTCCTTGTTCTCCATTTTGTGTTCTTACAGGTGTGTAGTTTTTCACTATTTCGTTTAGAAACATTTATTTACTACTGTATTCGTGCGTTAATATTTCCTTGTTTGCCAGTGAATTCCTGTGTGTGCGTGTGTGTGCGTGTGTGTGTGTGTGTGTGAGGACTTGCACGATGGGTTGTTGAATTACCAATGCAAATATTCTTATTCTAGACAATATTTTCATTATAATTCATATGTCTGGCAAAGATCTGTCCATTGGTCAATTTTAACACATATCGCATTGTCTATTATCGTATCGTTTTAGTGTCTGTGTGCGCGCGTATGTGTATTTATATGTGCTTCTTGTCTGAATCTTGATCACTCCGGTGGGTCGCAAGTCTCTCAATATCGCATGACTCCAATCCACCCTAGATACCTAAAGGCCCTATTTAATAGGTCTGGTATGCGGAACGTTTCAGACCTGTCATCGTGGGTTTTTTACTGCAAGTTTTTTTTGCTCTTCCAGGTTCTTTCTATCGTTCTCGATCCTGGTTAAGAGTATTTGGGGTATTTTCTCACCTGATAGTTCTTATCTCTTGTTTCCCACCTCTTATACTCTTGCGTCAATGTTTGTGTGTGTGTGCTACCGGTTTTTGTGTTTGTGTTGTCGCGTTGGATTGCAGGCCTGCGATGTTGTCGCACCTGCTCTACACGAAATACGGACACACACACACACATACACACAGGCATATACTAGCACAGATTTGAAGGCAGAGGAGAAACAAATATAAAGAAGATGGAGCACGGGCGATGATAGGAAACGTGCTGGTCTGTGTGGGCGATGAAGCCTTGAAACATTCCACTCAACTCAAATTGATGTGAAATTGCCCGCTCCCGATACACACACACACACACATTTGTATGTACACACGTGAACCAGACTGCACGTGCGAGCGGCACACTTTAATTTGGACATGCCCTGTGTTTAGGTGTTAGTTGAAGTTTATACTTCGGTTTCGATCCTCAAAACAGTGGTCTGATAGAAACAGGTGTTAGACTCGATTCACCGGGCGTCTATTAATCATGTCCGAGCAATCCATTGTGTTAAGTTTTTTTGATAGCAACAATTGCAATTACTACCGCTGTCAGATATCTAATACCCACAGTATCGACCTTCACGTCCCGCTATTCGCCCGCTTTGGACAATGAAACGTCGCGCCGTTTGTACGACATGTGGACGACAATTGAATTTAGGATAACGCAAATAAAAATTTTCTCATACGAACCACGCTGCGGTATTTAAGTGAAAGTTTAAGTTTCAATGTTGAAGTGAAATCTCACATACTTTCTAGGCGGCCTGTACTGAAAGCGTCTCGTATTCCACCGAAGCAGCGTCTTCACTCCTTTGACTGTGTATGTCTGTTTGTGTGTGTGTATATGTGTGTGCGTTTCTGTGTGATTTTGGGGTTATGTGCGTTTTGTGTTCGACGTGTGGGTGGATGGGTATGGATGCTTGTTCGACATGTTGAAACATGTTATCCAACTTGTTTCGGTTGAGATGACCTCGGATTGTGTTTTCTCAGTTGTGTGTGTTTATGTTCGTGACACGCACATTGTTATGCTTTCTCACGCTGGACTTGGTTGTGTTGTCTATGGAATGTTTGTTGCTTCGCCGACCGCAGGCTATTTGGCTGTATTTGTTTGTTATTCGTGTCGTGTATTTGTCTGTGTTCTTGTGATAGATGCGAGCGCGTTTCAGACGCTTACTATTGGCTGATGCTGCATATTTCTTAATGTTATACGGTATTACCACAGTATATTTGTTGTTGCAATTCGCCGATGTCTAGTATTGATAACTGAAACATGCATCGGGATGTTGTTCTCTTTGGCCGTGCGGGTTGACTGGGATCGTGAGAGTCCTGCCCCGACTTTGGAGGCCACGAGTTTGTCTCCTGGGTGTACCCAGCGTCATGCGTCGCGGTGTCTGGTGCTGTTGGTTGAATTCTGCTTCGATCATCATCTCACAAGTCAGCACTAGGTGATTGAACTGCAAAGTAGGTTGCAGGTTGGGAGCGTACTAAAAATCAACGGCACCGACCATTTACTGCCTTCACCGTATGTACGCAGATTTCGTCAATTGGGCTAGGTTAGGTCGTTGACGGTCACACTATTCTGGATTGCACATCACCACTGGTGAATGTTGACACCTATCGTCATTCAGATGTTAGAAGAAAATCCTTATTGGTGACATTGAAATGTTGATGGTATGGGAAAAGTGTGCAAATACATGTACAGGGTGAGAAATGTAAGATGTATCGTGAATTTATATATTTAAATGCGATAAGTTAAGGAAAATAATCATTTAGGTCACTATAAAGTCATATTCAAAACAAAATGACACCTCGCATTTATTGCGAGGGAAAGACCAGGAAAGGTGTGGGCGACATAATTATAGGGAAGATGGATGGAGCGAATGTCAAAACTTCCAGGTTGAGGAAATAGCGAGTTGTAGTTACTGATAGATGTTTGCGAAACTATCGGCTGTCAGGACTGAGAACGGATTTGACTTTGTTCATATATTTCATCCTTTCTCTAGCATTGTATGTTTTCCACAAATAGAAGAATGTTATGATTCGAATTTGAACAATTTGACAATGGGACGAGGAGAATGAAGACTACATCACATCGCTTCTTTGGTTGTTCTACTTTTTGTGTTTTAGTGACGACCTCTTGAGATTTACAATCACCGAACTATCAATGATGGACATCCCATTTTGTTATCATTGTCCCCATCACTGTTAATAACTGCCAGCTATACTGCTGCTGCATTGGCGCGCTTGCACCAGCTGAGGAACACTAGGTGGAACGTTGTGTAGTTCGTGTGCAGTCTGTGCTTGATGTCTTATTCAACACTTGCTTTGGTCACGCACTGCTGGTTGTCTCCGCAGAGCTGCAATTTTGTAATGTCGATTCGTCTCCTGCTCGTTCAATGTCCTCACTACGTGCTGTTTTGCCACGCTTCTCATTTACTCTGCTCAATCCGGCCGATATCTGACCTCTCGCCAACTATCCCATTGCGGCTGCATGTCTCTGTCTGTCTGTGTGTGTATCCGATCTTTCGTGCGTCTGTGACCTGACCTCTTTTGACCCTAAGCTCAACGGACAACTGTGGCGCCGGTATGTGTGTGCGTGTGTCAGTTTATCGTCATGTCTGTGTCTGTGTCTTTATAGCTTATCGCGGCGGTGGGTCTTCGCATTGCCTGTCTGCACACGCACATACACGCACACACACACACGCACACAGGCACTTGTGAATGTGATCGTGTGTTAGTGTGGCTGGTTTTATATCACGGTGGCTGCAACTATGATTGTCGTCAGCAGTGGCTTCACTGCGCGTCACCAATCGTAACAGTCTAGTCTGCGTGTTTGTATGTCCGTGTGCATGTATGGGTGTCTGTTAATGCGCATGTGCATTTTAAACATATGACACACTTACTTTTATTGCATTTTCCCACAGTTCACAGTTTGCATGACTGTATTGTGAATGATTACCAGGGGCATTGCCTTATCCCCGAGTTTCCTTGATTTGAAGGCGCACGGAAAGGGGAGAAATAAGGAGATGTCTTCCTTGAATCTACCAATTTCTACGTCCTCTTTGTTTTACTCAGACTACCGGGTCCAATGTGTTAATTTTTATTTATATATCACTAGGGTCGATTTAGTGTTACATACTTTAGTCTCTCCTTTATGGGGATCACTCGATCCGGCCTTGTGCTTGGCCACACAGACTATTGTTTAGAAGTTGGCAGTGTGTATGCTTGAATGAATTTGACAATTGCATTTGACCGATTGAAACACGATGAACGACGTACACACACGCGCATATATACACCGACACTCGCACGCTTGCTAGGTGCAAACGTTGGTTTTCCACAGTCTGGATGTGTTTTTTGTCGTATTGTATTGTGTGGCGTTGTGAAAATATTCGTAATTGCTTTCACGTGTATATCACTGATGCACTTGCTACACTGCAGTGTTCATAATTCTAATGCGAAGCTGTGTTTCCATTGGATGCTTGAACGTTTACAATGTGCAAGCATTTGTCATCGTACACTGTACTGCAACCAAAGTCGTCCTACACGCTGTAATACCACAGTGATAGACACGAGGCATACGCGAATAAGAGCAACATCATCCATAACAAACCATAATAAACACTGCGATATTATGATCATTATTATTAATTGAGGGATAATCCAGGGTCATATGAACAGTGCGAACACTATCAGTACTTTCAGTGGTCTCATGTATCGGAAGCGCCCAAATCGCACCGTTCAACGCAATGTGCGCCACAAAATCTCCACTAAGTGTGTACTTGGTCCAAGAGCTCAGCACCAATTGGACTGTAGTTGCGAATGTCGGATCTGGCTAGTTGAAGTTGAAGTTGCATGGTTTTAGCTTTGGTTTCAAGCAATAACTGGTGTTCCCTTCAGAACAGCATCCAACTGATCAACGTAACGTCATGCACAACAGTGCCGTATGTCTCAGCCATTAAGCTCATGCCATTTTTCAGGCCTCAACTACTGGGTTTTTAGTAGTATTGTCCATTGAACCCACCCAAAATTTGAACTTTTCTCCGGTAGTATTTTTCAAATGCTCAGTTTGTTCCACATATACAACATTTAAAAAACGTTCTTTCCTATTATTTACGTGTTAATATACGTTTTTCGTCAAACTACTGAACATATTTGTTAATTATTAGCATTGATATAATTCATACTATAATGAAGTTTGTTCTTTGGTATGAATAAAAATGTCTGAATGGTAGTCTGAATTTCATCACCCTGGAATAGCTCTGGTCATTAATCCAACTATGAAAAATATGGAGTAGAAGTTTGGATTGTAATATGGACTTATTAGCCGAAAAGTACGTTAACTTCCGGCAAGCATTGCCAGTTCATCAATCTGAGTGGAGTCGACCAGTTGACTTTTGTGACTTTAGAGTGCTGACACCACTTTGGAGTTAATAGAGGTGCACACATGCGTACACTTACACACACACTCATGTGTGTGCATATGCGTACATATGCACTAAGTACTGCATGGGTAGCTCAGGCATTGTTAAGCACACTGCTATGTGTTTTCATGTAGTACACTCAGACACAGTTTGCAACGAGCAAGCATACGCGTGTGCTTAGGACTGATGCGTTCTTGTGTTCAGTGCGCTCAAAATGTGAATTATTATGGTGTATTTGTGTGACGCTGATGGCTGTTGGTTATTTGGTGTTGTCTCCATTTTTCATCCGAGTGCACCTGAAAATAGTCGAATTCGTGTAGAAAGCGAGGCAGATTGCAGCATTGCAGCATCGTGTTGCAAGCAATCGCACAGATGCAGCAGCAAGGCGGGTCAACGAGGTCGGTCCCACGAAAACTCAGTACTGTTCAGTATGGATAAATTTTAGAAATATGTGCGAAATGAAATGATGAATTCCGGCATGAGTGATTTTCAATGCAAATTTTGTAGGGTATATCTTGCCTTTATAAGGAAAACGGAAAAATAATGAACGAAATAGAGTTCACTTGGATTTTCCTTTTAATATTGCCCATAATATTAACCTTTAAAGTGATTGCCAACCGGTTTGCCGCGGCACCAAGGGGTGCAGTGAGATCTTTTGAGGGTGCCGTCAAAATTCAGGGGAAAATTTCATATTTGTATTATAATACCATTTTTTGTAATAGCAGGGTCAGTGTGAAGCAACTTTTCATATCTATGTATAAGGTGTTGTTACACCGATGCTAAATGTCGAAATGAAAAAATATAATAAATCAACGGATATTTTAAATATGTATTTCCTTATAAGGGTGCCGGGAACTTTTGGTAGGCCTTGCCAAGGATGCCTCAAACTAGAAAGGGTTGGTAACCACTGCTTTAAGTCAACGTTTGTCAGCACTATGGCAGCAATGGATATATATGCTGTTCCATGTTTTCTCCTATATAATCTCCGTTCTATTCACCGATAATTTTGTTTCGCGATATGGTACTTGTAGTTCTACAATTATCTGTGCTTTCAGTTTGGCGTTGTTTGCACTCGAATATGTTTACACTCGAAATCACATGCACATTTTCGAATTCTGTCCTGTGCTTTCTGTAGAGAAACGGCAGATGAATACGTGTGTATGGTTCTCACAGATTGCGTAGCTGGAGTAAACCACTTTACTGCTTTTCCGACGCACTCATTACTATATCTGGTTTATATATGTGTATACTTGTTGATTTGATGCATAGAAGTCTACATGTATGCATTGAAGTATACAGGTAACATTCACTAATCAGCGCAGATCTTATGAGTTTACTGGCTTGGGATTGGTTTTAAGTTCAGTTTTTTTGTGTGCTAATACGCTTATTTCTGGCCAGCCTGTCGTCTATGTCTTCACTACATGTGTGTGTGTGTGTGTGTTATATGTATATGTGTGTGTTGGTGATTGACACTGTGGCAGTGAGTCCGACGTTGATAGGATATGCTGCGATCAGCGTGGGAGTTGTCCTGCTCCGCTAGCTGTTCTTTCTCTTGCCGTTCGACCTAATTGAATATATGCAAATAGCCGAGCGTGGTGTATTCATAATTGAGCGCTCGGGGCGCCTTGTGTGGCGTCAACGTTGAGTGGAGTGTAAGTGCGTAATCAAGAGCCGGTGCTCGCTTGAAATAGCCGCCAAGTGGACTTGAGAGTGAGCAATTGAAATGGCTGGAAGTGCCAGCTGGGATTGATATAGATACATTTTGAATTCAGATAAAGTGGAGATGATGCGCATCAGTGCCATACCTGCCCGATCAATGCCTATTACCATAACAGTTTCAGATGAAGGAGGATGAGTGTTTCGGTGTTCTTTCTCCTAGTTATACAGAGTAGTTGTGGTTATGTTTCATCATTCATGGCTTGTTGGTCTAGGTCACCTGTTTGCTGGGGTGGCAAATACTTGACCTGGGAACCACACGATGAACATATATTTGTTATAATAAAGGCGTAGAGAAAGCAACAGCTAGAGGAGGGACTCTGAAAAGATAAAGGAATGAAGAAAAGAAGCTATAAATTTACACTTCTCCATAGAGTTCAGAGCTCCCCCTCTGAATCCACATCCATTGTGGTTCTAAACTCTTGATCCTGGCGTCATCCCTTGCGCTTTTGAACGTTGTGTGTTTCACCGCATTTTTCATAAGAGGCTGAAGAGGTTGAAAGTCATGCTTTCCTAAATTCTTGAAGGTCATGGTGAACAGTTACTGATCGCTAACAATAAGCGGCTACTCTATCTCCTACCTCCCTGGCTGATTTACTGAACTTTAAGTGCTTTTGAAAACGCTTTTGTAGCATTCTCAATTATTAACTTATGGCTGCCTGTGGTGGCATAGCTGTGTACTTATCAGGAACCGCTACCAATGATCTTGTAACGTCATCGACCAGCGGCTGCTCAACACAAACACACACACACATACACACACACACACATACATACATACATACACACACATACATACACACACACACATACATACACACATACACATACATACATACACACCCACTTCGTCACTCAGCTTGAACATGCGTGCAAGTTCGTTGGCACCGCAGTTATGTATATGCAAGATGATTAGTTGGTGTGTGTATGTCTGTATGTCTGTATGCGTGTGTGTGTGTGTACATGTAAACAGCGGGATTTCAGGCGCAACTGTCGTTTTGGTCGGCCTTGGTGTGTATGTATGTGTGTGTGTATTGTGTATGCATTGGTGTGTGTGTATATGTGTGCGTATGTATGTGTGACAGTTTGTGACACACTGTGACAATCCCAAGGCGGCAGGTTTTGTGTTTGCATTGTGCATTTATACGCTTGTATATATCTGCGTATCTATATATGCGTATGTATACATGTGTATGTGTGCATGTCTGTGTGTATCTTGCCGGTTGTAAATTTTGGCGAAATTTACGCGCTCTGTCTCACGTGCTAGTCTACCTGTGTATATGACAGCAGCTGTGTATATGTGCCTCACCTGTGTACGCCTGTATGCGTGCATGTGTATGTCTGTTGGTGTGTTTGTATACTGCCTGCCCACACGCCCACCAGGCATGTGTGTGTGTGTGCGTGTGTATGTAATTGTCAACATTGCTGGTCGCTTGCATCACATGTATGTGTGCGTATGTGTGTGTGTGTGTGTGTGCGTATGTGTGTGTGTGTGTGTGTGTGTGTTTACACACGTGTGTACGCAAGTGTAATCATCCGTAGTAGCTTTCCGGCGCGCTAACGTGCGGTAGGTCGGCATGCACGTGTATGCGTGTGCGTGTGTGTGTATGCGTGTGCGTGCGCTTCTGTGCATGAACTTGACCCGTGCACGCATACTTGCTAGGCGCACATTCATATATATCAATACACCGTGTGTGTTTGTGTATGTGTGTGTGTGTGTGGGCATGTGCGTGCGTTTCCTTCCTGTATCCGTGTTGCATGAATGATGTGGATGCACGCGCATTCTCGGCGATGGCTGGGCAATTAATTCTGATGGCAGACAGGCATGTATATGCATGTGCCTATGTATGTATGTGTGCCTGTGTTTAGGAGGATAGGTGGTCTTTGTTGCACGCAATATACGCTATGATAATGTAATGCTATCACAATGACACACGCATACTGTCGCTACGGACAATCTCCAGACCTGCGCTACTGTTTGGAACTGAACAATTATCCGCCGGCCGTTTTATTTTCTATCAACTAAAGTGGCTGTAAACTCTTCAGGTCTTGCCGTCTTTTGGTCGTGATGTTCTGTCCAACGGCGCTGTATTTCCTGGTTGAAATCATCTGCCTTTCGACCGTAGTTTGCTTTTTCGAACTGGGTTTTTCTGGGCTGTCTGTGTATGCAAATACGTTTGTGTGTGTGTGCTTGTGTCTCTATGTGTGTATGTGTGTGTGTGCGTGATTTATTGGTGTGTTTCACGTGCTATTTCAGTCTTGGGATACTTCGACGCTTTAATTGCAGCCTGTAAGACATTTGCAGACAGACACACAAACACTTGCCCTACATGAACTCATACGTTAACGAGTCGCCACGCACCACGGCATAAATACACACTAGCTGTCCGTCTCTCCCTCTCTTTTCTCTATCTTTCTCCATCTGTTCTCATATATTGGTCTTCCTTGCAGGCCTGACCTTTGAGCGCAAGCACGTGTGTGTGTGTGTGTGTTTTGTACGTTTGCACCGTGGTGTACACGTATTGTCCGTGACCTTATTGTTTCCGTAGCAAATTGAAGTCGAGTGGGTGCGTACGAGCTTGTGTGTTTCTGTGTGTGTGCGTGTGTCTGTCTGTCTGTCGGCTTCGTCGTTTTTCGGCTACGATGTGTGACTGCTTTGCATTTGTGTCGAACGAGCCGATGTTACGATTGCAATGGGTCATATAGTTGTGTGTGTGTGTGTGTGTGTGTGTGTGTGTGTGTGTGTGTGTGTGTGTGTGTGTGTGTGTGTGTGTGTGTGTGTGTGTGTGTGTGCGAGTTACGTGCGTGGTTGTTGGGATATTACCGCAGGCAGATTCTGGAAGCTGGTCATTGCGGCTCAACGTATTTTGTGCGTTCAACTAAATTTGTCGCTTTGGGCGCATACACATGCATCATGGCCTCTGATAATGTGCTTCAAGTGTAAGCCAGTGGTTGCCAACCTGTCGTACGCGTAGCACTAGTGTTATGCGAGGGCCCTTCAGGTGGTATGTGAACACATTCGGGATCACGAACATTTTTATTGTATTTTTTCTTTCACAAAAATGATTGATGTGGCGATGTGTCGTGAGCAAAGTAATACCCCGCATTGACCAGCTTGTGAATGGGTGGTCCGCGGCGACTGTACGATATGACTGCATCATTGCATTACTTGCTCTGCATCAGCGTTGGCTCACTTTGGCTCCACTATCACAGTGGTTCTTAACCGGGTGCAAGCCTGGTTCCTAGGGGATGCAATGATTTCCGTGAGAAATTAATTTAAATATATGTTTTATTTTTTTTTTCCTGGGAAAAACTTAGTGGAAACGTAAAGGAGCTTTAACCTTTATGAATGAATATTCAATATAAAAACTTGTTATTGCATCGTTCGAATATTGTTCTTACTGACTGCTGCTGAACTGAACTGAACTGACTGCTGATTTCAAAAGAGTGCGAACACTGATAAAGGTTGAGAACCACTGCACTGTTAGTTTGAATAAAAATATTTGATTTCATTAATTAAATTTATTATCTGCTTTTACTCCGTCATATTTTATTTTCCTCTTTCATCTCTGTGGATTGTCTTCTCATTGTTTAGCTTTATGTAGACTGGCTGAGGTGTATCGATATGATCCAGCAGGCTGTTGCGGCTCTTAAACACCAAACACTATCATATCCTTCAGCTGCACCAACTGACTATTATATGACTGACTCTTAAACACCAAACACTATCATATCCTTCAGCTGCACCAACTGACTATTATTAATATTATCATAATTATGATTGTCACTGTTTCAACTACGCTACCTATCATTCCGATTCAGTTCTGTTTGGTTCTCTAAAGAATTGGCCCTTTCTCTCTTCACTCTTTCTGTTTCTATCTTGTTTCTCTTCTGTGTGTGTGTGTGTGTGTGTTAGTGGACAGTCTGAATTGCTTGGCGTATAGGTATGAATTATAGTCGTTGTGTTGAACCGGAACAGAAACTGGTCGTTAAGCTAGCGCGCACCTCTGGGGCCGGCGAAATCAGCTTAGCCTGTGCGTGCTCGCCAAGCTTCTAGAATTTCACTAGAATGCTCTGCAGTGGATATGAAAGAAAGAAAGAAATGTGTATTTTGCTCCGACTCAATAAGAGTATGGAGCACAGCTCCGCATCAAGTAACAGCGGTGTAAAAACAACAACAACAAAGCACAACATCAAAACAACAAACAATGCAATATGACATTATATATGAATCCAAATATGTAAATTCCCAATCATAATGCAACAAATCACGTATATAACTTAAATGCTTGTTTAAGAAATCTAGCGAGATTACGCTGCTCTTGTACATTCTTTGTTTGCATCAAGTTAATTAAACCATATGTATTTGCACAATTCTTAAACTTGCTTGAGATATATATTTGTCTCAGGTATTCTATTTGCTTATTTGTACACACAAATAGTAAATGGTGCTCATCCCCCAACTCATTTGTGTCACGTATTTCGCATACACGTTCGGCTCTGGTATACCCTTGTATCTTCCCTCGTTAATTGGCAAATGGTTGTTGCAGCTGCGGATTCTACATATGTGGATCCAACTTCTTTTAGTCATGTTCAGCAGGTACGGCTCGAGTCCATAAATCGGTTTATACGTACTGTATGTCTGACAAATTGCTTTCACCCTCATGTTTGATCGTCATGTCCCAATCCACAGATCCTTAAGTGTAGTATTCACCTTTTCCGTCAATGCTCTGGCTAAACCAGCGTCCTGGCAATTCCACAGTGTGTGTGTGTGTGTGTGTGTGTGTGTGTGTGTGTGTGTGTGTGTGTGTGTGTGTGTGTGTATGTGTGTGTATCTCCCACTGATAAAATATCCGAAATAATACGTAGACACTGAAGAGCGCGCGCACACATACACGCACACGGACACACATTGGCACAGCTCAACACAGCTATGATGAATGAGTGTGCGCGTGTTTTTTTACTTCTAGATGGACTCCACCCTGTTGTGCGAAGATTCAAGGTCTCTTGCCCGCTGTATATCTTACACACACATGTGTGTATGTATGCGTGTGTGTGTGATATACGATTGTTGTTTATAGTGGATCACTGCTTGCGCTGATTTCGCGCCTCTCCTCGTGTGGTCTGTTTATTTTTTGTTTTTGCATCGCGGTAGATCGACTTTGTTGTGGTAGAGGTCGGTGCTTGCAGTGTTTGCGTGGCGACCACCAACAGGCACGTCTTATCCGACAGCTGCAACGACTGTGTTCTTGCAAGAAAAGAAAAAGAAGCGAGCATCTTCTTCAAGTCGCGGTTGAATATGGCGTTGTATATTTGCCGAAGAATATATGATAGTTTTGATCTGGGTTTCCCTTGAACACAAGCCTTTGTGTGAGACCAGGCGGTAGGACAAGTGCTGGATGAGAAATATATACAGGTGGGAAGCCGGGATATTACTCCTCGGGTGCGGTTAGGAAAGGAAAGAGAGCCGGGATTGAAGCGAGAGCAAACGTACCTGACGTACGAGGCGCAATGTCCCTAGCTCCACCCAAGTGTTGTTTTTTGTTTTCTTCTTCGACACGTGGCTCTTATGTTGGTAGGAGGATAGCTGCTTACCATGTCTTTACTTCTTTTCTTATGTTTCCGAGTGGTGATGACCACCGATGTGCTGCACCCACAGGATTGTGTCTAATGACAACCTACTCTTCCTCTTGTATTATCTTGTTTTCGTATCAGCACAAAACTAGAATTTCAGCACATGACTAATGTGTAGCCCATCGAGAAACATTGCATTTTCTTGCCCCATTGTTCTTCTGGCAAGTAGGTAAGCGTGTTTGTTGATTTATGCCCATCGTTTGGGATAGTTTTCCTAAGAACATACAATAGCAGAGTGTAATACCGCTATGCCTGAGGCGGATCCAAATGGACAGGGCTCCCGTGTCTATTTTTGGTCCAACATGTATGATTTCTATGTAATGATCTATATATACAAGGTGACGTGAGCTAGTTTTTCATGCCACTCGATCTTTAGATTTCTCACTGTTCTCTTTAGAATTAGTCTTGAGGAGGAGTCTTGACGAGGAGAGATGGAGCAGCTTAAGAACACGTCTTCGATGCAACGACTCTAGTTACATAAGGGCTGCGTGAAGCGATCGTACGGCGATAAATCTCGACGGTGATTGTGCATGTGTGCGTGTGCGTGTGTGTGTGCTGGTGTAGTTATCTTGGTGCGTATGACTGAGGGCGTGTCTGCAGATATTACTGACTGATACGCAAACACATGCACGCGTACACACGCACACGTATTACACCACTACCGAACTCCGGTTCCGCCTTTGTTCCGTTGTATGTGTGTAATGTGTACGTGTGTGTACGTGTGTGTACGTGTGTGTGTGCACGCGTGCTGTGTGCTTGTGGGTGTACATGACGCACACAGAGGCAGTACATAGACGAGGCCTGCAGAAGCCGGAAGAGTCCCCATTGACAACATTTCCCCACTTTTATTTTCTCATAAATAAGCCTTTTTATTCGCTTCGGCTTGTGGCGTTATTCTATTGAAATTCTCCCTGCGTTCAGCCAGTCTATTCTCCCAATTTTAATTCTGCCCGTTCTGTTACGGATCATTTACCCATGTGAGGTTGTGTTTGTGCGTTAATTATGCTAGCTAACCAGAGGCGGTAGTTTTGGTGATACCAATATATCAGGTTAGCATAGCGTTACACATCATCTACTTGCGTGCATGTGTGTGTTCGTGCTCATTCGTTCAATTAAGTCCACGCCCAGGTCACTGATTGTCTACCTGTATGGGTACGTACCTGTGCCCATGTGTGTATGTGTGTGTGTACTAATGGTAGCTGCTAATGAACCGTATGTGCCCCTCGCGCTGATTCCCGGTTCGTTCGTGTGTTGAATAATCTGTATTGGAACAGCGCGTGCAGGGCACACTGCGAGTTCATTAAGACGTTATTCGTTAAGGTTGCGTCGCTTATTCTCATCAATTGTAGCCATCAACTGGTCTTAACAGCGGCGGTACAATCTATCATCAACCTGTCGTCATTCGTATTTTATGTGTGCTTCTGGCGCTGTTCAGCTCACCTAGCCGTGCTCCCATTTGGCGGTAACTTTCTGTAAACCGCGAGACGGTAGTGTGTTAATGAACGACTTCGGACCAGATTGGAACCTCAGACTTCAGTGCTAGCGTTGGATGCCCACGTCGTTGAGCTATTAAGGGTGTTTGGTCATCGTAACATAATCGCTATTTCAGTCGGTCGCAATTAACATTTAGATTGTGCCTTGATGGCGTTCTCAAGACTCAATTCTCGAATTCTTCAATGCTTTCACATTTGTCTTCATCATCAGCTTTTTTCATCGCGCGTCTTTTTGTCGACCAACCTTTATTTTCCTGAATATATATGTAAGGCATGTAGACACTTTTGTATAGCATCAATGTGTCTAGCCTTGAATATATATTATGTTCTGATTTTTCTTATTGTCTCCCCATCGTAGTTAACCACGTATTTTTCTATCATTTTGATATCAGTTTGGATACTAGAATATACCTACTTATTGGAACAATGCGTTTTCGCGATTTTATATTTTAACTCATCAATACCAATCTTGACGGATGTGGAAGTGCTTTGTCTCTGTATTTTTAATTGTGCTTTGTATTGTGTTCTTTTTGTGCGTAATTTGGAGTCGCATCCTTCTTCGTTTTCACCACGTTCAAATATCGAATATCTTCTCCGGTGTTATCATCATTTTATCCAAAAATATGCACTTCTCAATTTTTAGCTGTTACATTCTTAATCACTTTGACCCAACACATTTTCAACATGGCCTCTGTCGATTCTATATGAAACTGTGGTCGCATTTGTGGTGTAGAGCGAATCATTCTTAACATATCCGAATGTCCTTCCGCAACAAAACTGGAATGGTTCTTCCAGAACAGAACTAAAACGATTCTTCCGAAGAGTGATACTTCCGTGAAAAGTGAGGGAGTCTTCCCTGAAAGTGAGGGATTCTTCCGCAACAAAAGCGTATCTCCGTACTCATGTTTGTGTGTGTGTGTGTGTGTGTGTGTATGTGTGTGTGTGTGTGTGTGTGTGTGTGCTTGTGTGCGGCACAGGTCAGAGTGAGTGAGCACCATGCTACAGCCAGCATCACAAGCGACGTGGACTCTGGTGCCAGTGCCGATGTTAGCGGAGACGACGGTCGCTGGCTGCGAACCGAACAGATGTGGCTGGTTCACAAGGACGGATTCTCAGCCGTCCAGCTGCTCACGCCGTCCATCTCTTCGTCTTCGTCGACCACTTCTTCGTTGTCGTGTGCGGCGGCGGCGGCGGCTGCAGCAGCGGCCGGGCGAGGTGATGGCAGGGTGTGCGTGCGGCTGGATTGCAGCGACGAGGTGCTGCATGTGGACGAAGACGATGTGGAGAAGGTGAGCGTGATGAGGAGGGGCTGGTTCACTCGTGCCGACCTAGATCAGGGACACACTGGGTCCATGCTCCCTCAAATGGTAGCCATATATTGATTGACTGCTATTGTGATTTCCTGTCATTTACTAAGATAACTGGTTTCATGCACTGCAGTATGCTAACACACATGACAGTATTTTTCGTTTAGACAACTAATTTATACTGATGCATGTTGATCACACGTGTATAGGTATAGGCAAGTGGCTTACATAGGCAACTTCGAACTTTTCTTGTATAATATTTTTGAAATGCTCTGTTCTTCATAATTATATATTGAAAAAATCTGTCCTTTTCTATTATTTACGTGTTAATTTACGTTTTTATCAAACTGTTGTATATAATTATTATTTATTTACACTGATATAATTCATACCATAATGGAGCTTGTTCTTATGGGTAAATGTATATTTGGTGGACTGATTTTTTACCGTGAAAATCTCTGGCAAATCAGCCCACCGTGGAAAATATGCAGTAGAATTTTGGATCAAAATACGGGGTTTTAATGGCCGTGATCTTCGCTACATCCAATTTCTTGAGCCTATCTTTACGTGGCATATTTTCCAATTGTCTTGGTTGTTTCTGTGCTGGCGCAGGCCAATCCGGCGCAATTGGACTACGTGGAGCAGTTGTCTCTGCTGCGACACATCAACGAGTCGTCCGTGTTGCACACGCTGCGCCAGCGGTACGGTCGGCGTGCCGTACACACGGCCGCCGGTCCGCTTATCACGCTTGTGCTCCATCCGCTGCGTCCTCTGCCAGCCATCCTCTACTCGCCTCAGGTGCGTGCTTCTCTCTCTCTCTCTCTCTCTCTCTCTGTGTGTGTGTGTGTTCAGATCATTTATGTTAGAACCGTAGCGACCGTCCCCCGTACCTCACGGCCGAGGGCCCCGTTGCCTCGCGCCTAGAGATGTAGAGGAAACGTTCTTTTTGGTTTCGTTTTTTGCAAAAAACGTTCTCTCAGTTTTTTGGTTTTTGTTTTTTTAGGATGAGCCCCAATTGCCCTCGGATATTGGATTTTAATACATAGAAATGAGTTTCATTGAAGTTTTGTGCCTCTTTACGTGTCTTATTTCAAAGATTTTTTTTGATAATAGTATAAAAACAAAAATATTTATTAATAAATATAAAAAGAGACTGTTTGAAAGTACATCCGGGTCCGGTGGTTTAGGATTTTTATTGAAAAACCCATTTTTTAAAGATAGCTTTAATGATGAAGATATTTGAAATAATTTGTCAGCAGAACAAAACTAATTCATTGATTGATCAAGTGTTTTTTCAAGGAAACCATGTTTTTATATAAAAAGAAACAATTATGTTTTTACCACTGGCTTTAATTTCCTTTTATTGATATAGAGATTCGCAAAATGTTATCAGCAGAACAAGACAAGTTTATTGGTTGATGAAGGATTTCTTAACAACCGTTTTTTTAAACCCAACGTTTTTTAAAAGCAATGATTATTTAATTAAACGATGTTTTTTTCAAAAACAGGATCTATGAAAGATTTATTTGATTGATTGATTGATTATTGATTTTAAGAGATGTGTGTGTTTTGTATATGAAATATGTGGTATTTGCGGCTGGTTTAACCACTTGATTTACTCTGTTTTCACCATTATTTTTTTCGAAATAGATTTTTAAAGACGTTTTTTGTAGATGTAGTGATTTTCAAAAAATTCTCAGCCGAACAAGGCGAGTTGAACCAAATTATACCAAGTGGGTTTTTATTAATCTGTTTTTGAGAACTGATTTTATGGATGATGATTTCCTTGATGTAGTTATTTGTTTTCAAATACCTTTTTGAACATTAAATACATTTCCTCAGTCGTTATTTTCCTACATGGGAAAATTTTCCGTTTTTCTGGTCAGGATTGCCACTTTGAATAATGTGATCCGCTTTTATTCGTAGTCTCATTATGGACACTAAATTTGTGTTTATATTTGTAGTTTTTGTTGAAATATTTACAGTGTTTGTACTCTTATACTTGCAAATAATTGATATGTTGAAAGAAATGGTGCTTAAGACGGAATTTCAAGCTTCATATTACGTAAAGTTATCATCATCATCAACGTAGTTCATTTCTGGGAGGAAACATATGTGTAAAAATAATTAAAATCTTTCCACCTTTTTGTTTTTTTAAACAGTTTCAGGTTTTCAACAGAATAAAGCGGTTCTCAAACAATGCTTTCTTACACAATGATCAACTCAATAATTAAATGCAAAGCTGTACTGTACATAGATGTGCAGCACAGTACCGTACAAACTATGATATTTGGACTTTCAGACACATTATAAAAATGGTATTGTGCATATTTAATGATTATTCAATTTGATAGGGTCACTAATAGCATGAATAACTTATATGTTGATACAAATAATGCATTTAACATCCCAAAATATATCGTTTCTATAATTTGAATTATTTGCATGACTCTTCTAAAAAACAGTACGTGTTTTCCCTTCGAGGTTCTTTTTGTAAAACATGTTTTAATAAATACTATCAGTTTTTTTGAGTTGGCATCTCTACTCACGCCATGATATTGAAAGTGATCGTAAAGTAGTGCATAAAAGTGCCGTAAGTCCCCAGGAGACCGAGGGACTGCTCGTAACTGCCCCTATCATAGTGGTGTTTAATTTATAATATAGTCCCAAGTATTGACTTTTGGGGGGAGGGCCATAAGATGTTGCGTCGGCTCTGAGTTCATCTCATGGTAAGAATAAATATATAAGAAAATATACACAAGAGGCAAAAATGTTGACGAACTTGAATTTATATTACAGCTATATCAATCGCATGATCCGTTAGATTAAACGTTTAATCATAACACTCTTACTTGGATAAGTTGGTGATATGAAAAATATTGGTGATCATGAAATACACAATAATTGGTTGGACAAAAATACATATGTGTATTACACAATAGTTATTTTCATGTGTATGTGCTTGTGTATGCGCGTGTGTGCTCGTCCTCCAGTTATCATAAATATCTTTAAAGTATTTCATTGTGCTCTTGTTTGATTTATAGGCTGCTGTTTGGTTCCAATCGTTGATGCTTCTGTTTGGGAAGCTATATCTCTCTATATCTCTTTTAATCCGATTCTGTATCTGCTTTTGTTATTTCCTCGTACAAATGTTGCTGATTTGAATACGTTTTCGTGTTCAATTTATTTTCCGGCTAGGCATTAGGTTCTTTTCCGGTTAGGTATATATGTGTTTGTGTGTGTGCGTGTATGTGCTTGTGTATGCGTATGTGTGTGTATTTGTGTGTGTGTGTACTCACCTATTTGTACTACAGGAAATTCAAATTTCAATTTCAATGTATTTTGCCAATTCAAGTGCAATAACAACAGTGCATTATGCATAATATCACGTGCAACAACAACTCATGTGCAATTCAGGCTCTGCTTTTTCTTGAGCTGGATTGTATATGAATATTAATTTATTTGTTAATATATTAATTTTAATGATAATTAAGTAAATAATAAAAAGAATGATTAAAAGATTATTAACAATTAATAATAATCAATTTTGCGTCAACTGCAAATATATCTACTTCATTCAATTCATCTGTCGAGCTAAAGTGGAAGCAACACTTTTTATATATTTTGAACGTCAAGTTTTTCTCAGACTATATCCATGTCGGTTTTCATGTCTTTATTATCTAATAAATTACTCTGTATTCGTGTGCTTCTGTGGCATATCTATAATTGGCAGGTTGTGTGTGTGTGTGTGTGTGTGTGCTTGTGTGTGTATTTGTGTGTGTTTGTGTGTGTGTGTGTGTGTGTGTCGGTGGCGGCGCCAATAATCCAAGTCCCCCCTCAAATATATGTCTGACCATGATCATTTCTAGTGTAGTTCCTCATGTATTTGCCAAGCCACCGCATCTTTTTTCTTAGTCCTCCCTCGGCACCCATCGGAAAAATTCTGACACCGTCACTGGTGTGTGTGTGTGTGTATGTGCGTGTGTGTGTATGTGTGTGTGTGTGTATGTGTGTGTGTGTGTGTGTATGCGTGTGTGTGTGTGTGTGCAATTGTCCCTCGTCAAATCCATTATCATTGCTTAGTTGCCGACAACTACTTCAGCTTTGTCTCGTTGCAATATGTTAATGACAGATTACTTCAAGCAATGAAAATGGCATGTCAATAGAAAATTCTTCATTAAAACAAATATTTGTTATTATGATTATAATGATAATGATAATGATAATGATATATTGATTATTATTATAATTATTGCACTTTTACTAATTTTCCTTTTTATTTGCAAAAATGTGAGTAAATTATTTTTGCCCCCCCACCATGCATATCTGCGAGTCACATAGCCGCAAGAAGATGTATCCAAGCATATGTACTTCAACACAACTGTAAAGGAATTATTGCACTGCGTGGTGTAGTGGCAGCACACCCGCCTCACTAGCGTCCGTGGTTCGAGGCCCGGCGGAGGAGAATTTCATTGAGTGAATTCTATAATCCAATAGCCCCTGTTCACCCAGCAGTAAATGGGCACTAGATGTCAGTCATGTGTTGTGTCATGCATTCTGGCGAGGTGGCCCTCTCTAATACGTCTTCCGACCATGCGGCGCCATAGCGTGGAGAGGGTCGGTTCTGCGGTGGCAGCGAGCTGCACGGGGCAGACCTGTGTGTTCATAAGCTTCGGCTTCTTCCCGTGTATCAGCTGTCACTAGAGGCCTTTAACCTTTCATTTACAAGTCCATGTGTCGATACAGTTGAAAGACGACCCCTTATAACAGTGCATGCTTCCAGTCACCTAATCAATGAAGATCATTATTTTCAATCGATCTTCATTCAGCCTTTAGTTATTTGAGATTAAAACATCAAATAATAAAATTTATATTCAGAAATGCGACTCAGATATAACGATAATTCAACTTCTTCATCAGCAGCTCTTGTGTCGCCTCCTAAAACCTGGCACCCGGGGCGGACCCACCTTCCCACACCCCTGACGCTATGCCACTATTTTGGACATATCTACAACTTAATCTGTCAATAGACTCATGTGGAAATGTAGAAATGAACGACCCAGTGTCAGGTTCGAACCCCGAACCTCTTGCTCGGATATGCTCCGTCTTTCACCGGCGTATTTTGGTAGCTGGTGGTTTTTTGCGCTGGTGTATTTTTATGTGTGCCGTTCTAGTAGAGTTGGATTTCGGGTATTCTTCGACGCCACAAGTGCATTTCTCTTCTTGTTTTGTTCCTGTTTGTTTTTTGCTAATTCTTACCATGAAATCGTGGTTGACATGATTAGTGTGTGCGTGTGCGTGTGTGCGTGTGTGTGCGTGTGCGTGTGTGTGTGCGTGTGCATGCGTTTGCGCTTGTGGTTGATTTGCATGGGCTTAAACTGGTACACACACACACACATGCGCGTACTAATTACACGAGCCATATATTGCACATATGGTGTGACCGGTGTATGTGCATGTGTATGTATGTGTGTGTGCATGCAATTTCTCGAGAAAGCGTATTCGGTTATTCAATTGATCGTAGCTTGCAGTTTCGCGCGTTGTTTTGCACCGATCAAACATGTCAACTTTCCCGTACCATATGGCCGTAGTTCTGGCGTTGGTGGCTGCGGCAGCGTTTTCAACTGTTTTGTGCAAATTACTGTATTTTTACTCATTTGGACTAAACTTTCACTATAAAATATGGGTTATCTTATACATGAGAGTCCAGTATGTAATGATGATTGAACATTTAATGAAAGCATATGTCCAATTCTAAATTAATTTGTAGCTGACCAAGACATCTTTTTCAGCTATTGGGAGCTGTTTCAAATCTGCGAAGTTAGTGATGACGAGTTTAATTATCTCTATGATGAGTTAAGTTATTCATTACTAATTTTTTCATAATTTTTCCCTAAAAATTGAAGGGGTGTCTTATACACAATGCTCTCTTATATACGGGAAAATACGGATATGTATCAAAGCTTATGTAAGTAGATTTTTCTGCCATAAAAGCGTGACATTCCATCTGGTTACAGTCGGACTGCGACTTACCAGCACACATTATCAGATGACGTATCATTTACCCTTGTTGATGTGTAATACCCGTGTTATGATGGGTTTATTATCAAGTAAATAACGGTTTGTGGATTGAAGCGGGGAAGACATAGAATGGTAAATTGAAACCAACTTGGAAACCCCTGTATATAAAACATTGTTGTTCTTTCGCTTAAATTTGGCAGTCTGGCGACTTGAATCAAATGGAAACGGCAGCATTGATAGCGGTAGAAGTATGAGTATTGGCGCTGTGTCTATACTGTGTGTGAGGAGTCAATACAGATGTCTTTTTTACGTCCATGGTTTTTATTCTCTTCTCGCGTCCACGATGCCAGTGCGAATGTTTGATCTGACAGACACGCATGCTAGCTCAGTAGTTTTCTATATTTTTCACTCCATTGCCCCATGATTAATTGCCAATATTCCCAGTGGCTGATCCAGTGTGCAGTTTTGGGAGGGGCTGAATTGATTTTTGGTGGGTGGGCTGGATCTTTGGGTGATCAGTCATGTACATGCATCACTGCAAATTCTGCGATAATGCTTATATCACCAACTTCTACAGAAAACTTCTATTTTTCTTGACCTTTTAGTAAAGCTAGTAAGATTTTAGTATCTAGACCTCTTAGTAAGGTTATGAGGAGTTGATGGAAACATTTTGGGGGTTCAGCCCCCTGAGCCCCCTGGATCCGCTAGTGAATATTCCTTTGTTTCTCCTCATTTTTCTCCCAAATTCCACCCTGGCCGAAAAAGGTTAATAATTGTTTATTAATAATTGTCATCTGTCCGTATTCATGCTGTGTCACACTGTCAGTTGCAGCCCTGGCGAGTGAGAGCGCTGTTCATTGCCGACGCTCGTGACTCAATGCGACATGAACCTTCGATTGCACATAAAACAGCCATACAACTTTACTTCGGTCTAATGACATCTAGTTTACTAGACTGTACGCTGGTTTATGTGTGTCTGTCTCTCTCTCTCTCTCTCTCTCTCTCTCTCTCTCTCTCTCTCTGTGTGTGAGTGTGTATGTGTGTGCGTGCGTGTGTGTGTATGCTGTTCCAGTGGTTATCAATTGTGGAACCAAAGTCTCATGCGCTTGCAACTTGTACGTGCGTGTGTATGTGTGTCTGCGTGTATGTGTGTGTGTGTGTGTGTCTTTATGAGTTGAAAGCACTGCATGAGGTGTATTAGGAATCATTGCTATTTGATGATCGCAGTAATTGTGTGTGTGTGTCTGTCTGTCTGTCTGTCTTTGTGTATGTGTGTCTCCAGTGTGTTCGTTCGTGTTTCGTCAACTGTTCGTGCATTTTTGTGTACGGGGTTGAATGCACCTTCGTAGTGCATATGCGTGTGTATGTGTGCGTGTGTGTGTGTGTGTGTGCGTGTAGTTTTGCGTGAGCGTTCCCTGGGTTTGATTGGCTGTCGCCTTGTATGTGTGTGTGTGTGTGTGCTAGTGTGTGTGTGTGTGTGTGTGTGTGTGTGTGTGTTGATGCGGTGTGCCGTCTTTGATCAGCGACACATTTCACAGGCGCAGGTTATCGCGCCGTTGCAACACTCAACACAAAAAACTGCCGCCCACTTATAGCTGATTTTCTCTTTGCCAATTTGTGCCGTCTCTTCTCTGGTGTCTTCCTAGCATCTCTGTCTCGTTATCTATTGTTTGTGTTTGTGTGTTTGTCAGTGGCGTAACGTGGGGGAGGGCGGCAGGTTTTAAGGAGCGGTACGAGAGGTGTTGAATACTTTAAATTATCGTTATATCTTAGTCGAATTTATCAATATTCTGTTTCATATTTGCTGTTTTCATCTCAAATAACTGAAGGAAGGCAGGGTCGGTTAAAAATACTGTTCTCCCATTAAGTGACTAGAAGCAGGCACTATTATAAGGATTCGTCTCTTGAACTATATCGACTTATGGATATGCTAATTTCCTATTACAGTCGTGTCGAAGCGCACAGTTTCTTGCGGCTAAGTCACCCATAGGCATACATGATGGGATGGGCGGCGAAAAAATTATCCTAGCCTTCGCTACTGGCGTGTGTGTGTGTGTGTGTGTGTCTTGCTGTATTGTCATGGATCTGTAGTCCTAGTTGTTTGTGTGTCAATATGATTTCGTGCGCTGATTGAGTATGATTGATGACTGAAACATATTGGCTGGTTTGGGGTCAATTGCTGCTGGTCGCTCGTGTGTGTGTGTGTGTATGCGTGTGTGTGTGTGTGTGTGCTAATGATTTCGTGTAGATGCATTATCTGGCTTGTTCCCTGTGCTGCGAATCATGTCATCTGGATGCCAGCTCTGGTTATAGTCTCAGGTTGACACGTGCATATGTGTTTGTGTGTGCTTGTGCGTGTGCGTGTGTGTGTGTGTGTTTGTCCTCCGCGCTTGAGATTCTGTCTGGTCATCTCCCGAGATACACATCGAGATGAAATGTTTTGACAGTGCGAGCGCATGTATGTATGTGTATATGTATATAAACAACGCGGCACAGATACACACACACACACACACACACACACACACACACACACACACACACACACACACACACTAATGTTATCGTACTCAATCTGACACATACACATACCGACACACACACACACATACACACGCACTCGCAAACACATACATACGTAGGCACATACACACGTACATTGGGAATGCGCGCCTACGCTAAAATGATCCGTGTTTGCACTGTTGTTTGGCTGCTAGTGTTGTTGTTCGTGTTGATGCAATCCACCGATTTGACCTTTACACTAAGGCAGTGGCTTCCAACCTCTTTTGTGATCGAGTAACACTTGGATGTTTCGTACAGTTGACGCGTACGACTGGCATCCAGGAAAACACAATTCGATCAGATATCTAATTTTTACATAATTGTGCAATTAGAACACATAAACTAACTGAAAAAAACAGCTCAATGCGAGGGCTGTATCTGCTTCTTCTTCACCAGTTGTTAAATGAGGGATATTACTTTGCTCACGACACATCGAAAATCATGCCCTGGTGCCATTGCTTATGACCCCCAAAGTGTTCCCGTACCACCTGGAAGGTCCTGAGGTAATACAGGTAGGAAGCCACTGCTCCTAGGGTGTTTTGTGTGATGTAGTTGGACGAAAACTGTTTATGTCTGTTTTGTCCAACCTGACAGATGCGTATATCCTGGGGGGTATGGTGGGGTATATATACCCCACGACCAATGGACGAGGTATGAATATGCAACTATATCCCCCCATAATTTTGCTAAGGTCATTTCATTGGATTGTCATCACAATCAGCATAGCAAAATAGTATCAAGACACGACAAACGTGTGTGCAATTATATGCGATATACTTTTAATTGAGGTATATGTGTTGCAATTGAATAGGCGTAATATGATTGAAGGTCTCATGCAATTGACCAACTGAGTCAAATTTTAACACTAATGTATGATGGCTGTCATCTCCCCGAGCTTCGACACAAATATGCCCCTTAAATTCTTGGCGTTTTTCGTACGTTCAATTAAACCTTAACTTATTGATTTATTACGATATTTCATTTATTTTTGGACTTGTTTTTATTTATAATTATACAAATAGTGAGATGTCCATTTATTTATTATAATGTTCCGAATTTTTTATTTGAATCATGCTTTTGGGGAAAAATCCCAATAGAAAAGCTTCCCTATTTTTCAAATTATATTTGATACAATTTCACTGTTCGATATATACGAAACACTTTTTGGTCTATCTCACAATTTATTGATGTAACTGTGCTTGTTTAGGACCTATTTTACTCATCGATGCATTGTTGGATTGTGTTGCTCGGTTATTTTTGATGATTAGTTATTTTTGGGCTCGGTTTCTGCTACATTTTGTTGTGATCAGTTGTAAACAGTCACCAATAGAATGAATTCGTTGTACGTTTTGAATTGTTTTAGTTCCTGTTTTTCTGCTCTTCTATGCTCTAGTGGCAAGTATACAATTTAGATGTATACATACAATTATTTTCTAAATTAAATATGTGATGTCAATGAACACAGCAATATGATAAAAAAACGATAAACTTTCAAATATTATGGGGTTTTCTCATTGTTCTACTTTGTTTGTGCAGAAGCTTGGGTTTTTTTCGCTGCTTTGTTACGTTGGCTAGCGTCTGTGTGAATAATTGCTTGTATACGCTTACCATGAATCAAAATTTATCATTGGATATGGCTCGACACAGTGGCGTACAAAGGAGGGGCTAGATGTGATCCAAACTGCTCGAGCTTTTTGCGGATTCCAAGTCCGGATGTGTAGATTCGTGTATGATATAACTGAACCGTTTGAAGGCCGTTGAAAAGTTTTCAATACAGAGCGTTTTTATTGGCCTGCTTGTTAAGACAAATCCTAGCATCGCCTCTGTCACTGAGACATGCATTGCTGCACTCAGGTTGAATAGTATGGCTCACTCAATTTCACCTGTTTCCATATTTACACCTGCATGCACACATGTGTGTGTGTGTGTGTGTGCGTGTGTGTGTGTGTGTGTGTTTGTCAGTCTGTCTATCTGTCTCTCTGTATGTTTGGCGTTTGTTTATTGTCATTGCAAGAAGCTATGCGCCTATCGGTCTGTCTGTCTGTATGTATGCATGTCGATGTGTGTAAATCCAATATTTTGGAGCGGCCAGTCAATCTTTATGGCGCGCTTGTCTGCCAATGTATTTCATGCGTTTCGGTTGTCTCGTCTCTCTGTGCATGTATTTGTGTGTGTGTGTGTGTGTGTGTGTGTGTGTGTACGTGAATGTTGAATTATGGTGTGCACGCCGGTGCGCGTTATAATGGTCACAGGTCTATGTTCACGTCAGCCCTCTGTCTAATTTCAGTGTGCGTGTGTGTGTTTGTGTTTGTGTTTGTGTGTGTGAGTGTGTGTGTGTGTGTGTGTGTGTGTGTGTGTGTGTGTGTGTATGTGTGTGTGTGTGTGTGTATGTGTGACGTCAGCACTGACCTTGCGAGGCTGACAATAGATTCAATTAGCTGACCGGGCCATGGGTCGCACAGCGATCTCCTCTCGAGCGTAGTTTGATCTTTCTCACCACATTTAGCGTTTGTATGTCCGTCTGCATGTGTGTGTGTGTGCGTGTGTGTATTCTCACTGTTTCGTATGACGTTTGCGCTGAGAAAAGCGTTTTGTGTTTGAATTGTATTGTTATATATGTTAGTATTGTGATGTTTTTTATCCATGGCTCCTTATATCAAACCTATAAACTTTTTATTTACCAATTAGTAAACAAAAATTTAATTTGTATTGAATTTGAATATTTTGTTTATTGATTATTCTTATATACATTTGTATCCATATTCAATTTATTTATTCATTTATTTTTATAGCAGAAGTATATTGTTTGTATATGTTTCCATGTTCCTCATTTCAAATCGACTTTTGAGAAAAAATAATGTATTATTTTGCGGTAGTTTTTGCAAAGTCTTTGAAAGTCGTTTTTCCGGACATAGTCTCAAATTGTATTCCGAGTTTACGATTATATATTTTCAGCGAATTATGTGTACACATATGTGTATATCTATTTTTGTGTATTCTATGTTATTTATTAATTAAGTTTCATGTATCTTATATCGTATAAGTTGTCTGCATATTTGTAAGTCTGTGGCTTTTTCTTGTTGGTTGAGTAAATAATTGCATACATTAATATATTAGAACGCACGATTTTGTTAAAGTCGTGCACTTAACTGTTTTGTTCAGTTCCGTATTATCTGTGGACATATCTATTTGTATCTTGTGTATGTGTGTTTGTGTGTATGTGCCTGTTTCAAAGGCTTTCTTTGGCCTTATTTCATTTTGTGCTGAAAATTCACCCCTCACTTGATCGCAACACAATTGCAGCTGTTTCCATCTGCGTTGTCACCAGCTCCATTCTTGTTGATAATACCTACAAGCCAGTGGTTCCCAGCCTTTTTGTGATCGAGTACCACTCGGAGGTTTCGTACAGTCGCCGCGTACCACCTGGCTCTAGTGAATCTCACTTCTATCAGATATCACTACATAATTGTACATTGTATAATTTACAAGTAGAACACATGAACCAAGCGACAATGAAACACAACTCAATGCGAGCACTGAATCTGCTTCTCCTCCACCAGCTGGTAAATGCGGGACATTACTTTACTTTATCGGCACATCAAATAGTTTGTGAAGTAAAAATTAAAAAATTGTTTATCACCCCGAAAGTGTTCGCGTATCGCCTGAAAGGCCTTCGCGTACCACAGGTTGGGAACCACTGTTAAATGGCGTATAATGGCTGCCTCCATATCTTGTGTTCCCAATATTAGCCGGTCTTTTCCAGTATGTATTATTATGTTTTGTTTTACTGTTTCTGCCTCTACATAATTCTCTGCTCTATGCGAGTTTTTTATTTCGTCGTGCTGTGCCGCCTTTTGTATTGTGTTGCTCTCTCGCCAGTGTTCTTCGGCACCACATGATACCAAACACATGATATTGCGTATGTATGTACGAGATGTATGTATGCGAATGTTTGTGTGTTATTACTAGATGTATCTGTAGTAATGAGTCAGACAGGCTCGTGACTCCTGCCTTCCAGCTGTCGTGTTTTTTATTCAACATGCTTGTTGTTGATTGATTAATAATGTGGCTTTGTAATTGTGTCAGGTTTCTATTAGTTCATTTGCGAAACTACAATGCACCCCAGTTATAAGAGACCCGGTTATAAGAGAACCCCGGTTATATGAGAATATTTCTTCCGGTCCGTCTTCTATACTTTACGTGTAATTTTCCCCGTATATAAGATACTTTTTCCTCACTCTCGACGACTCTCTTTCATGCGGGGTACACTGTATGTATATCAGCGTCCCTTTCAACCTGTGTTTTGTAGGCCAAACTTTGATTTCTGCTAGATTTGGAAAATTCAAATAACTTCCTGTTCTAACAACTTATTATTTTCCAGTAAGACATCTGTAAAATGTGATCAAGTCTCCTCTAACCCTCCTATCTTCTAACGTTGGCAAACCTACATTTTTCATATATGTGTGTGTGTGTGTGCGGCTGGTGGCAGGTGATGCGCATGTTTCGCAGCAGTCAGCACACACACCAGCTGCCGCCGCACGTGTTCGCCGTGGGTCGGCGGGCGTATCGAGCGTTGTTGAGCGAGCGGCGCGACCAGGCCGTTGTTGTGCTGGGTCGCAGCGGCGCCGGCAAGAGCACTGCTTGTCGCCATCTGCTGCGCTACTGGACCACTACGACGGCGGCGGCGGCCGCGTCTCTCACAGGTGAGCGAGGAAGGATCTAGTAATGCGGGGGGTGATAGTGGCTGGTACAGCCGCTGTTGTGTATTGCAATCAGTGGTGCAATACAACGGTGCAACATGTTGATGTTGTGTTGGCGTCTGAGTTGAGAGTATACTGTGCAGTGTTCCATGATGTGTGTGTGTGTGTGTGTGTGTGTGTGTGTGCTTGTATGCGTGTGTGTATGTGAATGTATATGTGATAGTGTGCGCAGCCGTATTGCAATCTGGGCAGATGTCATTGATCGAGTTATTCAGTCTTTTCTGATAATTCTGGACCGGCTGCATCTCAACCTGGCCAGATGCGTCCTTTTCTTTGCGTGACATCTTGTTTACGGATGAGTGTATAACCGGTGAATTTTTTGTTTAGGAGCGTGCTATGTTGGAGTTAGTATGTTGGAGTATGTATGGAGTTATTGAATTGATCTGCGTGTAATTGCTTGTAGCCGATTGGCTGAAACACGCTTTCTGCCCGGGAAGTCTGGGTTCGATTCCCTGACGAGGTTAAACGTTAGGGTTCGTTTCTCGAAGGCATAACCCAATTGCCGCTGGGCGGGTTTCGTGTGCGCGTAGTCGTGCAGTTTTCTTTGTGTGCTCACTGCTTGACTGCGAGATAACCCGTATGTGTGTGTGTGTATGTGGCGGCCGGACCTGTGGTGTGCCAGCCGGGACCATGAGACTTTGCCTGCGCCGCAAATTACACGCGAGTATAGCCTTCTCCACTGTTGTGTTCTGATGCGTGATTACATTGATTTAATAGCATCTGTTCTGTTCTGTTCTTGATGTTGTTGATTAGCCGAACGTCTGGAGGCCGTGTGGACGTTGCTGGAGTCTTTCTGCAACTGCCGCACGGTGATGAACGTCAACGCGTCCCGGTGCACGTGCGTGTTCACGCTACACTTTGACCACGCCGGAGCGGTGACATCCGGCTCCGTGCAGGTAACACGCCAAACAGCAGCGGCCAACTGGCAGGGGGATGATCGCGGATTCATCTGACGGGTCCAGGGGGCTCGGGGCTGATGTCCCCCAAATGTTTCCGTCAACCCCTCATAATCAATAGATTCATTAAAAGAGGTCAAGAAAAAATATTTTTCCGTAGAATTTGTTGATATAAGTATTATTGCAAAGATGTTGCATAATGATGCATGCACTTGACTGATCGCCCCAATATTCAGTCCCTCCCGAAATTGCCCTCTGCATCCGCCACTGCTTGATTGGTATTGTTTGTACGGCGTGCCGAGGAAGATTGTAATGTAGGTCGAACGACACAAACTTACACATTTACACATGCACACACACTTACACACATACACACACAAATATGCATACACACACTGCACATACACACTTGCACACGTACATATCAAAATCCGTACACATACACAGACATAAACAGACATACAGGCATACATGCATACAGACACACATACATACAGACAGACAGATATACAGACATAAACAGACATACTTGCTTACACACACACATACACTTACATGCAGACACACAAATATAGACTTACATAGGCGCACACAATAATTATTCCTCATACACATCAAAACACACACACACACACACACATGCACATATACTTACACTTCCACACACACACACACACACACATGCATACATACACACATACATACACACGCACATACATACACACGCAGATACATACACACACACATGCATACACAAACATACATACACGTTATTTATCGTGATACACATGTATGTTTGTCATCAGCGTTGTATAGTGCGTGTTGAAGAATCTCCAACACCACATCATTGATATCAACGCCAGCACTGAATGAGCCAGCGTCCGTCTAGGTGGCAGCACCTACCATACGCTCAATCCTAATTGCTAAGCGGCAAATTTCAACCGTAGTGTGTATGTGCATGTGTGTGTGTGTATTTGTGTGTATATTTTGTTATTTACTGGACACGCGTATATTGAAAAGCACACACACACATATATATATGACATTAAAATTAAGTGTATATTGTTGACGATAGTCGTGTGTATTTACAACACACTGTTATTCACAAACTGTTTCTCGCGGCTCCCCGGAACGGTGCGATATTTTCCTACCCACGAGTTTGTGTGTATTTGTGTGTTGCGAGTGTGTGTGTGTGTGTGTGTGTGTGTGTCTTTTGGTAGCTTAGAATAAGTGGATCTTGTTAGTAATAATAATGATAAATATAATAATCATAATGACTCTTATTAATATGATTATTTTTATGTTGAAGAACATGATTATTGTTGCTACTATTATGAATATTATTAATAATAATGATATTATTATTATTATTATTATTTATTATTATTACTGTTATTTTTTGCAGGTGTTATTGTTGGAGCGAGATCGTGTGGTGCGACGGCCCGAGGGCGAGCCCAACTTCAACATCTTCTACCAGCTGCTCGCCGGCGCCGACGACTCGCTCAGACACAAGCTGCTGCTGGACGACGCCGGCACCGAGGCCAACAGCTTTATGACTCCTCTGCAGCGGGTCAGTGATGCTTGATTAACGCACGATTTATAGCAGTGGTTACCAACCTTTACTACACGGACCACTAGTGCAATGGCTCCTAATTTGGGGTAAATTACTTCATGGGGGGTAATAGTTACCCCTGGGGGTAATTTAGGAATTTATCGGGGGGTAATGAAGGAGAAACATCTCTAGTGTTTTAGTTTAGCCATATTTATCAATGTTGACAACATTTTGTTAAAGGGTTAATGTACTTAATGTGGCGTGCTAAATTGAGTAACTGAAATATATATATATATATATATATATATATATATATATATATATATATATATATATATATATATATATCGCATAAAGAAGTTGCACTCACGCACCCGGTAATGTTATATGATGAAAAAAGTATACTTCATCGGGCACAATTATTTATGTATTAGTACGACGTTTCGCCTCAACAAGGCTTTATCAAGTACTGTTTTATAAAATACATCAAAAAGACGAGCCAATAACACAACATATTTAGTAGATAAAAATGAATATAAACATTAAGACACGCGTATATGATTTTGACACACTTTTAAGTAAATAATATATAACTAACAATCGACAGTTACATGCAATAAATATTACCATTAAATCAGAATTTGCAATTAAGTTCAATTCCTTTGCAGCCGTTCATGATGCAGCTGGAGTCATTTTCTTGAATGTATGCTGCCTCTGCATATCTTCTAGTAGCATCGTCTAATATTCCGCTGTGTATAACTGTCCACTTTATCGATACTTCCATTTTGTTATGCTCTTCCATAAAATGCTTTATAATTGGACCTCCCAGCTTATAGTTGGAGTGTTCCAGGATCCTCACACGTACTGGCCGCGAGGTCTCACCAATGTAGATTTTTCCACATACCGTGCACACTATCTTATATATGACATTTTTCCTCCAACATAGTTTTCTGTCGGGACTCATGGATGTGGCACAGGTATCACATTGTGGTGCGCACCTGAAACGCTCTCTTGGTGGAGCGAAAATCCGCTTCAGCGGTCGACCCGGGTCGAACCACACCCGTATTTTCCCTTGGAGACCTGTTCTCTTGATGAGGGAATAACATTGTCGGCGACTGCTCTCACCCAGATACGGTAGTTTGATGAAATATTTGTCTTCCTTGCTTTCAGCTTGCTTGTCTACTCTGATATCTCTAATTGCCTTGTTCTTGCTCCTTTTGATCACATAGTCGGGGTAGCCATTTTGTCTAAATCGGTTCTCAATGGTCTTAATGGAATTCTGAAGTGTCGCCGGTGTAGTGGCTCTTCTCGAAGCCCTCACAAATTCCCCATATGCTATTGCACACTTAGCACTTTTTGGACCATTAGACATCCAAGATGTGATTGAGCCGCTGTGGTGAGGCTTCATGTATACCTCAGATACAAATTGTTCACCGTTGTAGCTGATGTTGCAGTCCAAAAAAGCCAGTCTGCCATTCTTCGGCAGCTCAATAGTAAACTCAATAAAATTTGAGATGGAATTGGCGGTAGCTAGCAACACTGCGGTGTCAATGTCGTCATACCAAGCTACAAATATATCATCGATGTATCTCTTGTATTTGAGTGGCCGATGAAATGCCGTTTGAAATTGCTGGTCCAAATAGTCGGCGAATATGATGGCCAGTTGAGGAGCCAGTGGATTTCCCATTGATAATCCTTCGATCTGTTTATAGAGTTTAGCTCCCTGAATGACGACATCATTTGATATGGCCATATTGACCAAATCAACAATATCCTCAACCGCCATCTCATGAAACATATCGTCTTTGGACTTGTTGTTAATTAAAAAGTCACGTAACACTTCATCTAGGCCCTTATTGTTGTCATCTGAGCAGCGTGGAATAGTGCCATATAAGTTTTTTATGTCAAGAGAGGCAAACCCCTTTACTCCGCATTGTGGTAGTGTTTTAAGCCACTGCAAAAACTCATCTGAACTTCTAAGATGTGCGGGTACATTATTGAGAAGTCCATCCAATTTCTTCGAAAGGCATTTTGCTAGTTTTGTGGCTGGCCCGTCGACTGCAGCAACTATGGGTCGCCCTTTCAGTTCTCCGACCTTGTGGTCTTTGGGTAAGGTGTAAGCCGAACTAGGCATTGGGAAGCTACATTTGAGCTTAGAGAGGCAGCTCTGAACAGTTTTGTTCTTTCTATATTTTTGTATAGCGTAGTCGAGGTTTTTGTTGAATTGGGCTTGCCTGGTGGATGGAAGCACAGATTTAATTTCCTGAAAATTTCCTCCCTCGACTGTTGATTCAGTCAGCATCCTCTCATAGTGCTCAGTGCTGAGTGCCATTAAACGTCCGGTCTTGTCTGTAGGAGTGATGACGTTATTGCTTTGCATCTTAATCTCTTTGATCTTATGCAACTCATCTGGCATTTTATTCGGTAAAAGTTTATGACTGTTTTTCAAAATCTTCATCGCCCCACCAGCAAATTCCTGTATTGCTTCATTTGGGATGCCATCTTTTTCCATTTTTGCGATGCTTTTTTGAATTGTGGCTCCACACTCTTTCGTAATTCGTCGACAATCTTTCCTGCAATATTGTTGAGGCACGTATGATGGACCATTGTTTAGCAAATTTCTGTGAGGAAGACCATCGTTTGACTTGTCTACAAACATTATCCTGTCGCTTTGTTCCGTCGCATCAAAACCGCACTTTGTCACCTTCTTCTCGGCCGTCGACAGCAAGTTATTAAACTTTTTCATTTTCTTTGTGTGCAGCTCATTACTCCATTCCACCATCCTGTTATGTTCATTTTGTTCAAGTGGAAATACTGCACAATTAAAGCTTTGCAGGCGTTCATATTCACAATCCAGTGTGAGCTGTAGCCATTCCTTAGCTTGTTTAGCCACTAATCTTTCGGCTTTTTCCGAAGGAAGAGTATTTTGTAGAATGTTCTTAACTCTGATACCTTTAGGAATAATCTTGTTTTTTCGGCAAAGTCGCAAAAATCTGATGTTGCTTCTGACTTGTTCCAATTTCTTGGCTTGGTGAAAGTTTGTCGAAATCCTCTGTGATGTATGCATTCTTGGCTCGCTTTTGTCTGTACTTTGAGTATTTGAATCAATTTCGCATAAAGAAGTTGCACTCACGCACCCGGTAATGTTATATGATGAAAAAAGTATACTTCATCGGGCACAATTATTTATGTATTAGTACGACGTTTCGCCTCAACAAGGCTTTATCAAGTACTGTTTTATAAAATACATCAAAAAGACGAGCCAAGAACACAACATATTTAGTAGATAAAAATGAATATAAACATTAAGACACGCGTATATGATTTTGACACACTTTTAAGTAAATAATATATAACTAACAATCGACAGTTACATGCAATAAATATTACCATTAAATCAGAATTTGCAATTAAGTTCAATTCCTTTGCAGCCGTTCATGATGCAGCTGGAGTCATTTTCTTGAATGTATGCTGCCTCTGCATATCTTCTAGTAGCATCGTCTAATATTCCGCTGTGTATAACTGTCCACTTTATCGATACTTCCATTTTGTTATGCTCTTCCATAAAATGCTTTATAATTGGACCTCCCAGCTTATAGTTGGAGTGTTCCAGGATCCTCACACGTACTGGCCGCGAGGTCTCACCAATGTAGATTTTTCCACATACCGTGCACACTATCTTATATATGACATTTTTCCTCCAACATAGTTTTCTGTCGGGACTCATGGATGTGGCACAGGTATCACATTGTGGTGCGCACCTGAAACGCTCTCTTGGTGGAGCGAAAATCCGCTTCAGCGGTCGACCCGGGTCGAACCACACCCGTATTTTCCCTTGGAGACCTGTTCTCTTGATGAGGGAATAACATTGTCGGCGACTGCTCTCACCCAGATACGGTAGTTTGATGAAATATTTGTCTTCCTTGCTTTCAGCTTGCTTGTCTACTCTGATATCTCTAATTGCCTTGTTCTTGCTCCTCTGCATTAATTAATTCTGATTTAATGGTAATATTTATTGCATGTAACTGTCGATTGTTAGTTATATATTATTTACTTAAAAGTGTGTCAAAATCATATACGCGTGTCTTAATGTTTATATTCATTTTTATCTACTAAATATGTTGTGTTCTTGGCTCGTCTTTTTGATGTATTTTATAAAACAGTACTTGATAAAGCCTTGTTGAGGCGAAACGTCGTACTAATACATAAATAATTGTGCCCGATGAAGTATACTTTTTTCATCATATAACATTACCGGGTGCGTGAGTGCAACTTCTTTATGCGAAATTGATTCAAATACTCAAAGTACAGACAAAAGCGAGCCAAGAATGCATACATCACAGAGGATTTCGACAAACTTTCACCAAGCCAAGAAATTGGAACAAGTCAGAAGCAACATCAGATTTTTGCGACTTTGCCGAAAAAACAAGATTATTCCTAAAGGTATCAGAGTTAAGAACATTCTACAAAATACTCTTCCTTCGGAAAAAGCCGAAAGATTAGTGGCTAAACAAGCTAAGGAATGGCTACAGCTCACACTGGATTGTGAATATGAACGCCTGCAAAGCTTTAATTGTGCAGTATTTCCACTTGAACAAAATGAACATAACAGGATGGTGGAATGGAGTAATGAGCTGCACACAAAGAAAATGAAAAAGTTTAATAACTTGCTGTCGACGGCCGAGAAGAAGGTGACAAAGTGCGGTTTTGATGCGACGGAACAAAGCGACAGGATAATGTTTGTAGACAAGTCAAACGATGGTCTTCCTCACAGAAATTTGCTAAACAATGGTCCATCATACGTGCCTCAACAATATTGCAGGAAAGATTGTCGACGAATTACGACGTGTGGAGCCACAATTCAAAAAAGCATCGCAAAAATGGAAAAAGATGGCATCCCAAATGAAGCAATACAGGAATTTGCTGGTGGGGCGATGAAGATTTTGAAAAACAGTCATAAACTTTTACCGAATAAAATGCCAGATGAGTTGCATAAGATCAAAGAGATTAAGATGCAAAGCAATACCGTCATCACTCCTACAGACAAGACCGGACGTTTAATGGCACTCAGCACTGAGCACTATGAGAGGATGCTGACTGAATCAACAGTCGAGGGAGGAAATTTTCAGGAAATTAAATCTGTGCTTCCATCCACCAGGCAAGCCCAATTCAACAAAAACCTCGACTACGCTATACAAAAATATAGAAAGAACAAAACTGTTCAGAGCTGCCTCTCTAAGCTCAAATGTAGCTTCCCAATGCCTAGTTCGGCTTACACCTTACCCAAAGACCACAAGGTCGGAGAACTGAAAGGGCGACCCATAGTTGCTGCAGTCGACGGGCCAGCCACAAAACTAGCAAAATGCCTTTCGAAGAAATTGGATGGACTTCTCAATAATGTACCCGCACATCTTAGAAGTTCAGATGAGTTTTTGCAGTGGCTTAAAACACTACCACAATGCGGAGTAAAGGGGTTTGCCTCTCTTGACATAAAAAACTTATATGGCACTATTCCACGCTGCTCAGATGACAACAATAAGGGCCTAGATGAAGTGTTACGTGACTTTTTAATTAACAACAAGTCCAAAGACGATATGTTTCATGAGATGGCGGTTGAGGATATTGTTGATTTGGTCAATATGGCCATATCAAATGATGTCGTCATTCAGGGAGCTAAACTCTATAAACAGATCGAAGGATTATCAATGGGAAATCCACTGGCTCCTCAACTGGCCATCATATTCGCCGACTATTTGGACCAGCAATTTCAAACGGCATTTCATCGGCCACTCAAATACAAGAGATACATCGATGATATATTTGTAGCTTGGTATGACGACATTGACACCGCAGTGTTGCTAGCTACCGCCAATTCCATCTCAAATTTTATTGAGTTTACTATTGAGCTGCCGAAGAATGGCAGACTGGCTTTTTTGGACTGCAACATCAGCTACAACGGTGAACAATTTGTATCTGAGGTATACATGAAGCCTCACCACAGCGGCTCAATCACATCTTGGATGTCTAATGGTCCAAAAAGTGCTAAGTGTGCAATAGCATATGGGGAATTTGTGAGGGCTTCGAGAAGAGCCACTACACCGGCGACACTTCAGAATTCCATTAAGACCATTGAGAACCGATTTAGACAAAATGGCTACCCCGACTATGTGATCAAAAGGAGCAAGAACAAGGCAATTAGAGATATCAGAGTAGACAAGCAAGCTGAAAGCAAGGAAGACAAATATTTCATCAAACTACCGTATCTGGGTGAGAGCAGTCGCCGACAATGTTATTCCCTCATCAAGAGAACAGGTCTCCAAGGGAAAATACGGGTGTGGTTCGACCCGGGTCGACCGCTGAAGCGGATTTTCGCTCCACCAAGAGAGCGTTTCAGGTGCGCACCACAATGTGATACCTGTGCCACATCCATGAGTCCCGACAGAAAACTATGTTGGAGGAAAAATGTCATATATAAGATAGTGTGCACGGTATGTGGAAAAATCTACATTGGTGAGACCTCGCGGCCAGTACGTGTGAGGATCCTGGAACACTCCAACTATAAGCTGGGAGGTCCAATTATAAAGCATTTTATGGAAGAGCATAACAAAATGGAAGTATCGATAAAGTGGACAGTTATACACAGCGGAATATTAGACGATGCTACTAGAAGATATGCAGAGGCAGCATACATTCAAGAAAATGACTCCAGCTGCATCATGAACGGCTGCAAAGGAATTGAACTTAATTGCAAATTCTGATTTAATGGTAATATTTATTGCATGTAACTGTCGATTGTTAGTTATATATTATTTACTTAAAAGTGTGTCAAAATCATATACGCGTGTCTTAATGTTTATATTCATTTTTATCTACTAAATATGTTGTGTTCTTGGCTCGTCTTTTTGATGTATTTTATAAAACAGTACTTGATAAAGCCTTGTTGAGGCGAAACGTCGTACTAATACATAAATAATTGTGCCCGATGAAGTATACTTTTTTCATCATATATATATATATATATATATATATATATATATATATATATATATATATATATATATATTGGAACTACAATTATTATGTGTGTATTTGTATGTGTGTGTGTGTGTTTGCAGTACGAGGAGATACAGAGTGCTGCTGTAGCGTGGAGTCGCGTGTTGAGTGCGGCCGCCGTCGTGCACATCACGCCGGTCGAGTGTCACGTGTTGTGGTCGGTTCTGGCGGCCGTCGTTCACCTGGGAGCCGCCGGCGTCTGCACAGGTGCCACTGCTCTACTCACCTGTGGTCCCAATCAGTGTGTGTGTATTTTATTAGTTTTGTGTCTGTGTGCGCTTGCCACTCAGAACAATTGGTACAGAAACAAAAACCATTATATAGATGTGTCTCTATAGGCGCGTTTATGCGTGTGTGTTTATACATATGTATGTGTATATGCTTATGTTCAAATGTGTATGTGTATCTGTATAGGTTTATGTGCAATTGTGTTTGTGTTTGTGTTTGTACATAAGTGTTATATACCCATGTGTTCGTGTGTGTATGTCCGTCTGTGTTTGTGTGTTTGTGTGTGTGTGTTCTAGCAGACAGCGCAGGTCGGTGTCAGTTCGCCAATGTGTCGGCCGCCGGACGAGCGGCCACACTGCTCGGCGTGCGTGTCGAGCAGCTGGCGCGCGCCGTGTTTGCCACGTGCGCCACGAACGCCGCCGCTGCGTCGCCAGTGTCGCCGAATGGCGCGCGCGACGAGTGTGTCGACGCTCGCGGCGCGCTCGAGGCGTTTGTGGCCGGGCTGTACGCTCAGCTGGTGGCCGCACTCGTCTCGCTCATCAACCGGTCAGTGATGCCAGTCAGGTATATTTGCCGGATTTGGCGATATTCTGTCAATGCAGGTGTGTTTATATGTTCTAAGATTTCAAACCTTTTCCCTTTCAACTCGCCCCTCGTCACTGGGCTAAAACACCAGCCTTCCCTCCCTTCCAACAAACTCCAAATCAATAGAAAATTTACTAATCTATTTTTACAGAGCGCGCCTCAAATACACTTTCAATGTCTGGCGTTATATTGTGTATGTGTGTGTGTGTGTGTGCTGGATGATGTGGAGCAGTTGTATTGAGCCTGCGGGCAGTGGAGGTTCTTCAACATCATCAACAGCATCATCATCGGCGATGTCGTCGCGTCGTCGCATTGTGCTGGTGGACGCGGCCGGCGTGCAGAATGCTGCCAGCTGCGGCCGACCGACGGGCGCCACGCTCGACGAGCTGTGTCTCAACTATGGCCACGAGCGACTGCAACTTCTATGTCAACAACGTGTCGTCGTGTGCCAGCGCCGTCGCTACGTGCAGGTGCCCACACACACGCACACACACATGTAGGTTTGCGCACTTGCACCTTTGTACGTACATACACGAACTAGCACACATATACACTATAGCGGACACACACACACACACACACAGACACACATACGCACACACACACACACACACAGAGACACACACACGCACACATGCAGACACACACATACAGACACACACTCACAGACACACACAAACCCACATATACACATACACATATGTCTATATACATATATACACGTTTGCACACATACAAATACACACGCGTTTTATTCGTATGCATACAGACATTCATTTTCAGCGCTACAGAAGTCAATTAACATGTCCTTGTGCAAATATATCACATAACACATATGACACACACACATATATATTTGTATAGTGAAAGTAAAGCTGTGTGATATATACAGTGTGGCCTGACTGTGCGTGTGTGCGCGTGTGTTTGTGTTCTTGTGTCGTGTATGTATAGTGTGCAGTGTGTGTGTCCATATATGATCGAGTGTATTTGCGCCTTTGAGATCTTTTGTATCAATTGCGCATTACAAGTGTTGAAATAAATGAAAAATGAAAATGTGCGTATATGTGTGTTTGTGCACGTGCTTCTTGCAGGAGAACATTGAGCTGAACTTGACCGAGTTGGACTGTGATCTGTCGACGCCGGCGCCTCTTGTGGCCGCACTGGATCAGCCACCAGTGACGGCGCCACCACAGACCGTGCAGTCGGACGCCAGCAACTCGCTGTCACACGCTACCAGCAGGTATCAGCGACACAGCTATCAACACAAGGAGAATAGCCGACACTGAAGCGTAGGCGTAATGGTCCGTAGGCGTAATGGTCCGTAGGCGTAATGGTCCGTTGGCGTAATGGTCCGTAGGCTTGATATCCTTAGCTCCGTATAGACACACAGAAACGGATACACACGCACATAAACGAACATATGTGTGTACTGGGACACACACACGCTGTTGACCTATGTGTGTCTGTTTAAATGGTTTCATTTATCACAATTTATCATTTCACACACAAACAATACAGTGATAGGGTAAAGGTGGCAAATGTCCGCCGAGCATGAGTTTCATAGCAGACATGAAAGTTACGAGATTGTCACAATTGAATAGGAGACAATCATAAACAATTGTGATTATGAATCATTCATTCAAAAACACAAACACGATTATCATGTAGTACTATCAAGCATAATATACTGTCACATTATCAAGCATACACCTGTGGTTCCCAACCATTGGGGTGTGACCCAAACCTGGCTTGCCAATTATATTGGGTCGCTAAAAGTTCGTGGAAAACTAATAGTTCGCCTCTAGAACACATTATAATTATATAATGTAATAATTAAAATGCATTATGCCTTGTTCTAGGATTATAATCAGATCACAATCTTGATTTGATCAACGCACATCCTTATTAATTTAAATTATGATAAAAAGCTTAACAATTACATATATATGCAATTTGTCGATTTGTGTAGGTTTGGGTCGCGATGCTTGATTTGTGCAAAAATCTTGGCTCGCTGCCAAAAAAGATTGGGAACCACTGATATACATAATATGCAGAAGTCACTCAAACAAAAACATCATGTAAGTGTATGTGTGTGTCGGTGTGTGTCGGTGTTAGTGGTCGTGGCGAGAGACAAGGCTTGTTCTGGCTGTTGGAAGATGCTGCCTCCAGGCGTCCTGTCCTAACTGACTCACAGTTTGTACAAGCTCTGGCTGGTGCCTTCAACGCGCGCGGTACAATCAACATGCTCACACACACACACACAAATACACACACACATACATACATACATACACACACATTACATTGATACATTTATAACGCGCTCTTCACTCGTGGGTCTCTAAAGCACTCACACACACACACACACACACACACACACACACACACACACACACACACACACACACACACACACACACACACACACACACACACACACACACACACACACACACACACACACACACACACACACACACACACACACACACACACACACACACACACACACACACACACACACACACACACACACACACACACACACACATATATATATATATATATATATATATATATATATATATATATATATATATATATATATATATACATACACGCAAACGCATACACATACACACACACCCACACGTTCACGCACACAGATACGCGAGCACAACCAAAATAAACAGAGATACAAATACCAAAACATGGATGAAGACAATCTACAGAGACACAAACACAATCACGTACACAAGTATGCATGGACATACATACACGTGGACATACACGCACACATACACACGAACACGGACATACATACATACGAACACGGGCACACGCACACACCCTTACGCACACATAGAGAAATACTTACATACACAAACTGACGTCTATTGAGCTCTGTGCAAACTTAGTGTGTGTGTGGGTCTGTCTGTCTATATTTGTAATTTGTAATTTTGTAATTTATGATGTATTGCCACGGAATAATCACACACACACAGTAACAACATAAACAATAAACAGTGACAATGTTGGTTGAGCCGCGGCTCTTGAACGAACATGTATAATTTCACATTGTTATACGACACGCATGATATTTGCAATAATATATACGCAAAGAACAATCACTATATTAAAAAAATATTCGACAAAACTTACAGTACATCGACACGATCTTCGAGAAAACGTACAGTACAGCGACAGTACAGCACAAACAGTACAGTACAGCAACAGTACACAAACAGTACAGCAGTTGGGTTAATATCACAATTGTGAAATCGGAATCCATTCAAATATATGCCTATGTGTGTGTGTGTGTGTGTGTGTGTGTGTGTGTGTCTGCGCATCTGAGACTGCGCAATATAAATAATTAAATAAAGGAAAATCAACAAATTAAATGTATTTGTATGTGCATGTGTGCTTGTGTGTCTCTCTATATTCGTACGTGTGTTTCTTTCTTTCTCCGTCTGTCTGTATATGTATGTATGTGTGTGTTTGTGTGTCTTTCTATATTCGTGCGTGTGTTTCTCTGTATGTGTGTCTGTATATCTGTCTGAACGTGTGTGTATTGTATTGTATTGTATCATTTATTGCCAAAAAAACAACATCACACAGGTAACACAAAATAACGAAAACATCAGAGGCAATATAGTCTGTCAAGCCATGGCTTGTTAGACAGACAATAAATATTTTTAATCTAGATTTGTGCAGTGCAACAAATTACTACAAAACATATGCTAAAACAAAACATGCAACAGAACAATGCAAAAACAGAATATATACAAAACAAACAATACAGTCATACTGTGAACGTACAAATTATGTGTTTGCCTGGAGGTTATACAAGTGGTGTTTAATTTTCGCTTTAAACGTATCTATAGACATAATGGTATATGCTGATTTAATACAAACCGGTAGACAGTTCCAAAGTTTAGGCCCAAGGTATAATATTGAATTTTTGAAGAGGCTGGTTCGGAAGGATGGACATACCAAATTCACATTATTTCTACGTGTTGTTAATGAGTGCCCTTGAATTTGAAATATGGCATCATTATTTTTCATTGATCTGTATATGGTAAGATACAAGAAATACTTGTGCACATTCTCAAGTTTTAACATTTTCTGGTTGGCGAATATCTCGTCAGCTGAATACCTGCTTTTCTTGAAGAAAATTAGTTTCAGGATGCGTTTCTGAACAGTGAAGAGACATTTTAAAAATGATGGCCATGTGCAGCCCCAGACTGATATGCAGTAAATCAATTTGGAATAGCAAAGGGCATAATACAAGGTTTTCATTGCTTCCGTAGTCAGAGTTCGTCTGGTACGGTATATGACACCTGCTGTCCTAGATAATGCCCTACATACACTGGCAATGTGTTCGTTCCAATTGAAATATTCATCTATTATGACACCTAAAAAGTGTGTGCTCTTAACCCGCTGAACAACATTATTTCCAAGTTTTAATGTGTGCAGAGTATGTGTCAGAGACCTGTTTTGAAATAACATGACATGTGTTTTTTTAACATTAAGTTTCAGCTTATTATGTTCTGTCCAAAGATTTATATCATCTAACGTTTGGGACAATTTCAAGTGAAGATTTTGTAGGTCGTGATCGGAAACAATGAAACTGGTATCGTCTGCATACATGGTGAAATAGGCATTGCTAGAATTTATTATATCATTTATATACACTAGGAACAAAATTGGGCCCAAAATGGACCCCTGTGGCACTCCGCTCTTGATCACACTGTACTGAGAGCATACATCATTACAGAAAACCATTTGTTTACGATCGGCCAAATAACTTTTCATTAAATCTAGAGGGGGACCCCTTAATCCACACTTTTGTAATTTAAACAGTAATATATCGTGATCTAGCGAGTCGAAGGCTTTAGAGATATCTATAAAAACTGATGCCACGTGGGATTTTTTGTCTAATTCAGAATAAATTTTTGACGCAAAGTGCAGCAGAGCCGACTGCGTGGACCTGTTTTTTCTAAATCCGAATTGACAGTTCGCGAGTAAGTTGTTTTTTTCAAGGAAATGAATCAATCTGTAAGCAATGGCCTTTTCAAATATTTTGCTTACCACTGGGAGAATTGATATTAGTCTATAATTATTGATACACGTTTTTGACCCCGATTTATGCAGTGGTAGAGATTAAGCAATTTTCAGAGAGTCTGGGAATATTCCACAACTGAAGGAGAGATTAATTATATGAACCAAAGGAGGTACTATATAGCTTACCACCGATTTTAAGATATTTGCGTTTAATTTATCAAACCCCGCCGAATTAGATTTTAGGGACAATATGTAGCCTTTTATTTCACTCACAGTGCATGGGACTAAATACATGGAAAATAAAGGAGATGGATCTAAATACTGACTGAAATTGGATTTTTTTAAGGTGATGTTAGCGGTGGGACCTTTATCCACCAGATTAACAAAATGTCTATTGAAAGCATCAGCAACTTGATTGTCCGAAATACCATCTAAATTAATGGGTATATTACTTTCATTTTTACGTCCCAAGACCTGGTTAATCACCTTCCATGTTTTCTTAGGATTGCCTTCACAATCTTTTAACTGACTCTTGTAGTACTCGTTCTTAGCGGCTTTTAGAATAGAAGTCAACTTATTTCTATACTGCTTATACCTATCCTTGTATGTGAGCGGCCACTTGTGAGCGAGTCTTGCTAATCTGTGCTTTTCTCTAATACTTTGGATTAAACCTGCGGTCAGGTAAGGAGATGTATTTTCGAATCTTCCTGATCTAGCAATCTTCAACGGAAAGTTTCTTGAAAAGGCACTGCAGATCATATTTGTGAATTTATTATATGCGTCGTTTGGGCATATTGCTGAATTGACATCATTCCAGTTCATTTCTGCCACCTCGTTGGAAAATGATGTCATATTTATCTGGCTGAAATCGTGCCTCAATATCTGACGGTGTGGTTTTGAGGGAGCACCACTCTCTCGAAAGCAAGAGATAATCGGACAGTGATCAGAAATGTCGGTGAAAAGTATGAAATTGCTTGTGTTTGCAGATACCCTGTTATGCCAAATGTGGTCTATAAGTGATACAGAGTTGTTTGTTATTCTGGTTGGTCTTGTGGTTGAAGGAAGTAACGAATAGTTGTACATACTATTTTTAAACTCTTCCACGAGACTGCTGTTAGACAACAAATTGATGTTCCAATCTCCAAAAAAATAAACATGTTGATATGATCTGCGGCCTATAAAAAGCAAAATATCACTCATAATTTTGATAAATTCTGTGTGATTCCCATTTGGCGGTCGATATACAGAGATTAAAATACTTTTCTTGTTGTTGTTCATAATCTCTACACATACACACTCCAGTGCAGGATCACATCTACATAATTCATATAGCACAGTAGAGGGAAATACATCTCTCACATACATACACACTCCCCCGCCTTGTCTATTACGGTGGATTGCATGCATGGAATAGTTAGGAATTCTATAGAGTGAGGCAATATCATCATTTAATCTGGTTTCGGAGAAACCTATCACATCAAACTCTTTGTTGCTTAGACTCAGTACCTGATCAACAAAACTTTGCAAATTTGCGGGTACACTAGCAATATTCAGCGCGAGAATGGAAAACCCATCATTGTCTCTAATCTCAAGCCCACTTTCCATGCTCACATATTTAGAAGTTGCAGCTTCATAACCATTATGCTGTGCCAAAAAGTGATTCACTCCATTTGTATCATATTTGTCATAATGAAATTCTAGCGGATCGAAATTTTGATTATCCAATTCACATGGAGCACCATTATTGATTTTTTCAAACACATATCGAAAATATGAATTATGTTCCTTGCTTATAGACGAGTCAGACATGATTCAGATTTGAAGTAAATTAATCAGTAACAAAACCGAAACACACTCACAGTTTTTAGCGCTTTTTGTTGACCCTCTGCGACTGTGTGCGCGTCGTAGTTCTCCCGCCAACCGCTGCTCCCGGTGTAAATATCCGCTCTGCGCCACCGACCGCACCCGCCACTCTCTCATTGGTGGTCTGAGTTGCATCGACCACCCGCGACTCATCACCGGTAGTAGTGCCAGATCCAGCTCGCACAGCTCCATTAGCGCCAGTGACATTGGTCTCCCGCATTGCCCCATCATGTCTTTCCCTGATGATGAGGCGGGCCTGCCGAAAGTAGGCGATCTTGCCAGCTTCTCTCGCAGTTTTCATCTCCGGCATTTGTCGCATCTTCTCCGCTAGGGAGGCCGGTGACAGGTCTTCATTCACGAAGATCCCGCTGCCCTTGAGCTTTTTCGCATTGCGCGTGACATTGTGCTTATCATGCACATTTTGGAACCGTACTAAAATAGTTCGCGGTTTTCTGTTATCCTTTGAGCGACCGACACGGCGTGCCTCCTCAATAGTCGCATTGTCGATTCCAAGTTTGTCCTTTAACAATTTGTTGGCCACCACTGCGGTTTCCTCGCATGTTTCTTGGGAGGAACACTCTGCCAGTCCTGCAATCCTGATGTTCTTCCTTCTGTTATAGTCTTCTGTAGTTCTCAGTCTTTCTTCACATTCCGCAATTTTCTTGAAATTCCCATCTTCGCTCTTTTTCAGCAAACTCACCTCCTTCTTCAAGTCTCTTATCTCTGCGTGAGCAAACTCCAAGCTCTTCTCCATCTCCCTGATGGTCTCCTCCGCGACAGAGATTCTGCTGTTCTGTTCCCTCACCACCAAGTCCATAGCCGACCTGAACGCTCTCTCCTGCGAATCCATCATAAGCTTAACAGTTTCGATATCCATTATGACACGACCTTCACTTATACCACTCGAACTTTAGCCAACACAGACAAACACAACCTTCACACAGCACGATCAACTGAAGTGTGTGTGTGTGTGTGTGTTGAGCACAGGCGACGATCGTCTGGTGAGTGTTAGTGAGGGTGGCGGCGGCAGTGGCGGTGTCAGGGTGCACCATTGTCAGGGCACCAGTCCAGTGACGTACGACACCAGTGGCTGGGTGGCTGCCGTGCGTCGGGACTGTATTGCCGGCCGGCGAGCTGCCGTTCTACTGCAGGAGTCTCACAGGTACTGTAGATGCCGGTCGTTACGCCCATATTTTAATGTAGAATAGGCTCAGTGTACACACAAGTACGGCATCATCGTACGGCAAGTATGGCTCAGTGTACGGCATTAGAATAGGCTCACTACGTATTTTCCATGGTGGTCTTAATGGTCACAACTATTTCACGGTAAAATATTCAGTCTGCCAAAGTTTTGTTTATCCCAGGAGAGCAAGCTTCATTATAGTGTGAATTATATCGATGTTAATTAAGTATAAATATGTGCAATTGTTTGATGAAAACCGTGAATTATCAGGTACATGATAGGAAGGGACGGATTTTTAAACGTATTTTATATGTATAACAGATCAATTGAAAAATACTACCGGAGAGAAGTTCAAATTTTAGGTGGGCTTATTGTACTGTACTACTAAAAACTAGTATTTCAGGCCTGAAAAGTGACATAGGTCTAATAGGCAGGTGGCTTAATGACCGCGATCTACGGTAACTCCCCCACTACATCCGCTGTTGCCCGCTCTGCTACTACTGCTGAACACGGGCGGATCTAGAAAGGGACTGGCACCCTCGCTTTTTTGCTGTTGTTGACATTAAGGAGTGCACGGCAATGTGTTGATACTTTATATGAGACTAGTCCCGCTGTGAGCCCATCTACAGCCGGGTAATTGCCCGTAAACTCAAGCGGTGAGGTGTTCATAAATAAACCGGGGCCAGGGTTCGAACCTGTGACACGATAGTTCAGCGCCGAAGCCACTGAACTACTGAGCGGCGTTTTCTGTTTGGTGTAACCGTTATGATATCTCTAGATGATATCTGTATCTAGATGTATATAGTGATCTGTATATGCACCAAGCTAATCCCCAGCTACCCTCCCCTTTAATATTTTCTTGTTCCGCTCCTGCTGCAGAGGCGTATCTATATAAAGATAAACCTCCCACTTTTCGGTGATTATTTTGTGTCGCAATTGTGTTTGTGTTTGTTGCGTCTCAACGCAATATGTTAAGAAAACTCGCAATGAAGAATCCAACATTATTATTCAAAAACCAACACAACTATAAGCCTTATGAGCAAATGCAGAAGAAAATATGATATACTCAATGTGTATCCTGCCATCCCACACACACACACACACACACATGCACACACACCAAACCCCAAAGCTGCCAGTCACATATGCCAAGGATTGTGAAATATGACAAACAAGGATCACAAGGTGTCAATCCGCTACAGTGTTGTAATGCTATTTCCAGTGTTTCGACTGTTTAAACTAGATGCATACACATATATACCCAGCAACACACACACACACACACACAAAATCATGCACACACACACACATACACACACACACAATAATTCGCACATGTCACACGTGTCAACAACTGTGAATAACATAAAATAGCTTAAAAGGATCAAGGGTGTTTAATTTATAAACTTGGGCTAAAATACCAGGAATAATATAAAATTAGGTTGATCATACCTGAAATATATATTGAACCGTCCGTCTGTCTGTCTGTTTTTATGTGTGTGTGTGTGTGTGTGTGTGTGTGTGTGTGTGTGTGTGTGTGTGTGTGTGTGTGCGTGTATGTGTATGTGTCTGTTTGTATGTCTGTCTGCATGTGCGGTTGTAATACTTGACCAGCTTCACATGCTCGAGCGTTGTTTGTAGGCTATAGTTAATAGTATAGCCAACGCCAAGTTGATACCTATTGTTCACTGTGTTTTTCACGTTAGTGAGACCGACAGTGGAGAACAGTGGGAATTGGTGTGTTTGTGTGTGTGTGTGTGTGTGTGTGTGTGTGTGTGTGTGTGTGTGTGTGTGTGTGTGTGTGTGTGTGTGTGTGTGTGTGTGTTTATGTGTGTGTGTGTGTGTGTGTGTGTGTGTGTGTTTATGTGTGTGTTTGTGTGTGCTTGTGTGTGTGTATGTGTGTTTGTGTGTGCTTGTGTGTGTGTGTGTGTGTGTGTGTGTGTGTGTATGTGCTTGTGTGTGTATGTGTTTATGTGTGTGTATGTGTGTGTGTGTTTATGTGTTTATGTGTGTGTGCTTGTGTGTGTGTGTTTATGTGTTTATGTGTTTGTGTATGTGTTTGTGTGTGTGTTTATGTGTGTGTGTGTGTGTGTGTTTATGTGTTTGTGTATGTGTTTGTGTGTGTGCTTGTGTGTGTGCTTGTGTGTGCCGACAGAGAGCCGGTGAGTCGTCTGTTTGTGGCTGCGCGTGCCGCTCTCTCGTCCTCTGCCTCGTCTTCATCCTGTGCTCTATCACTGTCCAGCCTGGCGTCCGACCGTGTCGACACTGACAGCGGTAGCGGTGGCGGCCTGTCGTTGTCGTCGCTGCGTCGTGCGTCCAGCGTTCGCCGTATGCTCGCGTCACCAGCCATGTCTGCCGGCGGCGTCGGCGTGCGAGCCAGTCGTGTCATTCTCGCCAAACTGCAAATGGTTAGCGCAAGTGTCTCGGTGGTGCGCTGGCCGTTTTGGCCGGTGTGTATGTATGTGTGTGTGTGTGTGTGTGTGTGTGTGTGTGTGTGTGTGTGGGTGGGTTTTTTATATCGTTGTATGTGGGCCTGTATGTGTTTGTGTTTGTCGGTGTGTGTGTGTGTGTGTCTATATGCGTGTTTGGGTGTGGGCGTGTTTCCGTTTGTAAATTTGTACTTTATTGGACATTCTTCGTTGAACTCTCCTGAGGCGTCATATGGTCTAACAGGCCGGTGCGTTCCACCAACTATCATCATTAGGCTTTTAAGTCGTAATATTTGTGGATTTTCTCGTTTATTTGTGTGTGTGTGTGTGTTTGTGTTTGTACCACGACGTATAGGACGGCCTGTTGGAGCGTGTTGCCGGCTGCAGTTGCCGATTTGTTCACTGTCTTCTGCCGCAACACAACGCCGGCATTGTGCAACTCAAGTCTCCACCATCACACTCATCATCGTCACTATCATCATCACCGTCATCACCGCCGGCGGCTTCATCGTCGATTTCGACGCTGCTCTCGTCGTCGACGTCGACGGCCGGCGCGATGAAGCCGGCAGACATTTCCATCAATGTTCCGCTACTGCGCTCTCAGGTCAGTGGATGTTTACATTTATGGTGTTATTGTAGTCAGGCAGAATATTTTCCTTGATACACACGAGGTTGAGCTGGATTGCAAGTAAGTAGCTCACGATTTTCATGCGCGTTTTCTGCATTCATCGAGCAAGTTTTTGATCGCTTGCCCTGATGCCTCTCAACACTTGGCCAACGTTTTGTGCATGCGCTCTTGACATACAGCTCGATACATATTTGGAATACTTGTTATACGTGGCTGCTTTTGAATCGTCTGTATGAACGACGTTGAGACAACTTTGATTATAAGACGTATATCACTCAACAATAGCTGCACGCATGTGGTTATATTTTTGCGTGTATTTTGATGGCTTCAGCTTCGTGGCGCTCAGATTCTCGACGCGGTTCGTCTGCACAAGCACGGCTATCCGCATCACATGCCATTTGCCGAGTTTGTGCGCCGTTTCAGTCTGCTGACGACCGGCACGCCATCTGGTGTCAATCGAGGCAAACACAGCGGTGATGGCTCGTCTGATGCGCGCCAGCAACTTGAACAACTGCTGGCTCAGCTCGAACTGGATCCACTCTGCTATCGCCTCGGCCTCACTCAGGTGAGTGCGCCTTTCTTAATGTATGTGATCGTTTGTATTGGTTGCGTTGCGTGGGTTTGTTTGTATGGTGCCTGTGTGTGTTTGTGTGTGTGTGTGTGCTTGTGAGTGTGTGTGCGTGTGTGTATGTCTGTGTGTGGGTATGTTTGCGAGTGTGTGTGTATGTCTGTGTATGTGTCTGTGTATGTTTTAATGTCGATTTATTTCATGTTAATTTTTCGCCATATGTCATATTTTACAAAGCCAAACAACGCACATACACAGACGTTAGTGTGTATGTGTGTCAGTGTGAGTGTGAGGCTTCTGTGTGTATGTGTGTGTTTCGCCCGTTGAGCTTTTTGAATTTGAATGGTTCTAGTTGCGATATACACTACACGCTAGTGTCGTCACAGGAACGGCAGCGTCCCCCAATTGTACTCAATGTGGCGCCCGGACCACAACAGTTACTTGTCAACATCATATGAAACTAACACAAGCCTGCGGGCGGGTTCGAACCGGCGACTCTTGGGTTACAAGGCCTAAACGTTAACCACTGTACCACTTGTGACGGTTTCACTTGCGTTTAATTATGGGTATATGTATGTATGTGTGCAGTGGCGGCGCCAAGGAGGGGCTGGAGCCTCCCAAATATGCCAAGCCCCCCAAAAAATCATAATAATGGATATTTAAATTTATTACCACTGTAAATGAGGTCCTGTAAATATCGTTCAAGCTCAAGGTCTCAATCAGTGTACCCCAGTCCCTTATTGTAATATTATGTAGTCAGCGTTCGTGTGTAGTTCTTCATGATTCGCCAAGCCCCCACAACCTTTTCCTTAGTTCCCCCTCAGCCCCTTCCCCCATCGTAAAAATCCTGGCGCCGCCACTGTTTGTATGTATATATACATGTGTACCCTGATCCAAGGCCTTTATGCGAAAAATCATGTATATGCGTCAACTGTGACGTCACGCTCACGTGACATTATTCAGCATATTAGTATATTTGTCACGTACAATGGTCAATTACTTGTAACCTGTCAATGTACAGTCTTTTTCTTATTACGGGGTTGAGTAAAAAATATCCGCACTCTCACCATGAATACAGATATACAGATCTGCGAGAAATAATAAAGACTTTGATCGGTCAGCAGGAGAGAAGTGAAGATGTGCGTTGAAAAGTTCGATTATGTTTGAAAATGAAGAGGAAGTAGAAAACATTAAGAAGGTGTTATATGAATTTTGGAATAGGAGGAAAAATATTTAACAAAGAAAAACAGAATATAAGGAAATTACAGATGTTTGATGTATGAAAAAACAGTTGATTGATACAATTAAAGGTTAAAGACCTAAGTGACAGCTGCTACACGGGAAGATACCGAAACTTATGTTGCTTGCGGCCTGTAAGCTCTCAACTGGATTGAGAAAACAGTTTGAAAGTTCTGTATTATCTCAATTACCTGTCATCAAATTTCGGAAGTTCGATCTCGCACTATCGTGTGATACGCTTTGTCAACAATACCCTTTGAGTTTTGTGCAAACAATCGAATGTATAATATCAGATAACTCACACACACACATACATACAAACACATTGCGGTCTATTATGACGCTCGTCAATGGTTCTGATGTCGTCACTGGATGGAGCACAATGGCTGTATGTTTGTGCGCACACTTATTGACCATGTGTGTGGGTGTATGTGTTTGTGTGCGTGTGTGTGTTGGTGGGTGTGTGTTTGTATTTGCGTATTGTTGTGTGTTGATGTGTGTGTGTGTGTGTATGTGTGCGGTCTCGAGGTCATTTTGGTAGGGGGTATTTTAGGGTATATTGGAGGGTTGTTGAGTATACCCTGAATTATTCTCTTGTCACTTACACACTGGCACACAAACTCACGCACACGCACATACAAAACATGTACAAAAATGTGTTTTGTGCATATTTGTGTGTGCATGTGTGTATGTATATGTGTATATATGTGTCTGTGCGGGGTCTGTGTTTTGTATTTGATTATGTATGTGTGTGTGTGTGTATGTGCGTGTGTGTGTGTGTGTGTATGTGTGTGTGTGTGTGTTACGCCCGTGACACACCTGTGTTCTGTCAGTGTCCTATATTTGTGTCACACTGCCGACACACACACACACACACACACATATATATATACACATACACACACGTAAACGGACAAAGTGTGGCTTAAATTGCGTACGTGAAGTGTATAGCCGTCTATACAAACACACACAAACACACACACATGCGTATTATACGAATAATGCAATGCCCACCTGTTTGTTGGCTTCGAAGTTCCACGATGAACTCTGGCAATCCAGGAAACCTCAATCATTTTCTCTCTTCACCTGCAAATGAAGTTTAGGTTTGCTACTATTGCATAATACAAATTAGAGATTTGTTAGTGCAAATCACAAATATATTATAATAATTATATCGTCTATGAATTTTGTGATTATTTAGGGTTATATTTGGAGGAAAATTTGCCAGAGTACCATGAGCGATTTTTCTGCAATATATGTTGCATATATTGCAATGTATGCGCAATATCATGTTAGTAATTCGCTGTGTATCTCTTCGAGCCCATATGTGTGTGTTTTGTGGTTGTGATCTAGAGTGGTCCTATTGGCGAACCATGTCTGTGGTGTCGGGTGCTTATGTGTCTTTATGTGTCTTTGCGGCTTTATGAGTGGACCGGTGCAAATGTGGTGCAGTCCATACCCCGTGCTCAAAAACCACCAACAACAACTGCAGCCAAATTACGCTAGATTAAATGGAATTTCATTGAGTTTTCCTCAAGCAACTGTACGCTGGGTACTTGACGCACGCCAACACACACAAACACACACACACATGCTAATATTTCCAGAAGAGGCAACTGTGATTTGCACTGCTGCATGTTGATGACACACTCACACGCATACATACATACACACACACACACACACACATACTCACACGAAATCCAGAGACAAGCGACTTTGGTCCTCTCCCGTGAATCGAATTTCCTGTACTCCGTGAGATTACTACACGATCACTACAATGAGAGGATTATACGGAAATTGACCTCAAGCGAACCTTGTGTGTGTGTATGTTTGTATGCGTATGCTTCGTTATACTAACTGAATGTTTGTTTTCAATTTATTTTTGGTGATGACAAGCAATGTATATTTGCGCTGCAGTGTTACAATTGTTCCACTATGAAATGCCACCAAAATACAAATGAATGTACGTATTCATCTCAACGCATATTTGGCTCGGATGCTATTCACACTCAGCATTCGCACGTACGCAATGTTTATGCCTGTGTGTGTGTGTGTGTGTGTGTGTGTGTGTGTGTGTGTGTGTGCGTGTGTGTGCAAGTGTTGATTGTCTGTCTAATGGTGGCTCCATCTGTCGCTCATGTGTGTATGTCTGTGTGTGTGTGAGTGAGTGTAATGTCACAGCATATGTGCATATATTTCCGGTGTGTGTGTGTGTGCGGTAGTAGATGTAGATGTAGTAGATGAACGTGTGTGAGCGTGTGTACACATGCGTGTGCTTGTGTGTTTGTGTGTGTGTGTGTAATGTGTATGTGTGTGTGTGTTTAGTCTGTTGACTTTTCTGCGTATTATCGGCATAGTGTTATAGACGAACAGACGATACATATTACTTGTTAGTGTGTGTGTGTGTGCTAGTGTGTGTGCTAGTGTGTGTGCTAGTGTGTGTGCTAGTGTGTGTGTGTATGTGGAGCGGGGCATGTCTGACGTGGAATGTTACCTGCGAAGTCCCTGTATGGTGAGCGCTGTTGTTAAACAACACGCCGTTCAAGCTGTCCCATCTGGCCTTAACATATCCAACGATAATGAAGGCTGCGCTCACAAGACGCCATCGACAGAGCCCGTCGGCAGCGACGACCTCGGCTATTCGTCGTCTTCGTCGCCGGCCACAGAGGCCGCGTCGACAACGACGGCAGGATCGTGGCGGTCGACGTCGGCGGCGCTCAGTCGTCGCTACTGTCGTCGGTCACGGCTGATTCTCGAGTCGTACCGGCCGGGTGTGGGTCGTGTGGCGGTCGGTGTGTGTCCTACACGTCACTGCAGCGGTGCATGTTCGTGCTGTGTTTGCGCTGATGTTGATGGTGTGGTGACTGGTGCGTGTGCAGCTTCGGCGGCTCAGCTTGTCTTGTCACCGTCTCCTTTGTCGTCGCATTCCGTCTCGCCGGAAACTTGTGCCTGTGTCTTCTCCAAGTGCACCTCGCCAGCATCGCCTCTGTCATCTCCTGAATCCTCGCGGCCAAGTGTGTCGACTGGAGTGTGTCAAGCGCTCCGTCGCAGCCCAGGCTGTTATGATAGGTCGACAAGCAGACGTCAAAAGTGTTTTTCCACCGCCGCTATTAGCTCGGCCGGTGCGGGCATTAATGATATCAGCAGCGTTGATCGCGATGTTTGCACTTTTCGTTCGGAAATGCAGGTGTGCATCCGTGATTTTCAGTGTCCAAACAGGCACGACAACGTTTAATGTTGATCATCGATGTTTGTAATTTTTCAATTGATTGCTGGTGGTTAATGTTTGCACATGACAATGTTTTGCATGTGACAATGTTTTATCCTTTTTTCTACCAGTTTAAATCAAGTTATTCATTTTTATACGATTATCCACATCGTGAAATCCTATTTCTGTGCATTTTTTCACGTTGCTCTTTCAATTACATTTTGTTTTGTTAATTCTTATAGCTCGCTTTCAATTATCGCCATTATTTTCTCATATTAATTGTTATTCTGTATAAACGAGCCAATTTTGCCATTTGCTTGGAACACTTCAACATTACTGTAATTTTTCCGACAAGGCAGCGATTCTTGTGAATCATTTGCACAACGCCTTTTGCCACTGTTTTTTTATGTCACTACGCAACACGGACAGAGGCGGACCACGTCCAAATGTTGGCTCAATGGCAAAAGTTTTTCCAAAACATCGTTATGTGTATGTATGTATGTATGGGTGTGTCAAACTGTTTGGCGCCGACAGACACATGCTGGGTAAATTGACCAATCAATTTTGCACCCTATATCAATATATAGATTTACTTGCGCTGGGGACTCATGTCTTGTGGAACATTTCAGCATCAAACTACTGTGTACACTTTTTACTACTGTTTAGTAAACAGCGTCAGTGTGGCACCCGATTTGTTCAGTGCTTTGAGCGCTGAACTCTCTCGTTTCAGAGGTTCGCGGTTCGAATCCTGGTCCGGGTTTGTTTAGCATCATCATCACATGCACTGGTGTCTACCGGCAGTTACCAGGCTGTAGATGGGCTCACAGCGGGGTACACACTTGAAATACCATTGGTGTCTGTGTGATTGGAGTGTATATGTTGGTATGTGCGCGTGTGTGTGTGTGTGGTCAGATATTTTTCCGTTCTGGCGGTCTGGTTCAACTAGAAGAGAGATGCAGTGAGCGGGTTCACGGCTCCATTGTGCGACTACAAGCCTGCTGTCGCGGACTGCTCGCCAGAAACTGCTTCCACAAGCTCAAGGTGCCAGCTCGACATTATTTCTATCATCATTTGTATTATTATTATTATTAGTCATGAAATAATTTATAATTGTAATTATTTAATTTTTATTATTCCAATTATTTTATTTATATTTATAATTATTGTATTTAATGCTTGTAATGTTTAATGACTATATAGTTATACGAATAAGTGAATAAATGAAATATGATAATTATAGTCATTTGGGGCAAATGGCGATTTGGTTATTTTGGGGGTAAAAAATGATTTTGACCTTAGGAGAGTTGAAATCGCTATGTACAAGAAATGAGTGGATAAACTATTAGATCAATCGTTTGCGGTCATTTCAGTGTATGAATCGTCTTTCTACGTTAAAAAATGAATGTGTGACACAATTTCTCCCAAAACCTTTCAAAACATGTTGCACAAAACATTTGCAATGTTTCAGAAAATTTGTCATAATTCACCACATGGACAAATTTTGGGGGCAATTCGCGATCGCTTCAAGAAATTGGGGCAATTGGCTATAGCTATCTCTTCCATAGCATTTATATGCAAGTATTAAAGACACCACATCATTCTGAAAGTGGGGCATATTACGATCGGTGTGGGGGTAATTGACGATCGGTGTAGCGATCGTCAATTTCCCCACACCGATCGTAATATGCCCCTTCCCCGATTTCTATTTACCCCTATAGCGATCGTCAATTGCCCCGTGGTGCACCACGTGCGACGACGTCTTGCATTACTTCGAGGAAATGTACTTCGCGGAGCCCGCCAGGAGCCATAGTCGACTAGAATACCGCGGCGGTCATGCAAACAACTTCACTTGGCTTGCATAGAGACTGTCCTACACTCCAGAGGACGTCGTGCGACCCCCTCACAAAAAAGAGGAGAGTCATTCCCATGAGCTGTAATAACTGATGAGAATTGCCACCAAAAGATTGCAGAGATGAACAAGTCTAAGACAAGACTTCGCAAGTAGGGAGCTCCTACTCAAACTGAGAAGTCTAGCAAGGAATAACCAAAGAAAAAGGCAAAAGTGAAAAAGAGAAAGTCGAAAGGGGATGATGAGGACTCGGAGTCAACAGTGTCGCAATAACTGAAGCAAATACATCCAGTGAGTTATCTCTGGAAGACCTGCTGAGAGATGGCATTGAAACCATGCTATAACGGAAAAAACACTTCTTTTCGTAGAGTGTATTATGTATCATCCTTAAGGTCAGGCTAAGTAAGCTAGCATTGTAATGTGAGCTAGTTCATCTTTGTTTTTCGTTTGAATATATTTAGTTGATAATTTCTGTCTTTATTTATCATCTAGAATGCCAAATTACCTTCAAATTAACGAATTACGGATCGATCGTCAATTACCCTACGAAAATCGTCCTTTACCCCACTGGGGTAAATGACGATCGCACCACTAAATTCGATCTCTATTTAAAAAAACAAAATTTTCAAAAGCTTTCAATACGGGGATAGAAGCACAGTGTACCAACACACTATGTGGTACTTAGTATGTTTTGCTATCGTCATTAGTATAAGCGCTGGTTAGATGTTAATGAAAACGATCGTCATTTGCCCCGAATGACTATAATTATAATAATAAATATTATGGCAAAGTAGCTTGGTTTTCTACTTTTGAATTTCCTATCGATTTTTGAGTAATCTACCACTGGCTGCTTAGTTGTGCTCGCGCATTTTGCTTGGCTTGTGCATTCTGTGTGTGTGTGCGCTGGTGAATCCAGTAGGGGTCTTGAACCCCCCCCCCCCCCCGCCCGCTTTTTAGCCAAGATATAGCATACATACATGTATGATCTATATAATGGTTAGGGTGGCCGTTTGGTGCACCGAAAATTAGGAAACGTTGCGTTGAAACAAATTTGCGAAAAATACTAAAAATATGGTTGAAAAGATGAATTATCAGATCAAAAGATTGATTTTTGGGTTTCTCAGGATGAATAGAATCTATGCAGAAAAATTTGCATTTGCAACTAAAGGTCACCCTGATAATAATATATTTAAACACCTGATTGGCCTCCCCCATTTTTCAATTTCTGGATACGCCACTGTGTGTGTGTGTGTGCGTGTGTGTGTGCGTGTGTCAAGCGACACTATCATGCTTCACTGGTCTCGTTAGCTCATGCGTGAAAACAGCCACTTTTTGTGCTCCACCAAGCTGGCTGGTCCTGTGGTTCCCACGACCACGCTGTGCTTTCTCGATCCTCCGTCTTGTGTTCTGCATGTTTGTGTGTATGTGTGTGTGTGTGTGTGTGTTTTGTTTGTGGTTTGTCATTGGTGAAGAATTTATATTGCTTCCGCCGAGTGCATTTTGGTGTGTAGTCATTTATCCATTTACACGTAGGTGTTTATCTGCTGCAAATTAGTTATTATTGTGTGTTGCCGGCGCTTGTGAAATGGTCTGATTCTCGTACTTCACCTTATTTCATTTCCTCAACGTGTTTTTATTTTCTAATGTTATTGCTCTTCACTCATCTTCTGTTTGTTGATGATCAAGGTGCATGGAGATCGCAGTCATGCCATTTATAACATTGGCGCTTGACAATATCTGATGGCGCCCCATCAGCTCTTGTTTATTGATTTTAATAATACATACTTACACATATGTAGTATCAATGTATGAACGTGTGTTTGTCCCAAATCGCCTCCTCACCTCTCACTGCACTATTTCTTTATTAATAGACTTCTCTAGTGCTGTAGTTTTTATGCGCATTACTTGGCTCAGTGGCGTTTAATAGAAATATGGTTAAGGTTGATGAGATGAAAACTGAAGACGTTCAGGTGTTCTCAAGCCAGACATTCAGCTCATGGCTCCATATATCCTCCACCTTCAATCTAATTATATATCTTCTTTATTGGCCTTTATCAGTGGGGAATGTGAGAGTAACTCTACTTGTCAGTTTGACTCGTTAACTAATTGTTTGACTTGTCAGTTTTTCATATGGCTATGTGGAAATATGGCTTGTGGAAAATATTTCACCTGCTACCTACCTCACTTGTGTAATCTAATTCTATACTTGCTTTTTTGCAGTCTAATTCTCTACCTTTTGAGAAACTGAAGCGTTTAACGTGTCAATGTCAATATTTGTTTTTTCTGTTGTTTATAAGTGTTTCTGATATTTTAATGTTTTTTAATTGCATGATGTTTCTTTCCTTCTTGCGTATGTATATTTGGTTGCATTTGCTTGGGAGAACATTTAATAGGGTATTTTATTAACTCTTTTTTATGACGTCTTATGAACTCTTGTTTTACTGCTTTTCATATGACATTTTATCAACTGGATTAAGTGCTTTTCATATGATAATTCATGAATTTTTTATTAACTGATTTTCATATAATGAAAAATATACAATTTAAATGTGTCTGTGTTTTACATGTGTATGTTTGTGTGTTTATATACTTGTTTGTTTGAACGTGTGTTCTGTATATATATTCATTTGTATATATGTGTGTGTGTGTGTGTATGTGTGCTTCTATATGTGTATATGTATGTCTGTGTGTGCTTCTATGTGCGTATGTGTATGTCGGTCGGTCGGTCAGGTGCAAGACGTGGCCATTCGTTGTGTGCAGCGTAACGTGCGCAAACACATGGCTATTGACGAGTGGAGCTGGTGGCGCTTGATGGTGAAAGTGAAGCCGTTGCTTGATGTTCACCGTACCGAACACCAGCTGTCCGCTACCATGGTAGCTTACCAACTCACCCCTCCTCTCATTGCACTATTTTTGTATTAGCGTCCTGACTAAACCTCTACTTTTCCAATTATCTTTCTCTCTACATCTTTTGGGCTCTTCCAGTACATGGTGCCACCGCAGGGTGGTAATAGTGCTTGCACTCTTCCCATGCTTCTGGATTTGCCTGTTATTAATCATTATTATAATAATAGATATTACAATATTGTATTTTTGTGTCACATTATATCTTGTGTTATGAGTTTGCTCATCCTGTTCTGCTATGTGTTCATGTTTATTGTTTGTGCTTTGTTTTCGATTTGTGCTCGCTTATTGCTTTTTCATTTGTCAATATTTCTGTCTCATTATCATCTATGCTTCCCGCTTGCTTTCTTTCTGCGTTTTATTATTTTAAAATTTTTGCTTCTCTATTCTTCTTTTCATCTTGGTGTCTCCTATTTTTATTACCATTTTATTGCATTGTATTCTATTTCTCCTTACTCGTTTGTTATTTACTTGTCACTAGAATCAAGGGTACTCACATCACTACTTCTACAGTCACATGACGTGTCCATCACTATATTGTGACGCGTTTGCCTCTCGCATTTGTACTCTCTCTATTGGTATACGAGTACATGTACTATGTTTGTATAACGTTTGTCTTCACATATCCGCATGAGCACAGTTTTGTGCTGGTGTGTACTGGACACATATTACTGGTTAGTGCAAATGTGTATCGCCTATATAGGTGGCGGTATTCGGTCACCTCTACTGACGAATTGCGCTTTATTTTGAGTTACAAGCTAATATTGCCGTCACAACCTGGTATTTTATATTACAGCGTCCGTAACCTGAAATAAAGTTTTATATATGCCAATTTTTCAATCTCATTATGTTTGTGGAGAAACAGTGGGAAAAATGGGGAATGCTAAAGTTGTGATTAAATGGGAACTTAAAATATTACGAATTACGAATGTTACGACCAGTTACGAGCGCTTTGCTGAACCCAATGCAAGCCGTAACTCGAGTTGTATAGTTACACTGATACAGTACTTATGCACAGACTCGAGGGAAAATATTGAATAACTTGTTGCAACCATCATATTTACAGTCAATCAATATTATTGATTCAATTTGTTATAAGCGTTTTTGTAGAAATGTCTCTGGAGTTGTTTTCATCGGTGATACAAGGTCTTATTTCTGGTTTCCTGGTTGATTTTTTATAAAGAAGGTTGAAGTTTTGCTATATGTTTATAACCTGTTTTTTCTTTGTTAAATTTTCGAGTTTATATGTTCATTGGAAGGAAATCTCTTTCATCTAACATATTCGCACATATATCATTGTAATATGAAACGTTCCATTTTTTAAATTCATCTTGTGTTAAATTGTTGAAATGGTCAATTTTTGAACTGCTTGTGCCGCGCTCATGACGTAACCACATGGTGCTTGCTTCTTGTTGTGTGTCAGGACGAGTTGACCAAGTTGAAGGCTCGTCTGGAGAAGGTGGAACAGGAGAAGACGGATCTTGAACACGAAAACAGTCGACTCCAGGCCAAGGTGAGATATTCGGGGAACAGAAGAGAAGGTCCTCGGGGTAAGCGGATTATCAGGATCTTTGGGGGTCTTCGAGGAATTTGAATATTCAGGGAGCTGTCAGCGCTTGTTTAAGTCGCCGTTCGGAGGACTGGGCAAACACCTCACAACTAGCTGGCATATGGGGTTTCAGTCGTGTTTCCGTTGACGGGCGACTGGGGTCTGCCTTCTCAACTCGCACACATACACACACACATACACACGCATATTGAAAGATAGTCAGTCGAGTAGTTGGTAGATGCAATTACTCGAGTCAGATAGTTCTTGACAAACTTGAGTTTTATGCAGCTGCAATGTATTGCGACGTTTACGTGGAGCAACTTCGAGTGGCAGGATCGGTACAGTCTTTGCTTCGTCTCTGTGTCATTTGTGGCGCTATTATTTGTACTCGCTCAGCGTTTTATTTCAACAAGAAAATGTTCAAACATTAACTCAAATATCTGCTAAAATATATGCTATGTAAATGACCACGTTTTTATCGTCCAATTGTGATCAACTATTTCTTGTGTGTTAAATATTTGACGTTTTTACAATTTTGGGAAGAGTGCCAGCGCTGTTCCCATGATATCATTCTTGAAGATTGGTGTCCATATCTTAATGCTCGCCATGTTGAATACAAAATGATCATAATTCATTAATATTCATCATCTTATCGAGCTCCCGAGTAGCTCAGTGATTTGGGAGCGCTATATCGTCGAACAGGCCGGTGCGTCTCTCAAACGGCAACCATCATAATATGGCTTATGTGCTGAATTTTCGTGCCAGAGGCTGGCAGTTAGAATCTTGTTCCAGGTTCTTTCATCAGAGCCTCCGTCTGCGTTTACCGGCGGTTACACGGCTCTAGATGGTCTTACCGCGGAATATGCTATATAATCTCAACAGGCTGCCATTTACGCTTTAAATGTCAATAATTATAATGAAATGTGCATTAGTGTAGTTAGGTTCGCTCTATACAATTTGGTTTTGATTTTTTACGTAACCGGTGATTGAGAGCAGGTTCGGTAGTGAGAGACGATCTGGTTAACGTAAGTCAAGATGAGTTGGTTGAGGTGTGTCTTCATGATGAAAATATGCCGCTCTAGCGTTTCATAAATAAAGGTTAAATGACAGCTGTAAAGGTTGCAGCAATATAGGTTAAGTGACAGCTACTACGCGGGAAGGAGCCGAAGCTTATGAGCACACAGGTGTGTCCCGTGCAGCTAGCTGCCACCGCAGAACCGACCCTCTCGCTATGGCGTATATTATTATTATAATATTTGTTCTGATAATAATATAAGCCTAGAGCGTTGATAATATTATAATATATTATTATCAACGCTAAGGCGTCACAAGGATCGAAGACGTATTAGAGAGGGCCACCTCCCTCATTTCATGCCACAACGCATGACTGATATCTGGTACCATTTACTGCTGGGTTGTACACGGGCTGTTGGATAATAGGATTCGACCAAAGAAATTCTCCTTCGCCAGCTTTCGAACCACGCACCTCTCGCTTGTGAGGCGGGTGTTCTACCACTAAACCACTGAGTCTAATCTCGTCAATTCATTCGATCATACTTGCCCTGCTTTTAATCCGCTCATCATCTCAATCATGTTTTTTATTCTCTCTGACTCTTTAAGTGCAATATCATTAATCTTAAGCTTTAATATTCACTCATTTATACAACGCATTCACATCATACATAACCGGCTTCATCAGCAGGGCAAGCGCGTAGTATTGTGCTGGATTCCGGCCCACGTTGGTATTGTGGGTAATGAGCGGGCCGACAGAGCCGCAAAGCGCGCTGCCGCCCGCACGTTTTACTCACATTATTTTAATTTTCCTGTTCCGTTCTCGGACATGAATCAAATAATTTATCTATTTATTCGATTGCGGTGGCAGCGTATTTGGGATGAAAGTGGTCCTCAAAAGCTAAAAGCAGTAAAGCCTGAGATAGGACATTGGACGTGCAGTTATCGCCGTAAGAGATTTGATGAGGTGGCGCTGTGCCGACTTCGTGTCGGTCACACGTACAGCACCCATCACCACCTACTGCTCGCACAACCACAGCCTGTGTGCGATGCATGTAACGCACCTGTCTCCGTGCGACACGTCCTGGTGGAATGTCCTAATCACGAATTGAGCCGTCGCCGATTGTTTGGTCGAAATTATACTATGGACGAGATTATTGGACAGAACGCCGCTGTCATTTTTGACGGTTGGCTGTTTGCTCTCATTGAATTATAGCGGTTTAGCGTTATGCTTGCACCAAATCAATCATGATGTATGAATTCGATTTTTACGATCAATGTCAATCAATTTATTTTATATCAATTTGCTTACCATTTATTTACATTGACTCAAACATGACATGAGATCTGTGTATCTTCTCTTCTTATCTTTTTTCATTTATCTTCGTGTTTCAACGTGTTTCACTGACTGGGGGCGCCATATGGTCTGACAGGCCGGTGCACCCCTTAAACGCCAATTATCATCATCATCGTCAATAATTAGTCGCTTCAAGACGAAGACGTCAGGACTCGCTGTGTCAATTGTTGTATCTGACTCGGAAGTCATCACACGGCACGGGAGTCGAACCCATCGCGTCAGAGTGCAAGTCCAACACGCTAACCATCAAGCCATCGCGTCGACAATGTTGTCTCGTTAAACTTCCTTTCCATGGATTTTCATTCTTGAATCAGACTAGGCTGGGAATATTAACTCACTTCATACGCGCCTGTTACGCCTACAATCACTTTGTGACCATATATGGTGCATGCACTTGTTCATGGCAGATCTGGGATTGTGTGCTCTTGTTTGGGTTCGTTCAACTTTGGTGACACACTGCCTACCTGTCTGCTTGTTTGTCTGCTTGTCTGTCGTTTTTGAGTGTGTGTGTGTGTGTGTGTCAGCTGTTGAACTTGGCAAGAGCTTGTGTGTTTGTGTATGTATGCCCGGATGTTTGAGTGTATTTATATGTACATGCGAGAGTGAAGGTGTGTAGATATGGGTGCATGCGTATACGTACATATATTTGTGTGTGTGTGTGTGTGTGTGTGTTTGTGTGTTTGGCAATTGGACGTGGCAGTGTCGCCGAAGTAGGCAAACGACGCATGTGTGCGCGAATTAGACGATGAACTGAAAAAGAGAGAGGGGGATGCGATGAAAATAAGACTGCAGCTGTTCTCACGTCGGGTTACTTTTTGCCAAATATAGTGGTTGATGTAGGCTTGTTTTGCACACAAGAATTGCTTCGGCTGGATTCAACCGTTATCTTCACCATTGGCGTTTTTTACTTTGTTTTGGATGCGGTCTAATTCTGTTTACAAAAATGATCGTTTCTCGTCGTTAATTCAGTCGGTTTTTAATTATAATTATTCTGCTTCGAGGATCGGTGCTCGCCATTTATGTTGTCCGCTGCTATTAGGACGAAACTTCCGCACATCCTTAAACATGATCCAATGATGGTGTTGAGTTTATCACGCATGAATTGGACAGAATTCAACGTCGATAAGATATTTTTATTTCCCGGTCCTCTGTTCAGTGATTCGGTACTAATAGTGGAATCCGTACTATAATGGATTTTGTGACACACTCCATCTTGCAGTGTACTAGTTTTTTATAGCTTATTTTATCCTATCTTTCCTAGCTTCTTATCCTATCCTATCCTAGCTTATTAGGCTGATTTCGTGTTATTGGTTAATACCAGATCCACTGACTTCCGATTGGGGTTCTGGTTTTACCCTTGTGACAGGTAGAAGGGGTGATTTTTACCCTTGTGAAGATATATCTTAAGACACTTGCCTTCAATTACAGCTTTTATATTTCAAGGCAAAACTCCAGAAGTGATTGCGCTGCAATTATTTTTGCGTTTTATTTAGTGTCGGTAGGTATTTAATCGAATTTGTTTGTTGTTAAGTTGACTTTGTGACAACCTTGTCCAGACCTGATGACATTTTCAAGTCGTTTCTTTTTGCAAACGAGTGCTCAGCGCTTCATTTGCTGCACCCTTGTTCTTTTCTTTCGTTGCAAATCGTTTCTCTCTCGCACTACGGCTACTTCACTATATTTGAGGCAAGGGTAGATATATTAGGCAAAGGGTATTATAGGCAAGGGTATCAATTAGTATGACACCTATCCTGTCACGTTCGAAAATGTCGAGTCGTGTTTATATTTTGAATTGCGTCTTGTTTTCGCTGTGCACAATCGGTTGTGCTTGTGCTTATTTACTTGTCTGTTTGACCCATGAACATGTACTAGTTAGTCGGTCGACTCTCTTTCTGCCGGCGTTCACGTGAGTGGATGTGTGTGTTCGTGTGTGTGTGTATGTGTGTATGTGTGTATGTATGTATGTGTGTGTGTGTGTGTGTGTGTGTGTGTGTGTGTGTGTGTGTGTGTGTGTGCATCCGGGCCACATACGTGCTACGTGGCAAACAGGCTAACCAACGCTGAATATTTTTGTTGTGTTGATGGCGCTGTGTATGCGTGTACGTGAGAGCATCGTCAGTCTTGGTGTATAGGTCTACCGGTGCTATGGTACGCGGTGATATTGTGAACGGCAGCTCGGATGTCGCTCGCGGGCGTCTCCTGGCTTCAACCGGCCGGTGTGTGTCGCCAGGACGCTCTCTGTTTCGCTCCAAATCCTCGGTGACGGGGATGCAGCGGTCATTTGGCTGCTTATCGCCTCCCATGTTGTCTTCCACCGACCAGCCTATACTATCGCGTCGATCTTCCTCCCGATCACGCCACTCCCATGATAGTGGCTTCGAGTCAAGCTCTCCGGGGGCCAGGTCCTACTTTAGCCGTCACTCGGACTCGCGTTCATCTCGTGCCCACTTGGCACCCGACACTATGGTGGTGTCTGCCGGACTACGCATTGTACCGTCGCTGTCGGGTGGGGGTGCAGCCAGTGAAGGAGGAAACGGCAGCGGCGGCGTACTTGTCTCGTCAGCGTGTAGTACTCTGTCCGCTTCACAGCTGGGTCTTGCACCGTCACCATCCTCGTCATCACGCTCTTGGTCGTCACGGTCTCAACGTGCAGAACAGAAGACGGCAGCGGCGACGGCTCTCACTAGGAAGGTGGAGCGATTCCTTCGACGCTCAGTGAACGGCAGCGGTAGCAGGACGACATTCGATTGTGATACGACGACTCCGGGATCTTCGTACGGACGGGTCGGTACCGCCGTTCACCGCCGCCACTCGGCCACTGTCAATAGCCGAGTACAATCTCCGTGTTTCGTTTCTCGTCGTTCAATGTCCCTTGCATCCGATGCAGCTTCGGTTAGCACAGCTGCTGACGTTACGGACGACGAGACCAGCGTCGCGTCCGATGCCGTCGGCAACGGCACAATTGTTCAGCCTGAAACATTGGTGCAGGCAGCTCAAGTTTCGCACAACAGCTGCTCTGTCGATGGTCGCCAGTTGCATCCAAATCTCAATGGCCACCAACCTCGTGAACTTGATTCTCGTGATGGCCGCTATGACATGAAGGCAGCCGATCACAACTCGCTCTCACTGACTCACTCGAACGTCCAGCATGACCAGGTGAATGGTCGGACGAACGGTACGAGCGCTGGCAGTGCGTGTCACGGCCGTGTACATGTTTCGGCTGGTGATTTGCGCCGTACTCGACCAACAACTGCCGACCTCTTGGACTCGCCTGCTATTCCGGCAGCTGCCGCATTACCGAGACAGCCGCTCAATGATGGTGTGGCTGTGGGCGGTGTCTGCGGGAAATCACCTCACACAGGCGGAAATCAGCTCGAATTGTGTGTGGACACATCTTGTGATATCAGCGAGCTGGACTGCGATCAGGTAACGAGCAGTCATATATCGAACAGCAACTACGAGTTTATTGGATCCCGTCCACCCTTGCCCGTCTTGATGACACTTTCGAAGAGACTATGAGAACTTTGAGAATATTTTGCTGCAAGTAGTGGCGGAGTTTAGAATGAGCGTTTCTGGTTCGTTTCTGGCACTGTTTGTGGTGCTTCTGCATAGTGGCAATATTGATTGCAGACACTGGTTTTAATTACGATTATTGACAGTTTTAATTATCATAAAATAGTTGTTTGATCGAATTTGTCGAGTGAGCCGAGTTGAACCAATTTGTGACTGAGCCGATCTGAGTCAGGCTCAATTCTCTGAGCGCACGAATCACGCAATATATGCACTTGTTAGTCCTGTGTTGTCGCACAGACAACACCTGACCCACTTTTGTGACATGGGATTAGTCTGTGTTCCAAACACAATCAGAGTGGAAAGTCGAGCATAATCCAGTGATTTGCATATCCGAATACAATCATTCTCTGAATAGCGCATTTCTGAGTGGTCAAACATTCCACTTTGAGTAATTTTCGCAAACAATTTCACGCCGTTTGATCGTTGCCGCCGTCTTCTGTCATGTAGGCATTTGAGT
>OU696582.1:6178769-6273769 GCA_916048095.2 Sacculina carcini | reverse complement strand
ACATACACACACTCACACATACACAGGGCATACACTGGATTTATCCCTGTTCTCACATCCTAAATGATAGCTAGGGTGTCATGAAGATCGTCAGGCATCAACACTCAAATACGACTCAGTAGGTCAAGTGTGTACAGCTCATTGTTCCGTGCTGTTGTTGTAGCGTATTGTTCATCAGCTGAAGAATAATAACACGCAATACTGCCCTATATAATATCACCTCCTATATTCACACCCACGCGCGATTGCATGTGCGTCTGTATGAATTTTTATATGTAAATGTGCATGTGTATTCGTTGGTATGTCTTTCTTGTATATGTGTCAGCGCATGTGTATTTGTGTGTGTGTATGTATACATCTGTATGTGTGCTTTTGTATGCTTGTGTATAATAATAATAATAATAATACATAGATGTATTGCAATCGCAAATTATGACGCTTTTCATTGCAATATTATTGCGTACTGAGTTATTACATATTACGTACTCAGATATTACGCACGTACTCAGACACGTATTAAATACATACCTAGTCTGTGTGTGTATACATATGTGTGTGTGTGTGTGTGTGTGTGTATGTGTCACAGGGCGAATTGAGTCGTGTATGCTCTCTGAACGAGCGCTTGCGCGGTGAACTACTCGACTGTGCAGCCACTAATGGCACAGTTGACCAGTCCGGCGACAACGGCGGTGACAGCTTTCCGTCTCCGGCCGCGTGTCCGGCGGCGTCGTCTGCGCCGGACAGCTCAGCCGGAGACGGAGATGGCGAGACGGCGACGGTGGCGGCGGGGTTGCGGCGACAGTACGAGTTTGTGGTGCGCGAGCTGCAGTTTGCCCGGCAGACTCACGAGCAACAACTGGACGACAAGCAGCAACACCTCGACACCGTCACCAGACAACTCGAGAAAAAGGTGCCAGTCTGTACTCTATCAGTGTGTGTCAGTGTGTGTCAGTGTGTGTAGGTGTGTGTATCAGTGTGTGTCAGTGTGTGTCAGTGTGTGTCAGTGTGTGTGTGTAGGTGTGTGTCAGTGTGTGTATGTGTGTGTGTCAGTGTGTGTATGTGTCAGTGTGTGTGTCAGTGTGTGTATGTGTGTGTGTCAGTGTGTGTCAGTGTGTGTCAGTGTGTGTAGGTGTGTGTATCAGTGTGTGTCAGTGTGTGTCAGTGTCTGTCAGTGTGTGTGTGTAGGTGTGTGTCAGTGTGTGTGTCAGTGTGTGTCAGTGTGTGTGTGTGTGTGTGTGTGTGTGTGTGTCAGTGTGTGTGTGTTTATGTGTCAGTGTGTGTGTGTGTGTGTGTGTGTGTGTGTGTGTGTGTGTGTGTGTGTGTGTGTGTGTGTGTGTGTCAGTGTGTCAGTGTATGTCAGTGTGTCAGTGTGAGTGTGGCAGTGTGTGTGTTTGCGTGTGTGTACATGTGTATCTGTGTGTGTTCTTGTGTGTATGTGTGTGTAATTATTTGAATGGGTGTGCGTATACACGTGTATCTGTCTGTAATTTCGGGTATAGATGTGTGTGTGTGTGTGTGTGTGTATTTGCGTGTATGTGAAATAGGCCAGTGTATACACACACTCACACATGCTTATGTGTGTATGGATGTATATGTACGCGTGTGTTTATGTGTATGTGTTTGTGTGTGCAGTAATTCACTGTTTCGCCGTGTTATTAGCGAGTTGTGTTGTCTGTGTCGGTGAACAGGCTGACAATGCTCGTGACGAGGCTGAACAACAGCGCTGCATTGTCGCTCAGCTGCGCAAGAAAGTGGCGCGACTCAACAGCGAGCTGTGCGACCAGAAAGTGCATGTGGATCAGCAGACGGCCAGGTGCAATATGCTAGACAAACAGCAACGCCGATTTGACGCCGAAATGAACGTGCTGCACGTGAGTGTTGTTCTCATGATTAAAATCAATGCGCAGCGTGGAATGGAAAGAGCGCCAACGCTGTAAGTTGCATTATTTCAGTCCCCATGCACCTCGATCATCTACAGACACAACAGACAAACAGAACCAACAGACAGACAGAAACAACAGACACGCAGAAACAACAGACACACAGAAAGGGGAAACAAGTTTAAATATGAAAAAAATATTGAAAAATGAAATGGAAAAAACTGCTGACAAAGTGATATATGAAATGGAATAAAAACCGATCACACACAAACACAACTGGTTTGGGTGTGTTTAGTTCGTCTGAGATCCGAAGCGGTTCAACCTGGAAAATTACAGTGTGGAAGTGGTCTATCTTTGGATTGTGTGTGCGTGCGTAGTGAAATATGTTGTTTTTGTGTCTCAAATGCGTACAGGGAGGTTATATTAAGTCGTGCAGTGTTTGGTAGCAATGATTGATCGCTAGGAGATGATTGGGAGTATGTGATCTCTTATGGATCTCGCCCGCTCCTGGTCGGCATCTGTGCCTGCATTGTGAGACTCCACTGATGACCTGCCTCCAAGTTGACTCCTTTCCTCTCTCAACAGTGCACATTTTTCTCCCCGTCAGAAAGTCGGTCATCCATCTCAGCAACACTCCGCTCACGCCTCCATTTCGCTCTAATTTCCACAACAGCCTGTTGTGTGGCACCTTGTCAAATGCTTTGCTGAGGTCCATATAAATACTGTCGACCCACTGATCTCTCTCTTAGACAGCGTCAATGATCTTGCTATGAAACATCAGCAGACTCAATACACACGATCTTGCTGGTCTAAATCCAAATTGACAATTTGACAAAGCGTTTTCTGTCTCCAAGTAGCGCATCCACTGGTCTTTGATTATTCTCTCGCACATCTTGCAAAGCATGCTTGTCAATGATATTGGACGGTAGTTTAACGGGTCGTACTTAGATCCATTGTGTGTGTGTTTGTGTGTTTTCAGGAGAGTGTCAAGCAAGAGCGGCAGACGGCAGAGCGAGTGGGTCGTGAGAGAGACCAGTTGCAGGCCGAAGTGTACTCGCTTCAAAACGAAATGGCCGTAAGTGTTTTTCTACAGATGACAAAGTTGTGTGATTTTTAAATACATGTATTGCAGCACAACTAGAGCATTGAGAAATAAAACTAACTCCAGATATGGAATCAGCGTGATAAATTGTACAATATTCACTGTTCGATATAAAAGCCGTACAAATTTGTTTCCCTGTGTAATTATCTTATATCTTATATCTTATCTTATACCTTATCTTATACCTTATCTCATATATATCTCATATCTCATATATTATCAATCATATCTCATATATTATCTTATATCTTATCTTATATCTTATATTTTATCTTATATCTTATCTTATATCTAATCTTATATCTTATCTTATATCTTATATCTTGTGTGATAATTGTTATATTCTCAATTTTGATCCTGCCATCCCCTCCAACTATCATTCTATATCTATGCTTACGCTTCCCTCTAAACTTATTGAACACGCTACCTTGAACAACTTTATGCAGAACTTTATCCTTGAACAACTTTATCCTCGGACAACAGGCTTTATGTCAAATAATTCTACTGAAACTCTTCTTATTCGCCTCACTAATGACATTTTTCTAGCTTTTCCTTCGGCAAATCTGTTCTGCTAATATTTGATTTTTCATCTGCTTTTGATCTCGTCAATCATTCCATTCTGTGTGAAGATCTCGCCCATATTGGCCTTTCTTCTTCAGCTCTTTCTCTTGTCTCTTCCTACCTTCATAAACGTTCCTTTTCTGTCCGCTGTAATTCCCGGATGTCTGTCAATGTTCCGTTGACTTCTGGCGTCCCACAGGGTTCTCTCCTGGGACCACTCCTTTTCAACGTCTACGTCTCGTCCCTTTGTTATATCCTCAAAGAATTCCTTATTTCTTTTCAAATCTATGCTGACGATGTACAAATTTAATTTCCCCTATCTTTACATAATTTTACTTTGGTATCTAAAGTTATTTCCCATATTTCGTCATGGGCTGCCTCCAGATACGTCCTTAATCACGACAAAACAGTATACTTAACTTTTCATCCTTCAAGGATATCCCCTACCACTGTCTCCTTGCCTTTAGGTTTTCAAATATGCAACCTTGGCATCACATTTTATCCGACAATATCATTTTCTCAACACTTTTCTCAACTCACTCGCTCTTGCCGCTTCATTCTGAGAAAATTGTATCCCATACGGTCTCTTTTGGACGAATCTTCGGCTGTTATTCCCGTCAATTCTTACATTTTTACTCGCCTAGATTACTGTAGCTCCTTGTTTTTTCACCTTCCCCTCAAAAGTATCCGCCATCTACAATCCATTATCAACATTGCCTGTCGCTTCGTTCTTAAACTTCCTCCCAAAACGCTCACTTCAGCTCACCTTCACCGCCTTGGTTGGCTCACTGCTCATTTCCGAATTCGCTTCAAAATTTGCTCTTTGGTGTACAAAATCCTTCACTGCCCTTCACCCCCGTCCTATCTACGCTCACTAGTTCTGGTTCAAAAGAGTTCTTCACGTCGCCATCCTACCCCTCTAATCTGTCCCCCTGCGTTGAATCAGTTCACTTGGTCTGCGAAATCATTCTTTTTTTCTGCAACCCGCATTCATAATTCACTTCCTCCTCGCCTCCTCCTAATGAAATCCTACTCATCTTTCGCTTCTGAAATCCACAAACATTTCCTCTATTTGGCCTCAGAGTCTTCATAAGTTTACTTGTATGCAATGATATGATTGATTGATTTTTCCTATTGATATTTATTTTATTATTTTTATTGATTTAATTATTTCTATTGATTTAATTATTTCTATTGATTTAATTATTTCTATTGATTCAATTATTTTTATTGATTCAATTATTTTTATTGATTTAATTATTTTTATTAATTTAATTATTTATCTCTCTTTTGCACATTTCGTCACATTTGCCGACTTATAATTGCTACATGTTTGTCTTTCTGTTCTGCGCTGCATGTTTATACTTTACCCAATTTGCGCAGTCGACCCAATTTTTTCACTTGCTCCAGTTGTATTTTGCCTGTCGCACACCTATAATATTTTTGAGCGCTATATTAAATAAATGTTTGTTTGTTTGTTTATATGTAATCTTTCTTTCAGTAGTGAATCGTCTGAACGTTCATCAGATGAAATGTCGCATTCTTGATATTATAAATTATCTAAGTCATTGTCACCGCCGTGATTTTTCTGGTGGGGGGCTCAGGAAAGTGCGGGGTTGGCGAAACTTGAGGAACTACACTGCAAATGTTGATGGTCAGGATTGTTGGGGGCTCTTAGGAGCTTGACACATTTTGTGGGGGTTTCAACCCTTCCAAGCCCGCATTGGCGCCTCCACTGATGTAAGAACTTATAACGTCTACAATATGATGTTGGGCTCTCTAGTAGCTTAGTGGTTTAGGGTTGTACTCTCAGAGGTTCAGGTTTTACGGTTCGAATTCTAACCCGGGTTCATTCTTGAATATCTCCGTTTGAGTGTACCTGATGTTACGGCTGTTAATGGACTCACAGCCGGTCGTGTCACATAGTAATCACAGATTGCCGTGTACGCTTAAAATGACATCAATATTCTACTGTACAAGAAGCATGCATATGCATAATTTTGTCGTTTTGTTGATCAATTTGTGAGTAATAATAAATTTGTGCAATAAATAAGTGGAATTGTGATTTGCAATGTTCATGCATGCCGCGTGGTTGTGGGGTACTAATTCGTGAGCGCATGGCTCGGGTTCAATTCTTGGTCGTGACCTTATTTACATTTTCACACCGCTGTTCTGTATTTAAACTCTACCATGCATTATTGTGCGCTAAGCTCTCCAACGGTCGTGGAGCTGCTAGAGAAACCATTGGAAACTAATTGTTAAATAAACCATTGGAAACTAATTGTTAGGATTATTAGACAAGTTTATTTTCCAAATTGCTATTGAATTAGTCCATGTTCCATGCTGTTTTAAGTTACCTCCAATGCATTTCAATATAGTTTTTCTATTTTTTAATTTTAATTATCTTGCAACTATGCTTGTTAATTCTAGGACCGGGCTTCGATCTTCTGTAACAACACTTGTTCTAGCTGTTTCAATAGTGTCCGTGCCTGGCGTAGAATTGGGAAGGGTTGACTGCAGTCAACGGAATAGTGCTGTATCGCCTCCACTCCATATAGTCTCAATAGGCTGGTGTGCGCTTGAAACCACGACTTGCGCGTCTGGGAACGGTGTCAGTCGAGGGGGACACGGGTGATAAGCTTGGCTAGTGGTTAATGCGTGCGTGTTCGGAGGGTCATTTTCTGACATTCCGCTGTGCGCCCCAGTGATACGCTGAAACACGCATGGAACAACATCGGACATAGGAGTGAAGTTGTAAACGAGTCGAGAGTGAGAGAGAGAATGCGAGTGCGCTGATGGACGTCCAGTTCCACTTGTTTTTTTGCATATGGCGTCGCAGCCGCTAGACGCAGGGCCAGTGTGGGTGTGTGACGGCTGATTCAGATCTGTAGTGGGGTCGTTCTCGGTGTGTCTGTGTGTGTGTGTGTGTGTGTGTGTGTGTGTGTGTGTGTGTGTGTGTGTGTGTGTGTGTGTGTGTATGTATGTGTGCTCACAGCGTGCACGTATCGGTGATTAGTAGGGACCATTGTCCGGTGTCCACCGTGAACTAGCAGGCTCTCCAGGCGTTCCACTCGCTGCCAAGTCGATGTCTTAGGAAACTGCACTTGATGCAAACTGTACATGGTGTTGACTGCTAGAATGTCAGCAGGGAAACGTGGAATATCATGCGCTTGAATCCTGAAATGTGATGCATGTTTTACAGAACAACAAAAGCTGCACATCCACTTGTTCCGTACGGCCACAGTGCTGACTTTTTCTATGTGTAGGAGTCACTTTCAAATTGCTTATCATTTCAATTTGTTTTGCGTAGGTTTGTTATATAAGGAAACCCTTGTGTTCCTCTGTGATAGTTTATGGCTATTTCTATGCTACTTATGTTGTTTACTGTGATATGTACTTGCTGTTCTTTGAATTTTTGCCGTTTTCGAAGCCATACCATGTGAATGGGATAGGCTTATTGAAGCTGTAAGACAGTGGCTCTCAAACTTTCTAGGGTCTTTGTCCGTCTTCCAACGAGTTGTCATTTGGACCCCAGGAACGAAAGTGCTACATCAACAACAGTATAAGAGAACCTGCAAAAAGACACAGTGCTGGTTAAACATAGTGAAAAATAGCGCCTTTCACAGTTTTACCACTTATCATTCCGTTGACGCACAATGGTTCACGGTAATAACTGCTCAACATAATCTTGGAACCAGGCGGTGAGTGGTTGATAGTAGTGCGGAATCCTTCCTTTGACCTTTTGGTGTCCGTGGGGGAACATTGGGAACCAGTGCTGTAGGACAACGGCTTTGTTGTTTTCTTCCCCCTGTACTGTGTCCTGGTGTTTGTTAGCTAGTCTATATGATTTCTGAGAGCGATCGAAGAGATCTTTTGTTGAAAGGTGTTGTAGTTTTTTGTTGATGAGCTTCCCAAAACTCAATATTGGAACTCTTTCTCGGACTAGGCGGCAAGTGGCTTAGTATTTTAGTGTTTGACTGTGGTCTGTGGTGTGGTTCCAACTCGTAGAAAGTTTTCATGATTCATATTCGCCGCGTGTATCGTAAAAACACCAACACACACTTGTATTCATCAGGCGTGGTTTACAAACGGCGCAATAACTCGCCATATTCCCTGATGTTTTCATAGTCAGTAGCGATTCAGTGCGTATTACGCAGTGATTCAAGGAAAATGAGGTGATGTGTTCTGACCGCAAGTTCTGATTCGCGGTAAACATCGCCCATATCTCGCCTTGGATTTGTTGCTTGCTTGAAGGGTGAGCCTCGAGGCAGAGCCGTAGCAACCGCCCCCCGTACCCCCTGGCCGGGGGGGCCGAATGTTAAGGGGACCCGATGCTTCACGTATGATATTAAAATTTATCATATTTATTATGTATAGCCTTTACCTTTTTGCTCAGATATTTTCACCTGAGCTTGTATTATGTGATTATGTCTAATAAATACATTCATTATTTGGTGAATTATTTATAATGGGGACCCCAAGTGTTGCTTTCGGGGGGAGCCCATAATTCCTCGCAACGGCTCTGCCTCGAGGTTTGTACTGGAAGGAGCCTATGTGGCTTCTGCCTGGATCGTGCGCGTGACCAACTTGCAGGGATCAAAATCGGTGATCTCTTGGCTAGAAATACCAGCGTATGTGCTAGCATGCTTTTTCCAAAAGTTCAGTTGATCTAGGAAAACATAATTTAGTCCAGTTTAGTTACTCTTGTTTCGACTGCAGTTCTTGGTCATCTGATTCCCTTCTCCAGACGACATCTGACTAGCTGAGTAATGCATAATAATTAGGGCTGTCAAAAAAGTAACCTAAAAATCAGAAAAAAGTAACTTTATTTTCGAGAAAAAGTAACCTAAAAAGGTAACCTAAAAATAACCTGAGTTTTAAAGTTATTATCACTTTTGTATCGTTTTATCACATGTTTATCACGCCTTTGCTGATTAGTGCGCTATGCGAAATACACGGTTTGTTTGTTGTTTGTTTGTGAACATATAAAGTAACCTAATAACCAATAAAAAGGTAACCTAAAAATAACCTCCTTCAAAAAAGGTCAATTTCTGTTTGCAGTTCTGAAGGAAGAAAATACAATAGTCCTTCTTTTCTATCCTCTTTCCGAGTTGGTACTATTTTTCCACCCTCTCTCCGATCTGGTACCATTTTTACGACAAACAACCAAAAGTGACTTGACATAATTTAGCTAACATCGAAAAAAGGAGCATGACCATCAAAATATAATTTTAAGTGGAAAGCTCATACAAATGCGAAATACACTAATTGCAAATGTAAATATTTTTAGTAATGGTCGCAATAATGTTCTTTATATTTTTTTCAATGGAACTTTTTATCAAATAGCACGTACTACAGTAGCGTAAACACTGCATGTGTGAATGCCCCCCGTCCTCCCATATGTCAAACGTGGGATAATGGCGCTATCTCACGCCCTGAAAATCACTTGCAAATTCCTGTAAATACAGTAAATACATTGAAGTAAATACGTACTGTCAAGTGCTACAGTGCAGTATCTGGTATAGAGAGCTCACACATCGTACTATTTTTTTTTACGCATTTTAACACAGCAATGGAAAGGCTAATGTTCGCGTGAATTTATGCATGGGCAAAGCCTCACGGCCCCGGCTGGCACACCGCAGGTCCGGCCGCACGGGTTTTGCAGTCACCGCCAGCACAGAAACTGCACAGCTGCGCGCACACAAAACCCGCAGTGTGACAATTGGGCTACCCTTTCAGAAACGAGCGCAAACGTTTCACCTCGCCAGGGAATCGAACCCTGGAACTCTCGTGCACAGAGCGTGCGTCTTAGCCACTCGGCTACGAGGCGGACATCGTACTATACCACGCTCCAAACATCTCACGACACCCCCCGGTTCGTGGACATTTACTAAAATGGAATTACACTTTCCTGCGTACCCAAAAACGTATAAATATCGAGTAGCACGGATATTAAGATGAATATCAATTGCTAAATCCTAACAGCAGAAATGTTGACATTTCTTGATCTTCAGACCTAATATTCCATCTCTTTTCCTATTTTATCCTCATATATACCGTATTTGTGCCTCTTATCTGCAAAAAGTCACCAAACTTCGTGGTTAACTTACCTAATAACAAGAAAAATAACAAAAGGTAACCTGACGATAAAAAAGTAACCTTAAAAGCAAAAAAGTAACCTAACGATGAAAAAGTAACTTTTGGTAACCTAATAACTTTTTTAATAATTATCGTACACAACTTTTTCATGCAGTTTTAGGTAGCTTATGAAAAAGTGACCTTTAGGTGAAAAAGTAACTTTATTAACTTTTGACAGCCCTAATAATAATAATTTTTTTTTCCTCGGATAATTTATCATGAAAGTCGGTGTTATTTGACTTCGGCTTCTTCCGCTAGTGAAATTTTCTGAGTCGGGCAATTTTCACCCTTATTTTTATTGAAATCAAGGGACAAGTTTATGAGAAAAGGGCGCGAACGCTATAAATATCATGGTTGCAACCCTCATGCACTTTGATCATGAGAAGCACAGTGGACCTTGTGGATGGCTGTGAAATGGTGGATGTACTGGATGAACATTGAGAGTATGCTGTCATCAGGCTGGAGGTTCCCGAATGTTTCCTCGACTCGCTGTCACTGATGATGATGATTGGTTCTTGAAGAGGAAGACCAGATCGACAAGGTCGTGAATGCCTCGTTGGTTGGGTGAACGTCTTGCAAAGAACGTTTGCCGTTCATACTTCTGTGTTTGAATCTGTCTCACTACTCCAAGAAAGCGCTCTCAATTTTACTCGGTTTTTATCGTGACAACACAACTTCCGCTCTTTGCACTGTCGATCCTTCTCGTTTTGTGCATTGACGCACTTGGCGCGCATTTTGATCATCTTTTCCAGTGTATTTGGAATTTGTGTGTGTGTGTGTGTGTGCGTGTGTGTGTGTGTTTGTAAGCATGCCACACTCATATTGGTTCAGCACTAAGCGAAATACACACACCGTATACCCATGTATATTGTGTGTATGTGTGTGTTTGTGTGTGTGTGTGTCTGTTTTGTGTGTGTGTGTGTGTGTGTGTGTGTGTGTGTGTTTTGTGTGTGCGAGCGCGTACTGAATTAATGCTGCTATTCATCGTGTCTCACCAAATATGGGTAACGGTTTGTACTCGTGTGTGTATGTGCGTGTGCGTGTGTGTGTGTGTGTGTACGTGTTTCTCTCTATATGCGTGTGCGCGTGTTATAGTCGCGACAATGGGTAGTTGAAGTTGTCTGAGACTGCTGTTACACTCAACCTGTGTGCGTGTGTGTTAGTGGTCGTCTGTATGACTGCTGCCTCCAGCACTGGGTGTGTGTGTATGCGTATGTGCGTGTGTGTATGTGTCTGTGTGTGTGCGGTGGTGAAAGTCCGTAGTTTGGTTACCTGTGTACGTGTGTCGAGACGGGTGTGTGTGTGTGTGTGTGTGTGTGTGTGCGTGTGTGTGTGTGTGTGTGTGTGTAGCATGGCGAGTAGTGCAGTTGAGACGGGCAGTAGCATTTTGGCAGGCCTGGTTTGTTGAGTGTTGCGCCAGTTGTTGAGGTGTATATTGGCACACGCGTTTGACATCAGTGGTTCGAGTATGTTGAGTGGTGTGGTGAGTCGGGCCCGTGCTGTGTTCGAGGCCGCCTCGCCCGCGGCTATTGACCGTGTCGTGCCGGTCGCCGAGTATAATGGACACATTGGCGTCGAACTTCCCAAGCAACAGGTGTGTGTGTATGTATGTGTTCGTGTGTGTGTGTGTGTGTGTGTGTGTGTGTTGTGTTGATATTACACGGTGATAACACAATGCGATATCTGTGTTTTTCACTGTTATGACTTGTGTTTTCTCCCTTGTTGTTACTTTCTGTTGTTTTTTCATCGATATGAGTCTGATTGGACCACACCTCATGTCTGCCAGGGCTAATAGCGAGCGGTTCATCTACGAAACATCGCCAAACCTGCTGCAAAACGTATTATATCAAAGCAACTATGAGCATTGCACGCGGACAGGATAATGAATATAGTGGTGTCTGGGGTGTGGCGCGATTTATTTGCCTCTTGCTGTTCCACGGCTTTTGTCTAGAAAGCATGGGGTGACCATACGTCCTCTTTTCCCCGGACATGTCCTTTTTTGGGGGTCCATTGTCCGTCCTTGTTCTCTTTGTAAAATCCTTTACACGTCCGGGGGTTCCAACATTTGGCCTAAAAAGATCAATTGAGACATTTGGCCTATGAAAAGGTAATTGTTTTCAATAAAAACGTTCATTCTTCGCGCGCGTGAAACACACGTGCACAAGTATCCTCTTTTCAGAGGACATGGTCTCCTTAACGAGGATATAATCCGTCCGAGTTGCACCAGTCGTTTGAATCCAGTTTTTCAGCTGTTTCTTCCTTGTTAGCAGCTTGGGCAGATATGCCCCTCCTCGGCACGATAAAAAACTACGGTCAAATAGAGCAGGATTAAACCGATTTTCATTACATTTTCCTCTTTTTTTGCTTAATCTTATGCTAGGATTTCTAGCTGAGATATCACTGATTTCTGCATGTTGACGGCACACACGCAATCTGGTAGAATAGTGGATTTGCCCTCTCATCTCCAATCTAAATTTCTGAGTCCGCCCTTACTCACAGGGTTGGATTTTGTACGACTTTCTTGATTGCGCGCGTTTTCACATTCCTTGTGTTTTGACTCATTTTCTGTTCATTTTTCCAACATCATTGATCAGCGTTTATTTATTCAGGGTTGGATTCCCTGGCGAGGTGTAACATTTGTGCTTCTTAATGGTGTTGCCCGTTTTCCGCCTAGCTGGTTTTATGTGCGTGTCAGTCAAGGCTTGTTTCATGCCGTTGGTCCGTAACTTGTGGGGAATTTCCCACTGGTGTCTATTGGAGGTGAATGGAGGTTATTGTCAAATGGGGAATTAAAGGTCGGACAGAACGACAAATGTGTGTTTTTTATTCCGAATTCGTTCATATTTCTTTTTAGTGACTTCCCGACATTTAATCCAATAGGACAACAGAATTTATTGGATGTATCAGGCTATTGTGGAAAATGAAAATTTGGATTATGAGAAAGTGGGGAATCAGAGAAAAAAGGTTATGAATCACTGGTCCGTGCAGATCTCACCTCAATGTTAGTCTTTATCAGTGTCGTGGTCGAACATGGCGTGAATTTTTCTAGTATTCGTATGAGCAAATATGCATAGCGCCAGCGAAAGGGGAAACATTCAGAGGGGAAACATTTTAGGACTCAAATACTTTCATTCTCACATTCAGCTCATTCTATTATAGACTGCGTAAACTCCTTCATTGCTACTGTAACACAACCATATCGGTATTACCCTGCCTATCAGTCTACTGCACTTTGATGTTATGTATTTTATCCCACAGTCAGCGATGTCCGCTCTTTTTAATGAGCATTTTGTTTCTATTGTTTGTGATGTGCACGTATATGAGGATGCACCGTCATTCTCGTATATATTCGCCTTCACTATAGATGTAGTATGCCCTATCGGTTGGATTTTGAAACACGGCTCTTTTCAACCGTCCAAACAACCTTCCTTCAAGGCTCACTTGGATAAATTGTCATCACATGTGTTGTGTCTTCATTGCCGTCACTCTTATTGTATTGACAATTCAAATGTGTTTGTTGTGCAATAAGACGTGACACCCAGTAACTATTAATGCAATTGCATTGTGCAACTGATATTTGTGTGCTTTTCGTTGCAATAAACTCATACACCACACACACATACACGCACCTGTATGCATACGTACCTATACACGTACATACATACACACATACATTGTGTGTGTTTGTGTGTGTGTGTGTGTGTGTGTGTGTGTGTTAGTGTAGGTGTCTGTGTGTATGAAAATGGAAATGATCTGTGAAATGTGTATTGATATAAAACGTATTTATTCGTTGGAATGTTAATATGTATGTATTATGTGTATATACCTGAAAGAGCGGAAGCTTGACAGGTTATTTAACATTTAAACAAATGTCTGTATATTTGCGCTGTGTGTTTTTGAAATATATATTGAACTGAACTGAACATACACACGCAAACATACATACACATACATACATACACACACACATGTACATACACACACACACACACACACATACACAATGACATTCTCCCATGCAAGCGAACGAGTGTGTGTGTGTGTGTGTGCCTGCATGACTGAATGTATGTGTGTGTGTGTGTGTGTGTGTGTGTTTGCAGGCGATGAAGCTGGAGTTATCGATGAGCGACGAGAAATCGACGGCGTTGCGTCGGGAATTGGACGAGTTGACTGCAGCTGCCGGAGGAGGAGGCGGCGGCGGTGTTGACGGCGAGCTGACGAGCGTGCGGCGGGCACGACTCGAGCTGCAGCGGCGCTGTTCCGACCAGGACGACGAGATTGACGATCTGGCCGGCCAGGTGGCGCTGCTGGAGCAGGCCAAACTGCGGCTGGAAATGGCGCTGGAACAGGCGCGCAAGGAGCATCGGCTCGAGATGGTCCAGAAGGACGACGAGACTGACGAACTGCGCGCCAGCGTCAACAAGAAGGTCAAAGGTCAGTGTTGTGTGCGGGACCTGTGAGTGCGTGTGAGAGAGGCGGCTGACATTGTAGTGGGGGCGCACTGCGGCGTCATATACCGTGTTTTCCCTTCTATAAATGTCCTCTTCAATTGTGCAACACGTTTTTAATAATGAATATCTTTATTCATCATAAAAATATCTATCACTTTCGTCAGAAATATGAACTGGAGTCAGTGTTTCAGCAATACCAGCCAGTTCTTCGTCATCATGAGAGGAGTCATCAAATGATATTTTATTAAATATTTCATTAGATATAATTACATACTGGTATTAAAACACTTAATCCCATGTATAAAATACCCCTTATTTTTAAAAGCTCCCCCCCCCTAAGTCCCAGCAAAAATCATAATCATTGACATTGAATATTGTTTACCACTGTAAATGAAGTCCTGTAATTTTGGTTCAAGTTCGAGGACTCAATCAGTGTGCCCCAGTCCCTTATTGTAAAATTATGATATGTAGACAGCGTTCGAATGTAGCTCTTCATGCTTCGTCAATCCCCTCAAGTTTTTCCTTAGCCCCCCCCCCCCCCCTCAGCCCCCCTATAGGAAAAATCCTGGCGCCGCCACTGCTCACCGAGTTATAGTAAACAGGAAAGAGTAAAAAAACTCGTGAGTCCTACCGCCAATTATCATACACTAGCATCAAAACCCGCCCGTTGTGCGGAGGAATTCATAAATGGAATTAATATTCATAAAAATTCATATTCCTAAAAATATTCCAAATTAAAAAAGAAAATAAAAACTCATAAGTGTCTTACTCAATAGAAAATTCAAAATGTGAATATTTGTTATTTATTTTGACATAATATTTTCCCTCAACCCGCCTCATATATAAACCCACCCATTGTGCGGAATAATTCGGAACATTTACACGTAACAAACAATGAAAATTCTATCATGTCAACCCGCCCGTCGTGCGGAACAATTCATACTATTTATTTTGTATTCGATTCATATATAAAAGGAATATGAATTAAAAAAGAGTGGAGTAAACCCATAGAAAAGTCTAAATTTCTATATTTTCATATTATTTTCACAAAATAGTTTGCCTAAACCGCCTCATATTTATACATGCCCGTCGTGCTGAATAATTCAGAACTCAGACACGAAACAATGAAAAATGACTACACTTTTTCATCATAATGTTTCCAAAATATTTTCATAACTTAACATCACCGTCTAGCATTGAAACCCGCCAGTTGTGCGGAGCAATTCATAAAATGAAATTCATATTTAATTCATAAACATATTGCAAATTAAAAAAGAAAACAGATATACTCATTAAAATCTTACTCAATTGAAAAGTCTAAATTTAATTTTTTCTTATTTATTTTGACAACATATTTTCATTTAACCCGCTTCATATTATAACCCGCCCGTCGTGCTCAACAATTCACAAAATAAAATGCATATTCAATCCATAGAATAAACTGTATAAAAATTAAAAAGCAAAAAATTTTACCTGTAAATACGTTCACCAATAAAAACTCTAAATGTGAATATTTTAATTATAAATTTGACAAAATATTATCCCTTAATCCACCTCATATTTAAACCTACCCGTCGTGCGGAATAATTCAGAACACTAACACGTACAAAACAAAGAAAATTCTAGCATGTAAACCCGCCCGTCGTACTGAATAATTCAGAAATCTGACACAAAACAATGAAAAATGACTAATTTTTTTATCATAATGTTTTCAAAATATATTTATAACTCAACATCACCATCTAGCATTAAAACCCGTCCTTTGTGCAGAACAATAAATAAAGTAAAATGAATATTGAATTAATAAAAAATGATTAGAAATTAAAAAATAAAAAGTAAACCCATAAAAAGTCTTAAGCAATAGAAAAGTCTAAATGTGAATTTTTTTATTTTAGATGTGGCAAAATATGTTCCCTCGAACTGCCTCGTATTTAAACCCGCCCGTCGTGCGGAACTATAAATAGAATATAATTAATCAAAAAGCAAAAAGCTTATCCAATAGAAAAATATAAATTTGTAAATTCTTGTTTTAATTATTGACGAAGTTTTTTTCCTCAACACTGCTCAAGTTCACACCCATCCTTCGTGTGTAGTAATTCAGAAGTGTAGCACTATCAAAACAATGAAACCTTCTGTCATCTCTATAATTCCAGATTAATGCTTCCGCTAAAACAGCATATTCATATAGTTGGCATTGCATGATATTACAGCCCATATCCTTATGCAACTTAAGCTTATGCAACTTGAAAATAAACCAATTTTAATTATACAGTAAAATTCAGTAGTTAACTTTGTTCCCAGTAGTATTTTACCCGCCCGTCGGGCGGAACAATTCGTGTGTAAATATTGAGGACAATAAAGCATTTCTGTTCAGCATAGTGTAGCATTAATTAAACTGTACCGAATAAAACCACACCATCCATGCTTGGAGCTAATATGATGCATTCTTAATTGTGATTGGGCTTCAGTGAAATTTAATCGGTGTATATTCCTGTGTAATCGCAAGTGCGCATAATAGTTGTCAAATTGGTAATATGTGCTTTTGACTTTACACCGCCGTAACTTCCTTCAGATACACTTTGGAAAATTACAAATTATACCGTATTGTAGAAAACAAGATTTCTAGCACGATGGTATAATTTATTTTTATGTTTACCAAATAGTTACTGAGAAATGGTAGAAAAATTAATTAGTTTTAGTCGCCCGGTGTTCAAGTGTAATTTTTGATGTATTTGAGAATTTTGCCAATTTTACACGTTTTTGTATCATTTGTGGGTATAAATTATAGCTTATTTTGTAGAACACAAAATTATCTACACAGTAGTATATTCCTGTGTAATCGCAAGTGCGCATAATAGCTGTCAAATTGGCAATATGTCCTTTTGACTTTACACCGCCGTAACTTCCTTCAGATACACTTTGGAAAATTACAAATTATACCGTATTGTAGAAAACAAGATTTCTAGCACGATGGTATAATTTATTTTAATGTGCGACAAATAGTTCTTGAGAAATAGGTAGAAACATGAATTAATTTTAGTCACCCGGTTTTCAAGTGTAATTTTGGATGTATTTGGGAATTTTGCTAATTTTACACGTTTTTTATCATTTGTGGGTATAAGTTATAACTTTTCTTGTAGAACACAAAATTATCTACACAATAGTATAATTTTTATAGCTGTACCATTGCTGGTTTATGAGGAATAGATAGCGGAATATTGACCAAAATACTCACGTTTTTTTGGCTAATTTTGCCTTTTTGACTTTGTCATTTACACTTCACACCGCCGTAACCTTTTTTTAATACACTTTCGAAAATAAAAAATTATACCGCGTTGTAGAAAAAAAATTCCCAGCATGATGGTATTATTTATTCAGATGTGTGATAATTAGTTTTTAGAAATATAGAAAAAAGTGTAGAAAATCGGACGCGTGGAGTTTAAATGCAATTTAGAATTTGTTTCCATTTTACATGTTTTATATTCAATTTTTGGGTATAAATTATAGTTTGTTGAGTAGAACAAAAAAATTCTACACAGTGGTATAATTTTTATAGTTGTACCATTGCTGGTTTAGAAGGAGTAGTCTACAGAAAATTGACCAAAATTTTCGCATTTTTCAGGGTTCATTTTGTCTTTTCACCTCTCTAACTTTTTTCGTTTTATTTTTAAAATTTTAAAATATAGTCTACAGTGTAGACAAAAAAATCCAACATGATGGTATAAATTTTTAGCGGGTACGCCAAATGATAGCCGAGTATCAGCTGATAGAAAATTGACCAAGAAGGGTGGGACAGACAGACAGACACACAGACAGAGGATCTCTTTTATATATATAGATTTATGTGTATCCTTTCACTGTTACTTTGCTTTACGTTTGCCGGTAATTCATAGTCCACTGTCTTATACTTCTATTAGGAAACCTGAAATTATCCACATATCTGTAATTTTGTGTGTGTGTCTGTGATATTGTTATTTGTGCTTAAAATGTGTATGTCTTGGCAGCGCTCGAGAGTCAGTTGGAGAGCGAGCACGACGAGCGGACGGCGCTGTTGCGCGACAAACACGAGCTGGAGCGGCGCATTATCGCGCTGTCTGCCGGCGGCTCGTGTGCGTCGTGCGGCGGGGGCGGGGGCGAGGGGGCCGACACCCCCGGCCAACTGCAGGCGTGCGTGCAGCGGCTGCGTCGCGAGTTGAAGCAGTGTCGGGCGCTGCTGCGCGACACTCAACTGCAACTGGAACAAGCTCGCGCCGATAATGGCAGCAAAGTGCAACTGCGTCAACTGCGGCATCAGGTGTGTATGTCTGTGTGTCTGTGTGCGTGTCTGTGTGTTTGTGTGCGTGTCTGTGTGTGTGTGTTTGTGTGTGGGTGTATGTGCGTGTGTTTGTGTGTGTATGTATGTCTGTGTGCGTGTCTGTGAGTGTTTGTGTGTGTGTGTGGGTGTATGTGCGTGTGTTTGTGTGTGTATGTATGTCTGTGTGCGTGTCTGTGAGTGTTTGTGTGCGTGTGTGCGCATCTGTGTGCTTGTGTGCGTGTGTGTGTTTGTGTGCGTGTGTGTATGTGTATGTGTGCCAGTGGTATCGCCAAGGGGTCATGTTTATCACGTTTATCGGGTTTGTATATATGCGTACATTAGTGTGTATGTATGTGTGTGTGTGTGTGTGTGTGTGTGTGTGTGTGTGTGTGTGTATGTGTGTGTGTGTATGTATGGCGGTGATGGCGCAAGTTGGAGGACGCCGAATTTGCGGCGGCGTCGGCTGCGCGCGCCCGTCAAACATCCGAGACCGAGCTGGCCGACAGTCAGGAGCAGCTGCAGCTGGCTCAGCGGGCGCGCGCCGACGCTGAAACTCGCAACGTGTCGGCCGGCCACCAGCTTCACCAGCTGCAGACCCAGCTGGACGAGCAGGAGCACGAGCTGCAAGAGGTACCCCAGCCGTCGGCTCATTGTCGGTTTTTTTCACTTTTGCCTGTGCTGTCCATGGCTTGTCGCTGTTGCTTTCGGGCCACGCTGGGTCAGCATTAACTGAATTATCGGGCTGTTTTACCACCGGTCGTTGAGTCAATGCTGCTAGCACACTGGGTCCTGTGTAAGTTATTAATTAAGTTGTTAATTATTAGTGGTTGTGTATATAGGTGTATGTAAGTAGTCAACTAGGTTATATTTGAGGTGGCTGATTGGCGGAATCACTGAGTTCAGTTACTGTATGAATTAAAAGTACATTGTGTCCCCAGTTACTGAGTCATACTGGTTACTTACTCGTTGTTTGCGTTAGTAACTATGTCCCTGGGTCATTGGGCATGTAAACAGACCACTGATTATTGCGCCATCAATATGTGGCCTGCCAGCATTATCTTAAACTCACACAAATCATTGTTTGGCCGATTCAAATTGTCGACATTTGGATTACAATATAATACGACACCAGCCTCGCTGTATGTGTGTGTAATAGTACTAGTAATGTATTGCCACAACAAACACAAGAAAAACAATATTAGTTAAGTGCTATATATTAGCATAGTCTGTTGAACCAATTTTTGGCTTCTTAACAGACAAGGAAAAAACGCATTATGCGAGAAACTTAGCAAAAAACTTTCAAACTAGTTGAACATGAAAATGTATAGCATTAAAAATAATTAATGCTGAGCAGAAAACATGACGATAAAACTTAACATGAAACTTGATAACTTATAACTAGGGCTGTCAAAAAAGTAACCTAAAAATCAGAAAAAAGTAACTTTATTTTCGAGAAAAAGTAACCTAAAAAAGTAACCTAAAAATAACCTGAGTTTTTAAGTTATTATCACTTTTGTATCGTTTTATCACATGTTTATCACGCCTTTGCTTATTAGTGCGCTATGTGAAATACACGGTTTGTTTGTTGTTTGTTTGTGTACATATAAAGTAACCTAATAACTAGGGCTGTCAAAAAAGTAACCTAAAAATCAGAAAAAAGTAACTTTATTTTCGAGAAAAAGTAACCTAAAAAAGTAACCTAAAAATAACCTGAGTTTTTAAGTTATTATCACTTTTGTATCGTTTTATCACATGTTTATCACGCCTTTGCTTATTAGTGCGCTATGTGAAATACACGGTTTGTTTGTTGTTTGTTTGTGTACATATAAAGTAACCTAATAACCAATAAAAAGGTAACCTCAAAATAACCTCCTTCGAACAAGGTCAATTTCTGTTTGCAGTTCTGAAGGAAGAAAATACACCAGTCCTTCTTTTTTATCATCTTTCCGAGTTGGTACTTCTTTTCCACCCTCTCCGATCTGGTACCATTTTATAACAAACAACCAAAAGTGACTTAACATAATTTAGCTAACATCGAAAAAAGGAGTATAACCATCAAAATATAATTTTAAGTGGAAAGCTCATACAAATGCGAAATACACTAATTGCAAATGTAAAGATTTTTAGTAATGGTCGCAATAATGTTCTTTATATTTTTTTAATGAAACTTTTTATCAAATAGCACGTACTACAGTAGCGTAAACACTGCATGTGTGAATGCCCCCCGTCCTCCCATATGTCAAACGTGGGATAATGGCGCTATCTCACGCCCTGAAAATCACGCGCAAGTTCCTGTTCAAGTAAATACGTACTGTCAAGTGCTACAGTGCAGTATCTGGTATAGAGAGCTCACACATCGTACTATACCACGCTCCAAACATCTCACGACACCCTCCGGTTCGTGGACATTTCCTAAAATGGAATTACACTATCCTGAGTACCCAAAAACGTATAAATATCGAGTAGCGCGGATATTGAGATGAATATCAATTGCTAAATCCTAACAGCAGAAATGTTGATATTTCTTGATCTTCAGACCTAATATTCAATCTCTTTTCCTATTTCATCCTCATATATACCGTTTTTGTGCCTCTTATCTGCAAAAAGTCACCAAACTTCGTGGTAAACTTACCTAATAACAAGAAAAATGACAAAAGGTAACCTGACGATAAAAAAGTAACCTTAAAAGCAAAAAAGTAACCTAACGATGAAAAAGTAACTTTTGGTAACCTAATAACTTTTTTAATAATTATCGTACACAACTTTTTCATGCAGTTTTAGTTAGCTTATGAAAAAGTGACCTTTAGGTGAAAAAGTAACTTTATTAACTTTTGACAGCCCTACTTATAACAATAAAAATCATATATAAAAAATTACATATTGAGCAGAAAACTCATCAATAAACCATCAATCTAATTACACTTGAGAACTTATAACATTAACAAATTACAACATGACAACAATACAACAACAAGACATACAACCATTAACAACAATTGTGTATGTGTGTGTGTGTGTGTGTGTGTGTGGCGGCAGGTAATGCGCAAGTACAAGATATCCGTGTCGCAGCTGAGCGCCGACCAGCTGACAATCAGCGACCAAAACTCGCAGATGGCCAGTCTGGAGGCCGAGCGCGGCCAGCTGAAGGAGCAGCTGAACGAGCTGTCCAGTCGGCTGCAGCAGCTGAGTGTTGACGGCGGCTCGCGCGAACAGCAGCTGCGGCTTGAGTTGCGCGAGCGTGAGCTGCACAGTCGGCTGGACTACGAGGCAGCGGCGCGCCACCGGCTTGAGAGTCAACTGGCGCGCGTCAAGGAGGCGCTGGAGCGCGCCACGCACGAGGCCGACAGTCGGCGTCACGCGCAGCAGACGGCCAGCGACCAGCTGTCCAGACTGCAGCGACAGGTGCGGCCACATTATGACAGAACACCGGCAACGAGCAGGGATTCAGGAGAGAATTGTGACTGAGGCAAAAGTGGAGGACGAATGAAAGCAAGTTAGGAGAAGGGTTAGAGCAGTGGTTCTTGACCTTTTTCAGTGCTCGCATCATTTTCAAAACATTAGTCAGTTCTCGCACCCCCTGGATTTTTCATAGCTAAATGAAAAGGATAAAAATGCAATCGACGTAATAAAATCTTATTCAGTATTAATTCATACAGCTTGAAGTTCATGTAAGAAACATTTGTTAGATAAATTATGAAGCATAGCTAAAACATGTATTTTATTTTATTTTTCACATTATTTCACGCACCCTTTAGTAACTAGGCTCGCAGCCCCGGTTCAAAACCCCTGGAGTAGAAAATATGTGCGTGCTGGTATGTGTGCCAGTCCGTTGTAGTTTGCGTGTTTCCTGCACATTGAAAGCTTGTTCAAACAAGCGTAACACTGTGTGTGTGTGTGTGTGTTTGTACGGTGGGGATGGGTGTGTGTGTGTGTGTGTGTGTACGGTGGGGATGGGTGTGTGGTGGGGCAGTTTCGCGAAATCAAGGAGCAGTTGGCTGAGTGTACAAGACGCGAGAGTGATGCCGTCAATCAGACGCGAGCGCTGAGCAAGCAGTTGGAGCAGAGCGAGACAGAGACGGCCCAACATCGTGCTGACCTGCGACTGGCGCTCAAACGCATCGCCGACCTGCAGAATGCCATTCAGGTGCGTCACAATATTGTGTGTACTCATTTACATAGTGGTGTGTCCAGGTGGAATATCATCACGTGTGCCACGAGATTGAATTGTGTTGCTCTTTCACAGCTGTCACTTAACCATTTAACCGTTTGTGAGCAGGTCCGATACACTTTCTCCATATTGCATATGCAATGTCCTCTTCATTTTTAGGGTTTTCACTATTCTCTCTGTGTCTGTGGATGATCACAGTGCATTTGAATCACTTATTTATACATACATAAATATATATGTCTATACACGGACATTACACATTATGAATTGGAGTCGTTATGCATGTTGTTAATTGTTAAGCGAATCGTTACCGACGCTCATATGTGCAAATTACAAATCTTCACTCAATCAATCTTCCACTCAATACTCCTCGCTAGCTTCTGATGTTTGCTTCAAAGGTACTTCAATAGTTGGCCAATGTTGGGTATCGTTTCGGAGCTGCCGGACTTCATGGGCAGACTCGGTCAATAAAGCGCCACAGTATGGATTTTGAATCAAGTCTTATATACAGTAGTGTATTGTCGCCATAATTGAGGTTCTAACTCTCAGCTATGTGCTATTTGATCCCTGCGTCAGTGAAGGCGACAGCGACCGCGTCTACTATGAGTGCTAATTCCTCAGGCGCTCACAGCACATGCGATCAAATAGTACATAACTGATATTATGCATGAGATGTGCGTATGTCTATGTTTGTGTGTGTGTGTGTGTGTGTGTGTGCAGGGAGAGATTGAGAGTGGTGACGACGTCTCCGACGCTCTGTCTGACGACACTGATGACGATGATGATGATGAAGAAGATGACGGAGTTGATGTGTTTCTATCAGCACGCATGACGTCATCGTCACGTGACAGCGCCGCCAGTGTAGAGGGCGCCACCAGGCACAGCACTGCCTTCAACAGGTTTGTGTCCGTGTGTTCTCACCTAGTTGTTCTTCACAGCATTGAGTTGAACACTCGTGTGTCCCGTCTTCCATTGGTCGTAATGTTCCTTGGACAGGTGTATTCTTTTCTGGTTGATCATTTTTCTGGCATTCTGTATTTCATTTTGCACAGTTTTCCTATCCAGGAAACTGTACTTTTGGCTATTTTAGCTCTTCTTATAAGCTGCTTGTTATGTAATATTTCGGACGTTGCAAATTTTAAATTGTTCGAATTTTTATTTTTTCAGTCAACAGTCTGTATGCATTTATAATATCTCCCTTTCTCTTCTCTTCTTTAATTTTTATATACTCTCTATAACTTACTGTACTGTGTGTGTGTGTGTGTGTGTGTGTGTGTGTGTGTGTGTGTGTGTGTGTGTGTGTGTGTGTGTCTGTGTGTGTGTGTGTATGTGTGTGTGTGTGTGTATGTGTGTTGTGTCAGTGTTGGTACAGGTTGTGAGGCAGTAGCCACGTCACCGACACACAAGACTGACTCTCGACTTTTGCACGGGAAGTGCTTTAGTGCGGCGGCGACCATGAACGGGTCGCGGGCAGAGTCTGAGGCGTGATCGTCGTGCTCCCGCGCTCTCTGCTCTAGTGTTGTTCGGTCGGCACCGCGAATTGTGCAAGCCGGTCTCGCTCAGCTGGTTCGGTGCTTTTTGTACGACCGTCGTTGAAAGATGCTATCGTGCGAGCGTGTGCGGGTGTCAGTCAAGTTCATGCGTGAAGTTTGGGCGATCTGCCGGGGCATGTGGAATGAGCGTCGCGTCATTATCATCTTCTATCTCCCAACACACAGACAGCTTATCCACTTTGAGTGGACGCCTGAAATTATCGCGTTAATAATTATTATCGTTTTTTGCTTATTTGCGTGAAGGCACGTGCGTGCGTATCTGTGTGAATGTCTCGCTCCCTTTTCGGCGAAAAGGTTCATAGAAGAGCCGAGGACACAAACACACGCGCGCTCATCTCATTCTCTCTGCTGCCGCTTTCAAGAGCATCCGCGGTGACAGCCCATGTGCTGGGTGCGTGCCAGTGAGCTTGCGATCACCCGTCAAACGCCAATCATACATCCGTCGCTTATGCAAAACTGAGATTCGCCTGCCTGCTGTGAACTGCACCGAAATATCGCATGCACTTGCATGACCGCTAATGATTACACAGCCGCCAAGTGAAATATGTGTGTATGTATATGATATCCAGTGTGTGCGCGTGTGTCCAGGCGAGGTTTGTATGCGCGTGTGCGTATCAATACACGTGTGAGCTGTGTATGTATGTGTGTTTGGAAAGTAAGCGTGATAACCTGATGTTTCCTTCATGTACAGTTATACAGTTATTTCCCCACAACACAACACTGGAACTGAATGGACTTCCGCGGGAGTACGTGTATTGCACAAGGACGAACGTGCACGAGATAACACACACACACACACACGTTAAAACTCGACTGAACACTCGGCGCACCTGTGCTGTCAGGAGCAATATTAATTCGACCGATTACATGCATTAACAGCGCGCCTCTGGATGATATACACGCACGCACACGCGCATACACACTAACAGGAGTTAGACGAAGAGAGAGTAATGCACACACGCACACAATTCAAACACGCACACGCAGACACACACACACGCACACACAGACACACACGCACACACGCACACACACATACTCGCCGCAAAACCAAATCAGCTGTACGTGTATATTTAAGATATAATGCGATAAGTACTTGGAATACACACGAACAACACATGCACACACGTACACACGAACAACACATGCACACACGTACACACGCACAGACAAACTCAATTTTCCCGTGCTTAAAATCAACAAACCCCAAAGAAAACATCACATAGGACCGCTATTCTGCCTTCGACAAATGATTGCAACACTGACAATTTCTCCGTGTATGTGTGTCTGTGCATGTATGTATGTGTGTGTATGTATGTATGTGTGTGCATGTGTGTGTATTAACGTGAGAGACCTGATGAGCTTGGAAATGTCAGCACGCACAGACAAACAGAAAAACCGAGAAAAACGATCAATTTTATGAAACAGCAATGCAAAAAAGACAATATCAGCGATAGAGGAGATAAAGGACAGAACATAGAATATATTCACCCGAATGGCAGGAATAATCCAACAACAACAAAAAAAAACACACACGGCGTTTCAAAGCCCACCTCGGTGAATATGTGTGTAAACATGTGTGTGTGTGTGTGTGTCTGTGTGCGTGTGTTTGCGACATAACGATTCACTGCCCACCGTATCCTGAAAACAGACAGACAAACAAACAAGCATACATCATTGCGCATCATTGCTAAAATTCCCATTATTACAACGATTATATAGTGGAATTATAATTAGAAATCGGTGTGTATGTAAGTAAATGTATTGCCATGAAAGTACACACGCGCACACAAATAACACAGCGATAAAAAAACATGTCAAGAGTTGATCAAGCTCATAGCTTTCCGATGAACATGTTGGTCAGATATATATGTTGTTAAGTGAGTGTATAGCTTATACTAACAAGTTGATGGAATACAGAAAAGAGAAGATAACAGAGAACAAAAGGACATAGATGTGGAGAGAAGCTAGTCAAGAATAATAAACACTGGACACTTGAATGCAGCATTTGAAATAATATGACATTTGTAAAGATAAACATGTGAAAAAACTATGAGAAACAAATATGACCCTTGAAGCAACAAATGAACATGACCACTTGAAAGCAACATATATTAAGTACTTTCGTGCATCCACCGGTATGAGAAGCCAGAACACTGGTATAACACTCATACTGTTGTTTTTTGTGAGTGAAGTATATATTGTTTCAGTTTGCCTTTGAAATAGCGTATATTTGACGTTCTCAGAAGAGTTTTCAATTCTACAGGAAGTTCGTTGAACAACTTTGCACCCAAGCATATCACACTATGTATAAACAATGTAGTTCTGTATCCAGGACATTGTAGATTGAAAATTGTATTATTTTTCAAGCTTGTATATACTGTCAATAGTGTGAAGTATCTGTGGATATTTGGGAAAATAAGAATAATCCTGCTCACTATTAACTTTGCAACTGAATCAATTTTTATAGGTAAAATAAACGACAAATTTGTTTGTGCTAATATAATTTTATTGTGAAAGGAAGGTGTAATTTCACATTGTTGATCCGAGGCGCCAGAGCGAGTGATGCGAGAGATGTTCCGATAAATTGAACGTTTGCTTACGAGTCCGGCAGCCATATCGCGAAAAAAGGGGGGGGGGGTATCGGGTACCATAAAAATCAACGATTTTCAGAAAACGCCCAAAGGTGCCAGCTTGGCACCCTCTGGTTTTGGATTCTACAATGTCTGGGGGTACCAAATCCATCGAAACCCTTCATGGGACCTCTACTGCAAGGTTGTCTCACACTTCCACCAGACTATACATGCGATTCAGCGTTTGTATGTCTGTGTGTCTGTGTACACACGCAGCACTCGTCGCGCTGGCCGTGTATGTGCGTGTGCAGTTATGTGTATGTGTATATGTGCGCGTGCGCGTCTATCCTGTACTGTCTTGGTGGCGATGTAATTGGGGGAAGTATTGGCAGTGTAAAGGGGATGACGCGTTGAGCTTCATGGAGGAGTCGAGATCGAGCGCTCATGATGTGAGTGTGAACGGTGCGCGGAAGAGTTGAGTTACAATGTACGGCGGTGTGATATTAAGCGATTGTGTGACTGTGTTATATATATTTCATCGTTCATCATCTGTTCATCTTGTTTGTCTATATTGAACTCTACTCCTACTCAAACATCCGGCCACAATCTCGACTTGATTATCTACCCTTCAGGTATGTCCTCCCTTTCTTTGTCTGATCCCTTCACTTTTCCACCCGATTCTGCTCTGTCGGACCATTCCCTCATCACTTTCAATATTCGCTGTTGTTCTGCTGTTGCTAAACAGTGTTCTCACACCTTCTCTGCTAGAGATTACAAGTCATTCATCCCTGCCACGTTTCACTCCTTGCTTTACACTCATCTAATGCCTACTTCTTATCTCTCTATCCACCCGCGGTTTCTTTTCGACTTCTTATCTTCTGCTCTTTCTACCATCAACAACGAATTATTTCCGCTAATCACTCATCATGTACGCTCTGCAAATCGTCCCCCTCCCTGGTTCTCGTCTGAATTATTCTCTCTTAGGGCAGCATCTCTGTACAGTATTTCCGCCTAACTTGAGTCTGTATATATTTCCGCCTAACTGGCAACTCTGAGTCCGGTGTGCCAGTTCTGTTTCTCGGCTAGTGCTTTTTCTCGGTATGAAGTTGCTTATCATATATAATCCAGTTGAATGTTATCTATAATATGATACATGTAGTACATATGAATATATAACATCCTATATATATAAATTAATCGTGATTCGTTTTGCCATACAGATATTCGTTGACATTGTTGTGATATACAAGCGATTCGCAAGCAACGAGTTTTTCTTCATGTCAACGAATATCGCGCTCTAGTCGAAAATGGTGGTTCTCAAATGCAGTGTACCAGCATGCGAGTTTGAAACAACCGACAGCAGCGATGCAGTTGCAATTGCACTGCTGACCAACCACAACCTCGCTCACCAACCCACCACAAATGCGGAAAACAATGCCCCCAGCAGCCTCAAAGGCCCGAAGCTGGAGCGGCCACGCATTCAAATGGGTGTTGAAGATGAGACGTGGAACACATTCGTGAGGAGGTGGGAACATTTTCGCAGGGGATCCGGCATTGATGCGGGCTCTGCAGCAATTCAACTGTTCCAATGCGCAGATGAAGCCCTTGGAGATGCTCTACTAAAAATGGATCCTGCCATCACCACCCGTTCAGTGAATGATGTCCTAGCCGAAATGCAGACTCTTGCCATTATCCCTGTTTCCCGAGGGGTAAAGCGCGCTGAGTTAGTCAGCATGCACCAGGATGGTGATGAAGTTTTCAGGTCTTTTGCGGCCCGAGTCAGAGGGAAAGCAGAAACTTGCGACTTCCATGTCGTGCATACGTGCAGCTGTGGGCGTGTACATCATATTGACTACACTGACGCAACCATCCGTGATGTGTTACTGGCTGGCATAGCTGATACGGAAATCCGACGTGAAGCACTTGGCATAGAAGCCACCCAACTCAAGTCGGCAAATGATGTCATTGGATTTGTTGAATGTCGTGAGATGGCCAGGAACGCGCTTCCACTAGAGATGATGGCCGCAATCTCATCATTCAAACGTGCGACAAAAACCGCCACGCAAGAGCGAACAGCGCCGACATGGGCACCTGCCCCTGCAGAACAACACAAGAAAGCCACCTGCCCAGACTGCAGCTGTCAATTCTTGGTGTATGCTCAGACACCACGGGGCTGGAACCGGAAACCGCACTCACATTGCAAGGAGTGCTATTTAGCCAGCCGGCGTCGTGGTCGTAATAGAAACAGTCCGACCACATCTAACTCCGTTACTGTTGACTGTGTTGAAATTGCTCAGGTGACTTCTATGGCATCTTCCCGTACGCAGTACCCACCAGTGTGCAACGCTCAAATGCTGTGTCTCCAGCATCACATCTTCACTAACAATGGGTGGAAGCGTGGGAAATTTGCCAAGCACCCAACAGTACAGGTACGCATCTGGGTTGACTACACAGCCCCAGGCGCGCGCACCCCACCAGTCCAGCCCCCATCTGCCAATGTTGAGGCCATATCTGATAGCGGTGCACAGTCAGACGTCTGGTCATTGAATCAGTTCCTGCAGCATGGTTTCGCCCTAGATGATCTTCGTCCGGTGACACTCACACTCCAAGCTGCGAACAAATCTGGCATTTCAATAGAGGGCGCGTTCTTCGGCATCATTGAGGGTCGGGACCCCGAGGGTAAACAAAGGACCTGTCGGGCCATGATATATGTGAGCCGTGATGTACACAGATTTTTCATGTCCCATGACACACTGCTCGCACTGGGAGCACTACCACCCAACTTCCCCACCATAGGTGGCGCTGATCCGACTGTGTCATCCCATGCACGACCATCCACGAGTGTAATCAAGGCCGAAAGTTTCGACCGTCAGGCGGCTGACGACACCAACGATCGCTGCACATGTCCTCGACGTCAACGCCCGCCGGAACGCCCGACGCGACTGCCGTTTCCGTGCACGCCAGAGAATAACGGCAAAATGCAAACCTGGCTTCTAGAACGCTACTCTGCGTCCACGTTCAACACGTGCCCGCATCGCCTACTGCCGACGATGGACGGACCGCCGGTGGAGATTCATGTGGATGAAGATGCCGTGCCTCGAGCCTGCCATACGGCCGCGCCGATACCGATACACTGGCAGGACCAAGTACACCGAGATCTACTGCGTGACGAAGCCCTCGGCGTTGTCGAACGCGTCCCTTATGGTGAGCCATCATCTTGGTGCCACAGGATGGTTGTCACTCGTAAACACGATGGCACTCCTCGTCGCACCGTGGACCTGTCACCGCTAAACCGCGTTTGCAGGCGAGAGTCCTTTGCCGCCGAATCGCCGTTCCACCTTGCGCGCAGAGTACCAGGCCACACATGGAAGACGGTGACCGATGCCTGGAACGGGTACCACTCGGCACCGTTGCGGGACGCCGATAAACATCTCACCACATTCATTACACCTTTCGGCAGATGGCGCTACTGTCGAGCTCCACAAGGCTTCCTTTCGTCCGGTGACGGGTATAATCGCCGCTTTGACGCCATCCTGGCCGACTTCGAACGTAAGGAGCGGTGCGTCGATGACACTATCTTCCATGACGAAGACTTGACAGCACATTGGTGGCGCACGATCGACTTCCTGAATACCGTCGGCAACGCAGGGATTGTGCTCAATCCGACGAAGTTCCAGTTCGCTAGACGCGACGTGGAATTCGCTGGATTCCGCATCACGAACACCTCCATCGAACCTTTGCCCAAATATATCGAGGCAATCAGCGAGTTTCCGACACCCACCTCCACGACGGACATTCGGAGTTGGTTCGGGCTGGTCACTCAAGTCAGTAACTACGCTCAACTCAGAGACACCATGGCTCCATTTCGGCCATTCCTAAGTCCGAAACATCACTTCTTCTGGAACCAGGACTTAGAGGCCGCATTCCAGACGTCGAAAACAGCGATTATCGCAGCTATCAAAGAGGGTGTAAAAATATTCGACATGAAGAAACCGACCTGTGTCCGGCCAGACTGGTCCGCTCATGGTATCGGGTACTTCTTGCTGCAGAAGTTCTGTCGGTGCAAATCAGACACGCCTGATTGCTGCGTTGACGGATGGCGTATCGTGCTGGCTGGGTCGCGGTTCCTCTCAAATGCAGAATCGCGGTACGCCCCCATTGAGGGCGAAGCACTAGCGGTCGCGTGGAGTCTTGAACAGACTCGATTTTTCACCCAAGGCTGCTCTAATCTCATGGTGGTCACGGACCATAAGCCACTGACGAAAATCTTCGGCGACCGTACCCTAGACGAAATCACCAACACTCGACTGTTTCGTCTGAAACAGCGCACCCTGCCCTGGCATTTCCAGATCCGTCACATGCCGGGGAAGACCAACCTGGCAGCGGACGCCACGTCGCGTAAGCCATCAGCGTCTGCAGAAGTAAGTCAACTGGAAGTCGCCGACCAGACCGAGCACGCCCTCGCAGCCAATATCCGACGCGAGGCATCGGACTTCATGGCCATCTCATGGTCTAAGATTGTTGCAGAAACCCAAGCAGACGACTACATGCGCGCCCTAGCGAAGACTATCACGGACGGATTCCCAGACGAAGTCAGAGATGCCCCCCATGCGGCTCCGTTCTGGGAATATCGCAACGCTCTTTACGTCATGGACGGCGCCATCCTCTACAAAGATCGCGTCGTAGTCCCTCCGTCCCTCCGACATGCAGTCTTGGCAATCCTCCACGCGGCCCATCAAGGCACGTCCCAGATGGAACTGCGAGCACGCGCCGTGGTTTTCTGGCCAGGCATCACCGTTGATATCCACGCGGTACGCGCGTCGTGCGGCGATTGCAACCGCAACGCGCCATCACTGCCCCGCTTACCTGCAACAGCTGCCCCGCCACCATCCACGCCTTTTGAGTCCTTGTACGCCGATTACTTTGACTACGCCGGACACCACTATTTGGTCATCGGCGATCGTCTATCCGGCTGGTCGGAAGTGTTTGGATGCCCAACTGGATCGTCTCGTGCCGGTGCTGCCGGCCTCGTCCAATGTCTGCGGGCGTGTTTCGCTACGTTTGGGGTGCCGGAGGAACTGTCGAGCGATGGAGGTCCTGAATTATCGGCGGCCGCCACGCGGGTCTTCCTGGAGAAATGGGGAGTCAGGCATCGCGTCTCATCTGCCTACAATGCGTCTTCAAATGGTCGTGCTGAAGTGGCAGTGAAGACCACGAAGAGGCTACTGCGGTCCAATGTCGGTCCTACAGGCACGCTCAACAACGACAGTTTCCTCCGCGCCATTTTGCAGCTGCGAAATACACCTGACCCCGATTGTGACATATCGCCCGCACAAATCGTCTTCGGTAGGCCCCTACGTGATTCTCTTTCGTTTATCAACAAGCTGGAGAAATTTTCCAATCCCTACATCCGCCCAACCTGGCGTGAAGCGTGGAGTTTGAAGGAGCTGTCGCTGCGCACTCGGTACACTCGGTCACAGGAGGCCCTGAACAACCAGAGCCGCCCAGCTCGACCCCTCAAGATAGGTGATCGGTGCTTCATCCAGAACTGCGCAGGCGCTCAGCCCAGACGATGGGACCGCACCGGGATAGTTACAGAGGTACATGCCTTCGACAAGTACACGGTGAAGGTCGATGGGTCCGGCCGTGTGACGACGCGCAACCGACGTCACCTCCGCGCCTACACACCGGTGAGCACCGGAATCGGTATCCCCGCAGTCCGTCCAGCTTGGCACGACCCTCTGCAATCGACAACGACCGACCAGTCACTGCCACCTTCGGCCAGCTCCACATCGCCGCCGACGCCGCCGACGCCACCTTTGGCCAGCTCCACATCGCCGCCGACGCCACCTTCGGCCAGCTCCACATCGCCGCCGACACCACTCCGAGCTGGATCGGCCTTGTCGCCACCCCCATCCCCACCTGCATCTGCTTCGACGCCGACGCAGTCCGGCCCGGTACCGCCCCGCATCCGACGCCCGGACCGCCCTCGTCGCACGAATAAGAAGCCCGCTTGGCAAGAGTCGGGTGATTGGATCATGTGAAGCAGCCCCTGACACCCGACTGGGGGGGGATGTACAGTATTTCCGCCTAACTTGAGTCTGTATATATTTCAGCCTAACTGGCAACTCTGAGTCCGGTGTGCCAGTTCTGTTTCTCGGCTAGTGCTTTTTCTCGGTATGAAGTTGCTTATCATATATAATCCAGTTGAATGTTATCTATAATATGATACATGTAGTACATATGAATATATAACATCCTATATATATAAATTAATCGTGATTCGTTTTGCCATACAGATATTCGTTGACATTGTTGTGATATACAAGCGATTCGCAAGCAACGAGTTTTTCTTCAATCTCGTCGCTCTGAACGCCGCTGGCGCCTCACCCGTCTACCTTCGGATTGGTCTAACTTTTGTTTATCTCGTCGCTCGTTTCTCTCTACTCTTTGTTCTCAAAAAGCCAACTTCTACCGCTCTCGTCTTTCTTCCAATTCCCGTGCTCCTAGGAATCAGTGGTCAATCCTAAGATCCTTAACTGCCGGACGTACCTCACCTTGCCCCATACCTGTTTCCGTCTTCGCCAAATTCTTCCCTGATAAACTAAACTCTATCCGATCTCAACTTCCTACGTCTAGCATGCCTCTGACTCATACAAAGTCTAATTTAAACCTCTCGAGTTTTTCGCACATCAATATTTATCATACCTCTCGCCTAATTTCTAAGCTGAAAATGTCCCGTTGTCCCCTTGATCCTATAAACTTTTCGGCTCTCTCGGACTATGTACATCTCTTAGCTCCAGTCTTCTGTCATCTGATCAACTCTTCCTTCCTCCATGGATTCTTCCTTCTTAGCCGAAAAACATGCTATAGTTAACCCTATTCTCAAAAAACCTTCTCTCGATCCTCACTGTCCTAAGAATTATCGTCCTATATCGCTTTTAAGTCTTCCTTCCAAACTCCTTGAGTCAGCTATTCACGAACAACTCTCCCCTGTGATAAATCCTATTCTCGACCCATTCCAGTCCGGTTTCGTCTCACATCATTCTACCGAATCTCTTTTACTTTGCCTTGTAAATGAAATCTTCCAAACCTTTGCCTCTGGTGATTCAGTCCTCCTCGTCCTACTTTATCTTTCCTCCGCCTTCGATCTTGTAAATCACCCTATATTGCTCAAAGACCTCGCTTCTGCTGGCTTATCCTGTTCTGCTCTCTCTCATGACTTCATATTTTTCTGGCCGTTCATTTTCTGTACGTTCTAACTCTTCCTCTTCTTCCCCTCTTTTGCTTTCTAATGGTGTGCCTCAGGGCTCTATTCTTGGTCCTCTCCTTTTCAATCATCCTGGTCCTCTTCTTGGTCCCCTTCTTTTCAACTCATCATCAACCATTCTAAAACTGAATACATGGTCTTCCATCCTCCAAGAATCTCTCCCCCGTCTCTCTCTGTCTACCTATCTGCTTGTGTTCGTAATCTTGGCGTCTACTTCGATCCCTCTGTCATTTGCTAACAATTTCGCGCATATATCGCGATCCTGCAGGCTCATTCTCAGACAACTCTATCTCATCCGTGCTTACATTGACACTAACTCGGCCATTACTCTCATCCAATCCTTAATTTTCCCTCGTCTAGACTATTGTAACTCTTTGTTTCTTCACGCCTCATCTAAATCTCTTCGCTCCCTACAAATGTTATTGAACCAATCCTGTCGCTTTGTCTTCCGTCTTCCTCCGCGCACGCCAACTTCTCCCTACCTACAGAAACTTGGCTGGCTTCCTGTTCAGGCTCGGATCAACTATAAACTGTGCTGTCTTATCCTTAAAATTATCCGCTCACCCTCCTCTCCTTCTTACCTCCGCTCTCTACTATCTGAACCTCAACACTCAGGTCGTCGTCTTCACTCTCTTCACTGTCCTCGAGCAGTTTTGGAGTCGCCTTGGTCGGCGAAATCTTTCTACTTCTTTGCTCCTCGTCTCTATAACTCCTTGCCTTCTCGTATCCGGTCATCCCCTTCACTTCGATCCTTCTCTTCTGCTCTGCATGCACATCTTCTTGTGTCTACCTCTCCCTGTTGAATGGGTTCGTGTTTTTCTTTTGTATATACGCCTGTTAAATTTTGTCTGTCATGCTCTTAGCTATTCTGACATTTGTTTCATTTATTTTATAAACATACATACTATATTATTTTTTATCTCATCCTGTCATCGCACCATTGTATATTTGGCGCTATATTAAATACATGTTGTTGTTGTTGTTGTTCTGCAATACAACTACAGAAGGCCATGCTGATCCCCAGATGGACACGCAATAATTGAGGAAATGATAGCACATAGTGTAATAAATACTCATCATGGAATCTGCTGTCCAATTGTTCCTTATGCAGTATAATATGCCGGTTATTTGTGATAATTTTTTACAGATATATGAGATTTGTCTATGCCAGTTCAGATTGCTATCAATAATTACGCCAAGATATTGTATTGTGTCCACCTGAGTAATCACTTCTCCATTCAGGGTTATAGGCCATATGTGTTTTTGCAATTATCTATTTTTGAAAAGCATGCATTTGGTTTTTGATACATTCAGCTTGAGTTTATTTGCATTGAACCATTCACCGACATTTCATATTTCTTCAATACTCCTAGAACGCAGCGAGTCCATTTTAGAATCACTCAAGAGGGTCGTCGTATCATCAGCATAAACAACACATTCGATATTGGGACTTGCATTGCCTATATCGTTAATGTAAATCAAGGGAAACTTTGGAACAATTAGTTTGGGATCCCTCTTATTCCGCAGTTTGATAGTTTTCTTACTAGTATTGAATGGTCCAGACAATCAAACGCTTAACTCAGGTCAAAAATACTCCGATTGCATTCGTTTTATTCTCTAGGTGAGTATATACTATGTTTACAAAATCCAAAATGGCTGTCTCGGTAGAATGCTCGGTTCTGAATCTGTGTTGATGTTCCGAGATGAGGTCATTACGCTGCAGGTACCGAATGAGTCGCCGTACAATGATTTTTTCGAAAAGCTTCGAGAACACTGACAGTATTGAAATAGGTCTGTAGTTTTTTAATTCGTTTCTATCCCCAACTTTATATATAGGAACGACATTTGCAATTATTTATTTCTCTGAAAAAATACCTGTTTTAATGATAGATTTATAATATGTGTTAAAGGAGCGGCAATATCATAGGAACAACGTTTTACAACTTTGGGATAAATGCCATCGCATCCTGGCGATTCTTTTGTTAGGTTTTTGATCACACTATATACTTCAGGATGGGTTGTAGGCGCCATAAACATGGAGAAAGAAGGCGGTTCAGGCAAATACGTCTTCGTCGTCGTCTAAGTCCTCAGAAGAAGTACCCTAGCTAGAATATGTACTGAGAAAGTGTTCATTGAATTTTGATTCAGCTTGCGGTTCGTCAATGGTTGTTTCGAGAGTGCTTGATTTGGTCTTCCTAATAGTGTATTTATGGTTTTCCATTGCTTCTTTGCATTGTCCTGATCTTCCATGAGTCTGTTTTTGAAGTAATCATTTTTGGCCTCTCTTATCTCAGTGTTTAACCTGTTTCCAAAAGCTTTGTACATTCTTCTGTGAATCAGTGGCCATATATGTGACAATCTTTGCAGCCTTCGCTTCTCCTTGATTTGACGTTTGAGTTCAGTAGTGATGTACGGTGTGAGTTGTTGTTTGTTGTTTATGCAGACCGCACGACTAGGAAAATGCTTGTTGTACAATTCACAGAATAACATCTCTCATATGCCTCGTTACAGTGCATCGAGTGAAAAACAGTGTCCCAATTCAACATGGAAATTTCGCTAGCCAAATACTCAAGAGCTTGAACAGAAACCAGCCTTTTTTCAATGAAGAGACGTTTGAGCTTCTCGGTAGGTAGACTGAACCGACTCAATGCCAGATAATGATCAGTAATGTCAGTCTTAATAACATAAATAGCAAACAAATTTTCAAACAAAGTAGACCACGTGTGATCAATTAGTGGCACTTTCGTCCGTAACTCGAGTAGGTATATCTATAAGCGAGTAGGTGTATCTATAAGTATGTATGTGTGTGTGTGTGTGTGTGTGTGTGTGTGTGTGTGTGTGTGTGTGTGTCAATTCTAATCACTCACACACAGACACACAAACATGCACACATACAGAGCACTAGGGCATGTGTGCTACTCCACGCGAGGTCATTCCTGACGGCACAAACAAACACACACGCACACACACGCAAGTGTGCATTGATCTAGCAAAGATAAGCTCGGTAAAAATCCAGACAAATCAAACATAAACAAACTTAAAAAACAAACAATTATTTGTCACTCCAAAAACAAAACACGGAAAAAGAGAAAATAAATGTGCAAACCAAAATGATGAAAATGTCCAACAAGCATAACAGCCAGACTGTCTGAAAATCCAACACACACACGCGCACATGATACACACACACACACACACACATCCACACACACACACATACATACACATACACAAACCCACACACGCACGAGCAGAGAACATCAGAAAATAGTTCCGATCTAGTAAAAACGTAAACATGCACACACACACGCACACAAACACAAACATGCATGCACACACACAGACACACGCCAGTTACGAGAGCTACGAGCTAGGCGCATGCACCTGGCGTGTAAGTGGCGTGTTCGGTGCCGCTCAGACCCGTGTTCTCGGTGGCGACCGGCGGCGGCGGCGGCGCTGGCATTGCAAACGGATTGTGCGAGCCTGTCTGCGGCGGTGGCGCCATCTGCTGGCCGCCGGCAGAACCAGCAGGCGGCGGTGGCATGGCATAAGCCTGTGGCTGGCTGGTGATTGGCTGCTGCTGTTGTTGATTTGTGTCAGCTGGCGACGACATGCCCGCCTCTAGGTCAATCTCCTCGTCATCACCCTGACATACACACACATACACACACATGCGCGCCAGCCAAGTAATCCTTTGATTTGACAGCATTCGCACAATGTCAGCAGCAGTGTTGCAGTGAGTGTGCTGGCTTGACGCGATGTCTTTGAAGAGCACGGCCACAATGGAGCCGGCTAAATGAACAACACTCGAGAATGTAGTTGCTCTGTCTCAGTTCAGCGGCGCGTTCTAATATCAAATTTTAACGGAATAAGACCCTGACTGTCCCAGTTTCAATGGATTTCAACTTACGCAAAGAAATTAACAGTCCAAGAATAGCTCAAAGCCTGTTGAAACACGCAATAATAAGCTGTGAACTAGAAATAGCAAAATGAACAGCTGACAAAAACCGTCGCTTACAGTCGGGCCGAGATCAAAATGGCACGTCGCTAACACTATCTGATGTACAAATCACATACTACTTCATAACTTCCAACTTTCAGCTGCAAAAAAGCACACCAACAAAACCAATTCGCTGCTGAGCTCAAGCAAAAACAACTCGACGATGCCGTGCAAGACAGGACGGAGCAGTGGCGGCGCTAAGAGGGGCTTTGAGGGGATGAAGCCTGCCAGTGTGATAAGCCTCCCTCCTCCGAGCCATCAAAAACCACAACAATAGAAATTTCGGGTGAATTTCCTCATGTTTCGTCGAGCCCCACATATTATTCCTTAGCTCCCCCTTCAGCCCCACCAGAAAGATCCTGGCGCCGCCACTGTCGCAAAAAGAGAAGCAGAGAAAGAGAGAGTGGGGATACTCACATTGGTCGCTTGAGACGTGGGCGCTATGCCGGCTACCGGATCATCTCTCTGTACAACATGCACGCACGCACGCACGCACGCACACACGCACACAGACAGACAGACAGACAGAGAGAGAGAGAGAGAGGGAAGAGAAACAGACATGACAGACAGAGGACAAGAGTGCGGCCGATAAAGGAATGAGTGAACAAGCAGACACATCGTGGACAGAGCCGATGTGTTAGCGAAACAGACCAACAGCGAGAAAACGGACAGCGGTCAAAAAGAAACCGATAGGGAGACGAAAAAGTAGCAACGGAATAAAACAACAGCAAAGCAGGATAAAAAAGAAATTGCCAGTCACAAAAGCAAGAATTTTGATAGTACGAAAATATGAAAAGCACAAAAACAAATTAGAACAAAAGGGAGTAGAAGAATTAAGGTCACAGACAGACAGACAGACAGACAGACAAACACACATGCAGGAGTTAAAAACGACAGAAAAACGCGTGTAAACACTGATATGTGCATTAAACATAAACAATGCAAAAATAACGGTGCATTACAACAAAAACATGATGCAAATATAGGCTCTCAAACAGAAACATGAAAAAACACCATCGACATGCCGACTGTGCATAAAAAATTATTCTCCGAGACAAGCTACACAACTCAGGGTTATGACAATTAGAACGAAAATACTCGAAAAAACACAAAAGCGACCATGCTATCAGCGACAAAAATGGCTATATCCACGATGCAATCGAGGTGTGTATGTGTATGTGTGTGTGTGTATGTGTATGTATGTATGTGTGTATGTGTGTATGTGTATGTGTATGTGTGTATGTGTATGTATGTATGTGTGTATGTGTGTATGTGTATGTATGTATGTGTGTGCGTATGTACGTGTATGTGTATGTGTGTATGTGTATGTATGTATGTGTGTATGTGTATGTATGTATGTGTGTGCGTATGTACGTGTGTGTGTGTGTATGTGTATGTGTGTGTATCTGTATGTGTGTATGTGTATGTATGTGTGTGCGTATATACGTGTGTGTGTGTGTGTGTGTGTGTGTGTGTGTGCCAGTGCGTGTGTGTGTGAGAGAGAGAACACGAGATGCATCTCACTGACGTTGAGGTTGTGGTAGGCTCCGCTCTCGTCGGGCGGCGCCGGCCTGCACTTGCCGCAGCAGAAGTTGAAGCAGCAGCACAGACAGCAGCAGCAATAGCAGCCGGTGATGATGCCGCAGCAGATGAACAGCGCGCGACACCAGCCACTAGTCACCAGGAAGTACGTGTTGACGTTCTCCTCGCCAAACTGTTCGGCAATATAGAGACCCAGCGAGCCGTAGTTGTCGTAGATATTGCGGCGCACCGCGTCCGACAGTGTACAGTGCGCCCGGTTGATCTCCTTGAACTGTACACGCACACATATACACATATACAAACACACACACATGCATATGCACACACATCAGATTCATAAGGCATGAGGCTTGTATAATACATGTACGACATATCACTGTGTAATACGTCGCTCACACGAAACACGTCAAGTCACTATTGAGCATAAGTCACTGTGTAGCATAAGTCAGTGTTGAGTATAATTCATTTTAGAGTATAAGTCAGTGTCGGTCATAAATATAAACGACTCTTAAATATAAATCACAAATGAGTATAAGTCACTGTTGAGCCTAAGTCAATGTTGATCATAAGTGACTATTGATCACAGCGTACCAGTGTCACAGCGTATTGATCACAGCGTAAGACAAGCAAAGCAGTGAACAGAAAGATGAGAAAACGAGAAATCAAGACAACGAAACAACAGTGGGAGCCGAAGACAAGGAGCATCCCACCACTACTACTGCACTGCACCTTCTCGGCGGCCTCGGCATTGTTGGGGTTTTTGTCGGGGTGATGTTTGAGCGCCAACTTGCGGTAGGTGCGGCGGATCTCGTCAGGCGTGGCCGTCTTGGGCAGACCGAGCACCTGGTACAGAGAGTCGCCAGATGTTCTGCCAACAACAACAACAACAGCAGCGACAGCGGTGATTGAGACGAGAGTGGCCACGCGCAACATTTGCCAGATACAGTGCAATTACAAATGCAGAATTAAAATAACTTAAAATCAGTATCAACGCGGTGACCAAGCTTTCCACGTCAAACAGCACTTATCAAATGACAGAACACAAATTACGCTCATGACGGAAACGATGTCGACGCAAGAGCAGGATGCGAGAAACTCACCAAACTAGAAACTAAAAAATCGAAAAACTATTTTTTTAAATCCTTACATCCAAATCAAGTGTGTTGTAGACACAAGATTCAATATTCAAAAGCTCATCCATGACATTTTAAACGCTTGATTCCACAACATCAAATGTTGGCGCGGTTTTGTTAAGATAGTTTGATGAGTTTGGTTGTCGTTATTGACATTTCAAGCCTACACGGCGGTCTGTTGAGACCATAAGAGACTGGCCCCGCTGTGAGCCAATCTACAGCCGGGTAATTGCCGTTAGACTTAAGCTTTTGATTAATGAACCCAAGCGAGGATTCGAACCGAGAACCTCTAACACACGGCCGTTCAGCACCTGAGTCACTGAGCTACTCGGACGCTGTTGTTGTTACAAGCCTGTTGAGACTATATGGCACGCCCCACTGTGCGCCCATCTACAGTGGTGACTCCCGGTAGACTCAAGCGGACTTATTGATGAACGAACCCGGGCCAGGATTCGAACCGCGAACGTCTGACACGAGAGTTCAGCGCCTAACCACTGAGCTCCTCGGGAGCTGATGTAGTATATTTTCACGTATTTCACCATGTATTGAGTGCATTTAACGGTAAACTACGCCATGATGATAGAAAATCATCTGCAACATTCTCACACTGCTGGGTAAATTGTATTTCCAAAGGTTGCTAGACATGGCGTGCCAGGATTGCGCCAATATCCCTGATCGTCCAAATACCAAACAGGGTGCATTTTAACAGCAGAAACATATATACGTATCTCGTCAGCTGCATGTGCTATGGTTAATATGCAACTGCAGACATTAATTCGAACACACTAAGTGGGAAACACGCCAAAAGATTCAGCCAGTTTAAGAGACAAAAATTAAGAACTATTTCCCAAACTCGACGTCTGACAGCCAAAATTCACGTACCACGAAATCTGATGAAATTTTTATACCACCACAGACAGAATTGATAAACGCAAACCTTAAAATAACCGGTTGGCACAAACAACCAACACAAAACAATTGCACAGCAAATGAAAAATGAAGAATATAAATTTTCAGTCCAACAACGGGAAAATTCAAGGAAAACTTCTAGTTGAAAAAGAAAACATATAAGAGAGCAGTCAGGACCACAAGAAAAAATCGATGAGTCATGTATGAAGCGACAATCTGAAAACACAAGCTACATTGAGCAAACAAAACAGTGAATTATTTAAAACTAGATCACTTACGATAGTTTCCTGCCATCCATCATGAATTAACGTGCAACTCAAGAGCACATAACAACTAAACAACACAAGCTGCCCACAACCGAACTCAATCGCTCGACAATCTCATGATAAGCAAACCTGAACATGCGCGCATGTGACTATTACTACCCAGTATAACCAAATAAAATAATTCACTGGATGCGCCTTCAGCACAGTTTCCGCTTTCAGTGGAACTTTTTGCATCGTCCATAGCCTTGATTTTCCAAAAAAATAATTGTATTTTTCCGGCATATACATTGTGAAACCATAATTATTCCTCTTTCCCCTCCTGCTTCGTTCTTATCAGACATTATATCTCTGATATTTATTCCTGGTGTGCTTCTCGCAGTCTCCTTCATAACACTTCCAAATCATAATTCTTCATTCTCCATCCTCCTCGCATAACACCTCCGCTGCTCCCTTGACCTCTATCTAAAAGTGCTCGTGATCTCGGAGTCATTCTGGATTCGTCACTTTCTTTTTCTGCAAACAATTCTACTGTTGCTCGCACTTGTCATCTCATTCTACGTCCGCTATATCCTATCCGCCCTTTTCTCGACCGTCCCTCAGCTATTAAACTGATTCATTGCTTCATCTTTTCAAGAATCAACTACTGCAATTCTTGATATTTTCATGTACTCCTCTCTGAAAATCCTGCAATATGTCATTAATAAATCTTGTCGTTTCGTGTTTTTTCCTTCCCAATTTCGTCATACCTCACCCTATCTCTACAAACTTCGATGGCTCCCTATCATCCCTCGCATCCACTTTAAAATTTGCTGTCTTGTTTATAAGCTTTTGCATGACCCCCGGCAGCCTACGTGCCTCTCGCAGCTTCTTACTCTCTCTAATAAATTTATTTCCCGTCATCCTCTTCCTTTATCCTGTCCACGAGCCCTCAATGAATCTACCTGGTTTAGTAAATCCCTCCCTTTCTATGCTCCACGTTTGTACAACTCTCTTCCCTCCCATGTTATCTCCTCCACATCCTTATCTTCGTTTTCCTCTTCTCTGCGCAATCATCTCTTTGATAAATATTTTGATCGTGACTCCCACTCTCTTACTCCTTACGCTTCGCTCTGAGCAGTCATACCGTGCCCGCCTCGCCTGATATATTTACTAGAAGTTTTTTTGTTGCTCTTTCTGCTTTCTTCTTACTGCCATGTTTCAATTTTGCGGTGTGTGTGCATGAGTATGTTTGTGTGTGTGTGTGTGTGTGTGTGTGTGTGTGTGTGTGTGTGTATGTGTGTGTGTGTGTGTGTGTGTGTGTGTGCGGCGTATCTTACCTATTTGTTTATATTTTTTGCACCCAGATTTGTCTTTTCGCGCGTGTGTTTTAATGTGCGCTATATAAATAAACGTTAATGTTAATGAATGGCAATTGGATAGGCCAGTGGCGGCGCCATGGAGGCCTGAAGAAGCTGAAGCCTGGCCTAATGTAACTAGCCCCTCTGAGGCCTCAAAAATCCCGACCGCGAAAATTTCGAGTGTAGTTCCTCATGTTTTGCCAAGTCTCTGCGTCTTTTTCCTTAGCTCCTCACTGTAAAAATCTGGCGCCGCCACTGTGATGAGCAGATCTGACTGAAACATTTGAATCTGGCAAATCGTCATAATGTGCACTCACTCAGAATGCTATTATAAATATTTCCTGTTCATAAAATATCTAACAGTAACGTCGAAAGAGTACAAACAAAAGAGTTCCACAAAATTCGATAGTCATTATTGGACTTTCTGTTTAATAACCAAATGGATAGTAGGATATTTATTTTCAAAAGCGTTCAGACAATTATCCTAAATTATTCTTAATGTACAGTGACATTTCGTGCAGTGGCGGGTATATAGTGTCAACCAAGTTTCATTAGAGCACCAATCATGGAATACGCTTCACTCGCTTACACAATCAATCAATCAATCAATCAATATATTTAGAGCGCACGTAAATGACACACACACGAAACGAAAAAATAGACAGAGAAAAACCACGAGTGTTGAAACAACAACGTTAAATTACTTATGAATGACCAACGATAAATGCATCAACACTAAGACAAAAACGCTAATGGTACCAAATTCTGGAAAGACCTGAATAAATCACTTAACTTTACAATGATTGTATATTTGTAATAGTTCTGTGTTTGTAAATGTGACCTAGTGTTCTCGCATATTTTAAACAATTCACTAATACTTCTTTGCTTATTCATTTACTTAATGCTTTGGCAACTGCATATTACATATACATATGCATATATACGTGTTCCAACGCAAGCAGCACACATACACACACACACACACGTGTGCATACAAACACACAAACACACGCACGCACAGACACACACATATGTACATACAAACACACACACGTGTACACACAAACACAGACAGACCCACAACGTTATCGAGTTGCCATGTGGTTTGAAAGCCACTGGACCAGATGAAGCGCCAATCAGAACAAGCCCGAGGCAATAGACGCTACCAGTCTATCGCCGTGGGTATGTGTGTCCGTGTGTGCGTTTGTCCGCGTGCATGTGTTTGTGCCTTTGTATCCATGTGTGAGTGTGTGAGCTAGTGTGTGCGTGTATGTGTGTACGTGTGCCATTCGAACCCTGGCGACAAGTGCGCCAAACACCACCAATTGTGCGTCCTTCGTGTGTATGTGTGTGTGTGTGTGTGTGTGCGTGTGTGTGTGTGTGTGTGTGCGTGTGTGTGTGCGTGTGTGAATCTAGTCGTGCGAGCGTGTGTGTAGAATCGTGTAGGCGATTCTTCGCACAAGGCGTCTCCACATGCATTGTGTGTGTGTGTGTGTGCGTGCATGTGAGGGAGATAGTGACGTTGGTCCCTGGTCAAGTGGTGTTCACAGTGATGTTGGTGGTGCTGGGGTGAGCATGTGGCTGTGTGCCTGCTCCTTGCTCTTCTCCTTCACTCTGTCCTGACTGGCCCTGCCTGGTCTGAGCGGCGGTGTTTTGGCTCGTTCGTGTTTGTTCGGCTCTTGTTGGCGGTGCAGGCTGGCGGGTGTGCGTCGCAGTCATGGCCCACTTGCGCTCACATGACTAGACACACACTCGTCAGACTGGCCCGCCGTCGCGACAACTGTGCACGCTGCTGTGGATCGACCGATCTCGAGTGCGAACCTCTTTTTTCTAGTTCGGAAGATGATTTCTGTGCTGCACTACCAACCAGGAAGGAGTATCGCCCTGTGTGTTACATAGCACCCAGGGAAACAGGTCGTTGGTATAGGAGGATAAGGAGTTCCGCTTTCAGTCGCTTCTTAGGGCACGCAGAGGGAACGGCGGCAGTATTCTTATGAGATAACGCAGGATGGCAAAGTGCGGCATCATCGCGTCGCGGGACGGTCAAGTTGGCAGTGATCCACGGACGTTGCTTCAGCTGTATCACAGTCGATTTGGCCTTCCCGAGGCGCGGTTCTCTAATGGATTATGTCGCGCACTCCCAGTAGAGTATCGTGTGGTGTCACAATGTAGTCCTAGAGTTAACTTAATTTCGGGGTCAGGTTCGTTTGCGTTTCATACAATCGTGGATTCTGTTCTTCCACCACTCGATATCCTCGGTGAAAATAATTCTCGTAGCTCTCCGCTTTTTGTATTTGTTTCTAGAATGTAGTTTACAATTAGTAAGTTGTCTATAAGCAAATCTTGCATCAGCACGCACGCAATCTTCTCAGTCGTATTTTCTCCTTATAGGCTGTGCTTACAGCGCGGGCAGTCAAGCCATGTGCGTTTAGTCAGTCGCTTCCAGTCTGTTCATAAGCGTAACAAGAAATTAGCATTGATGGGATGCAAGCGTTGAATGATAGCCAACCACTATTGGGTCCATAAATGGGTGAAGCTGATCAAAAACATAGTGTGTATTGGGGAATATGACCCCCTTCTGGCTACGCCCTTGAGACTGGCAGGCAGTATTTGCAGTGCCTAACATGCCACAACGCACGCACCACCACAAGACGGGCGTGAGCGCGCCAGTAAACATCTGAGGGCCTGTATGTATGTCCGTGTGCCGTCCGTATAACGGTCGCTTGTCATTGGACGCCACATCATGGCGCCTGTACGCAGGAGGCCTCCCCTCGTTGCCCGGCGCGGCTCGCTTCATAAATTAGCCGCCGACACATCCTGGACCCTTTGGCCGGCCTTTTTGCGCCAACTTGAGCCGATGCTAACGGTTCGAGCGGTGGCGGAAAATCAGCTCAGGGACGGTTGTAAAATCGACAGTTGAGCGCCATTCAGCTCACCAGAAACCGTCTTCAACAGATGAAGTTCTTATGTATGCGAGCGTACAAGAACACATGTATAATGGGGTCTCAAGCTGTGGGGTCATTTGTTACGGAAATATACTGATGAATGAAGGCAATCGCAAACCGACTCAACCTTCTTTTAACGTTTCCAAATATATCGTATGACGTATTGTATGATGCCTCGAGAAAGTACTTGAAAGCGTGTATATGTCAATGAGTACTGATTAATTGACATGAGACGATACGTATAGTAAAATTCGGAGTGTAATGCGAGTGTGGATATGTTGTTATATACAAACAAAGCCATTCACTAGTTGGAAAATAAATATAATCTAAACGCCGAAGGCATAGACATGGTCAGTCTATTTGCCGCCCGGTAAAGTCCTTTTTGTCGTCCTCCACGATATATGTTTTGGGTCACTTAGCCGCAAGAGAATGTGCGCTTCCACACGACTGTAAGGGAATTAGAAAATACATATGTTGATATAGTTGGGACGAACCTCTTATAATTGTGCATGCCTCCCGTGAACTAATCTAAGATATAAAAAAATTTCTTCCGATGATGCCTTCATTCAGTTATTTGAGATGATAACGGCAAATTTTAATACTGTATTACCAAATTCGACTGAGATATAATGATAATTCACCGTCTTGAGCAGTTCTTTAGCCGCCCCTATCCCTCATCTCCACGCCACTGATCCAAAGACTGTTTGCTCTAGTAAATCCAGTTGCCACTGGATCATCGGATTATTCATGTGTCGTTTTTCTTGAACGTTGACAAAATTAACTTGTTCTTTGCGCAATGGAAAAAGTAATTTAAGTGCGACATTATCAAAGATAGATAAGAATGGGTTAAATTATATCTCGAATCAAGTACAGGACTAGGGGATATAGTCGGGATCAATTGAAGGCTGTTGAATACTGAGGTAGCAGGGCCGACCGCTGTTGCGTATATATTGGTTACAACAATGGTTTTAACACCACTATGAGATTGATATAGCCTATAAAATTAATCAATTAAATATCTTCCTCTATGCGAACAAAAGTGTGTATGCGAGTATCATACAACACTGGCATACAGACTCATGCTTTGCATAGAGTAAGATATTGAAGAAATAAAATAAAAATAATTATAACTATTGGCGTTTAAAGCGTGCACCGGCCTGTTGAGACAATGTTGATGTTGACAATATTGACTGAGATGACAATGAAGAATCGGTAAAAAGTACAGTCATTCATGCATTTCTAATATTATTTATCATTAATATGTTTGCAAAATGCACATTATGTCGGAATATTAATGGTTCGCAGACATTTAAATAGATGAATTTAGTGAAATTTTAGTTCATTGTTCGGCATGAAATTTCAGTTCATTGTTAGCGTGATCCTGAGTGTCACCATTTTGTTTCCATTGACATAATTTCATGGAACAAATTGCAATTCAAATTGGACAAAAATGTTATTTCAATTTATGTCTTATATTGAAAAAACTCAGCCTTGCTCAATAATTTTGTTATTTTCACACTCAATTTGTACAATATTTTGACGACCACGGCGTAAGAAGACGTACTTGCGACGTGTAAACAGTGTTGGATCTTGTGTTTTGATGCATTTTGTGTTCACCGTTTGTTTGCTTGTAAATTGAGCTCCAGCAAATTTGACTCTATATTTTGTTATTGCGGTCGTTGGAGTCGTTGAAAGAACATCTAATTGTTCATTGTATTCATACTCTTCTCAGGTTTGTTTTATATTGTTTTTATGCGCTTTGAATATCTTTACTTTGTAGACATTACGTAATGTGTCTCGTCTTATGTCGACAGGGGACACACTGGGCGTTTTTGTGTCGAGCGTTTTTAGCCGAGCGTTTGTTTTGCAGTCCCCGCTCTATTGGGAACACACTTAGCGTTTATTTTGCCGTCGAATAATTTGCCGTCGTCTCACCCGCTCACTCACAGACGTCACTCATTTGGTCACTGACCACAGTGCAGTCAGGGTGCGTACCAGTGTTGTATAAAGTGTTACTAGTACTGCGTGTTTCCAATTATTTGAAGAGAACTTAGATAGAAAACACTTGCTTAAATTATTACTAGGGCTGTCAAAAAAGTAACCCAAAAATCAGAAAAAGTAACTTTATTTTCGAGAAAAAATAACCTAAAAAAGTAACCTAAAACCTATGAGTTTTAATGTTATTATCACTTTTGCATCGCTTTATCACATGTTCATCACGCCTTTTATGATTAGTGCGCTATATGAAATACAGGGTTTGTTTGATGTTTGTTCTTGAACATAGAAAGTAACCTAATAACCAATAAAGTAACCTAAAAGTAGCCTTCAAAAAGGTCAAATTCTGTTTGCAGTTCTGAAGGAAGAAAATACACCAATCCTTATTTTCTATTCTCTTTCCTAGTTGGTACTATTTTCCCACCCTGTCTCCAATCTGGTACCATTTTTACAACAAACCACCAAAGGTGACTCAATATGATTTGGCTAAGCTCGCAAAAATAGCATAACCATCAAAATGTAATTAAAAGTGGAAAGTTAATACAAATGCGAAAAACAATAATTGCAAATGTAAATATTTGTAGTAATGGTCGCAATAATGTTCTTTATATTGTTTCAATGGAACATTTTATCAAATAGCACGTACTACAGCTTGTATAATAGTGTGAGCGTAAACACTGCATGTGTGAATGCCCCCGTCCTTCCAGCTATAAGACTAGAGCACCCTGTGCTCACAGTCTTATAAATGTCAAACGTGAGAATATGGCGCTATCTTACGACCTGAAAATCACGTGCTAATTCCTGTTCAAGTAAATGCGTACTGTCAAGCGCTGTGCAGTATCTGGTATAGAGAGCTCACACATCGTACTATACCACGCTCCAAACATCTCACGACACCCTCCGGTTCATGGACATTTCCTAAAATGGAAAGACGCTGTCCTGCGTGCCCAAAAACGTATAAATATCGAGTAGTACAGATAATAAGGTGAAGATTAATTGTTAAATCTTAACAGCAGAAATTTATTTAACAGCATTCCATCTATTTTCCTATTTCATCCTCATATATACCGTTTTTGTGCCTCTTATCTTCAAAAAGTCACCAAACCTCGTGGTAAACTTACCTAATATCACAAGAAAAGAAAAATATCAAAAGGTAATCTGACTATAAAAAGTAACCTGACTATAAAAAGTAACCTAAAAAGCAAAAAAGTAACCTAACGATGAAAAAGTAACTTTTGGTAACCTAATAACTTTTTTAATAATTATCGTACACAATTTTTCCATGCAGTTTTAGGTAGCTTATGAAAAAGTGACCTTTAGGTGAAAAAGTAACTTTATTAACTTCTGACATCCCTAATTATTACTCTATCGTCAAGCAAAGACGGCGAAAAACAGACTTATTTGGCTTTATCCTATTGATCGACCGGGATTATGACAATGACCCAATACCCTTGATAGTGAGGCTTGAGTCTGAAGATATGGTTGGGAGGGTAGCAAGAGAGGTGAACCAGTTAGGAAACAGTGAAAAACCATTAATAAGAAAAATCAGTATCTTCAGGGACAGGACAAAAAAGGAGAGACAAGAAAGAAAGGAACTTGTAGCTGAGGCACAGGAGAAGAACACTAACGAGAGTGATGAGACATGCAAGTGGATAGTGGGCTACGAGAAGAAATAGGTGGTGCGAGTAGCAAAAGATTACCGCTCCCAGAGATCCTTTCGTGGTAAAAGGTATAGGTAATCACCTACAAGCCCAACACCAAACATTTAAGTGTATATATACAAACCTTGACGGACTGGCCAACATTACTGCAGAGTTACAAGTATTTATAATTGAGGAGGACCCAGATTTTATTTTTCTTACAGAAACCAAATGTAACCAGGAAATGCTGAATACAAGACTATTCAACATGGACCAATACACCATAGTAAGGGAACACAGAGTTGTTCAGAATGCTCCTGGAGGGGGAGTGGCAATATCAGTCAAGAAGTACCTGACAGTAGATTTAAGTTCAGTAACCAGTCTTGTTGACCACGATGCTCAATAATCTGTTTGGTGTGAGGTAAAAGAGCAACAGGGTAAACAACTAGTCTTAGGAACTGTTTACAGATCTTCGTCCTCATCAGCGTAAAACAACGATCTCATTTGTGATCTCTTACGTTTAAGTGAAAGGAACTCTATAAATAGCCAAATATTAGTGTGTGGAGACTTTAAATATGGAAACATTAACTGGGAAGATTACAACGTTACAGAAGGAACCCAGGGTGCAGGGTATGCAAACACATTGGAAACCATAAATGACAACTTCTGGACACAAAATGCAGGGTATGCAAACACATTGGAAACCATAAATGACAACTTCTGGACACAAAATGTTGACGATTGGACACATCTACGAGACTCTAACCACCCATCGAGACTTGATTTAGTGTTCTCAAAGACTAACAGGGAAATTGACGAGATCAAGTACTTGGCACCGCTGGGATTGATCAAGCATGCAGTACTGTGTTTTACCATCAACACTAATGTCATACCAACGGGGCAAATGGAAGACTGCACATGGAAACTAAACTATCATAAGGCAGACATCGGCACAATGAGAACATTATACAGTGAAATAGACTGGGCGGAGCAGATGAAGGACAAAACGGCTAGTCAGAAGTGGGACATATTTAGAGAAAAATATGACAAGATGGTGGAGCTTTGTGTGCCGACTCGTCAAACAAGACAACAGAGGTCCAGACCAAAATGGATGTCTACTGCACCGGAAAGAATTTTAAGACGGAAACAGGACAGGTGGATGTTGTAAAGGGCAAACAAAACAGCTAGGAGCCGAAAAAACTATACTACAGCAAGGAACGCTGCAACACTGGCAACAAGGGCGCCAAAATATAACTATACAAAGAAGGTGGCGACTGATGCAGCGAGCAACACTAAGCACTTTTGGGCATATGTTCGATCAAAAACCTCCACGAAGGATCGCATAATGAAAATATTGACAACGGATGGATACCTCATTGACGACGATACTGGGATTGCAGAAGTAATGAACAAGGCCTTCAACTCCGTGTATGTGAGGGAAGACTTAAGCCAAGGCATCCCAGCTCCAAGCCAAGTTTTTCAGGGAAGAAGCTTAGAGGAAGTCAAAGTCAGCAAGGAGGAGGTGAAGAAAAAGCTCTCGGAACTGGAAGATAGTAAAGCCCCTGGACCAGACGTAATAGCTCTCTTCGTGTTGAAAGGGTGTGCCGAGGAACTTTGTGATCCACTGACATATATACAACATCACTGAGGTCTGGAGACGTGCCATTCGACTGGAGGAAAGCCAACAGCTCACCCATCCACAAGGAAGGGATCAGGACAGACCCACTTAACTATAGGCCAGTATTGTTGACCAGTGTGCCATGCAAGGTACTGGAGAGGATCGTCAGGAAACACGTTGAACGGCACCTCACCAACAACGCACTCATCACGGATGCACAACACGGGTTCAGAAAAAACAGAAGCTGTCTGACCAACATGCTGTGCTACATGGACGACCTGGTTGACGCTGTGGACTGTGGGCACTATGTGGACGCCAACTATCTTGACTGTGAGAAAGCTTTTGACAGAGTCCCACACGAAAGATTAATGACCAAGCTGATGTTCTTAGGTATTAAAGGCAACATCCTGGCCTGGATAAGGAACTTCCTCACAGACAGGGTCCACCCGGTACGCGTCAGGAAAGAGTGTTCGGGTTGGCTTCAGGTAACGAGTGGCGTTCCACAAGACTCAGTCCTTGGACCAGTACTTTTTCTGGCTTACATCAATGATGTGGTCGACAGCCTCGAGTCAACTGCCAGTTTGTTTGCTGACGACGCAAAGATATATAGAGTCCTGAGGACCGAGGATGACACTGAGGCCCTCCACCGAGACATGCAACGTTTGGAAAACTGGAGCGACAAATGGCTGCTTACATTCAACGCAACCAAATGTAAAACAATGTATTTCGGCCGGAATAACCAACAAGAGGTATACTTTCTCAACAACAGGAGGCTTGGAGAGACAACACAGGAGAAGGACCTTGGGATAATTGTGGCTCACAACCTTCAATCCTCGGCCCACGTCTCATCGGTGGAAGCCAAGGCAAACAACAGGCTTGGCAGGCATCATCAAGAGAAACTTTAGTGTGCTCACCAAGGACATTCTGCTGCCCCTGTACGTCTGCCTGGTCCGCCCCATCTTGGACTACGGAGCCCAGGCTTGGTTCCCTCACCTGGTGCGTGATATTTAGGCCCTGGAGAGTACAGAGGAGGGCCACTAAGCTGGTCCCGGGACTGGCCCAGTTACCCTATGATGGGCGGTGCCGGCACCTTGGACTACAGGCACTGGAGGCAAGGAGAGTGAGAGGCGACATGATAGAAACTTTCAAGCTGTTGCACCACTACGAGGACGTCCCCCACTCGAGGTTCTTCCAACTGAACACCAACCAGCTGCGTGGCCACTCTCTCAAGCTCAACAAACCGGACCACTGGCGGACCACCATGAAGGGGAACTGGCTTGCTCTCAGGGTCATTGACCCATGGAATGCTCTTCCAGAAACTGTAGTCACGGCACCATCAAAAGCCACATTCAAGGCTCGCTACGACAGGCACTTAGGTCTCGGACAGGTGGCTGACAGGTCCTAGAGGTGGGGATCACCACAAGAAGATCACTTCTTATTTCCCCACTATCTTTTCATAGGTAAGCATTCATAGGTAAGCAATTAGATGAGAGAGAATGTTGTAGTCTTCTATACACTGATTCCTGAATTGAGAAACGATGGTGTAAACACATTACATGTTATGCGATATTTCATATATTTTATACAATGCATTTACTGATATGAATGAATATATATTTCATATATTTTATATAATGCATATATTGTATACGTTAGCAAAATTTCAATTACAACGCGAAAAATATTATATTCAATAAAAATGGAATACATTTAAAACAATTGAACATATGAATGATCAAATTTAAGAAATAAATCGTGTGGTAATTGCCAAAAGTGTTCTTTTTACCATATTCCAGCTTATCAAAACCAACTATCATATTTCCAAAAACACCTGACAATGCATTTTTCATTGCAATCCTGTCTTTTAATGTTTCTGAAGTCTTGTTCCATAGCACGGGCCTTTCATGGATATGACGTATCAATAGTTCATTGTCAACCTGCTCCTTTGCAGTCATGACAATAATAAGGTGAAACACGAACAGTACGAACACACGCTAGTTAGGGGTAAGCTGCACGACAAGTGAGTATCAGCGCACTGAGTCACGTGGGCCAACACCCCGCTTGGGCGGCAAAAAAACGTCGACGATATTTTGCCGTCGTGAAAGTAGTGACAGCGAGCGGCAGCATTGCTGTCGTCGACGACAAAACAAACGCTCGGCGATTTTGCCGCTCAATGTGTACGGCGCAATAGCTTCATACACGCCACTACTGATACGACGCCGACGGCACAGAAAACGCCCAGTGTGTCCCCAGCCTTACACTGCACTGTAACGCCCATGTCGTTCCCGGTGCCTCTAGTATCATTAATTGTGTTTTTTCCAGGAAAGTACGGAAGTGTCGTTTTGAATGATATCTGTTTTTCATAACATAAATACTGTTATAATTCAAAATTCTATAATACAGCGTTATTGTCTTTTTTCGTGTTTTTTGTTGCGTTTTTCACTACATTGATTTGTTTTGATGTTGCACCCCATCAACATCGTGTGACTTTTTTGCGTATTATACTATATTTAGATATACATCAGTATTTAAGTATAGTGAACCAATTCCGCAGATCAGTGGAATAGGTGGCTGCGCTCTCAAGGTATTCAATTAACGTACGTCGTGATGGCAATGTACTGACGGCGGCATCGCAGCAGATTGTTAAAATGTGAAATTCATTTTATTCCAGTACTTATCTAGTTTGCTCTTGAATGAATGATGGATGAGATGTCCACTGGTTCACAGGTTAGTCAGTTTAATATCGTGATGAGTCTGTGGTAAAGGCCACTACTATACACGCTGTTCTCTATCTATACGCCTCAATGTATATATGTATATGTAGATACTGCACAGTTCCTGCTATCCGCCATTGCTCTTGATTTGCATGCACACATTGTCGCACGTGATGCAATTTGTTATCTAATCTACTCGACAGTCGGTGAAATGTAAAACACTGATCGAATCTACTCAACACAACACCAACACAGGAACATTTGTGCTTTGAACGTTTTATTTGTATACATTGTGCATACGTAAACATGTGTAAACATGCGCTCGCATGTACATTTATTGGTCTAATTTAATGTAATTTAATCCAACCAGTGATTTCGCTGGTTTTTTCAGATTGGCTGTGCGCGCATCATGACTGTCAAGGGCCTACCGTTCTTCACTGCCGGGCCAGTTGTCAAGGGTTTCGGCAGAGGATCCAAGCAACTGGGCATTCCAACAGGTGCTGTATGAAGCCGCTGTTGTTAAGCAAGCCGTTTTTGTTGCTGTTGTTAACGCTCTCCACACTGTCTCATCGCTCAAACCCTGGCTCCTTGACAATTAACTGGATTTATTATTATTATTATCAATTCCAGACAAGTTCATTGTCATGGTAAGAGTGTAAGCACTATTATCACCATACGGCGTCACCAGATAATCAGGAAGTGATTTGTTCATGTTTGTTTGAATTCCTCATCGGATGATGGTCGTTGTGCCAGATGTTGTACAGTATGCACACGCTGCTGACCTTACGATGGCAAAGATCACCAAGAACCAAGTTACCACAGAGGAACTTGCAAGTCCTAACAACTCTGTTGATGAGATTGAGGTGACAATCGGCAGCAGAAGACCACACGGGGCGCAGTAATCCAGAATTGGCAACACGAAACAACAGAAGCAACTCTTGTGTTGCTGCCGAATGTCAGCTTGTGATTGATAGAAATAGATTAAGATTGATATTCTGATTGTGATTGAAATCAGATAGAGATTGTGTTGCTACCGAATATCAGATACGCCTTTCTTACACACTCCAGTTTTGGCGGTACCGAATGTGACCCTCAGATGTCAGTTTTGAGTCTTACATTCACTGCCAATATTTTGAGCTCATCACACAAACTGAGTTGGACGTCATTTATGCAAATAGCCTCATGTGAAGGTTGAACGGTACGTGACCTAGAAACCAGCAATCTTTTAGATTTCCAAGTGTTCAGCATCAGTGTTCTTCTGACACCACTTCAGGACGCTGCTGAGATCGTCGTTGACCGTTTGATGCACCTGTGGTTCATCCACAGGAGATGAAATTACAGCCAAGGTGTTGCGCTTGATATTGTGCAGGTCAGCGGTGTAAATATTGAACAAAATTGGACCCAACACACTTCACACACTGTGTGACACCGGACACAATGCTCTGCCAGTCACTGTAGGTCCCATCAATGACAGCACGTTGTTCGCTATGTGTAAGTGCTGCACTTGTGTGTATGTATGTATGTTTGTACTCAGCTATTTGTTTAGCACAGGAGATGAGCTGTACTCGTGCTATCCTGTCTCCAACCAACCCTCTAACCTATCCTCCCTGAAATTCCCAGTATTTCACACTATCCAGTCTTTGTTTAAATGTTCCTACGATTCTAGCTCCTATAATATCCTCCCCTAACTGATTCCAGACATCAGCACACCTATATGGGAAATTGTACTTCTTAAACATCTTAAAGATTTTCATCAAACATCATCTTAAATATCTCAAACATATAGTCCTTTTCAGTTTTTTCCAATGATCCCTCTTGCCTGAGCTATCCCAAACTATACAATTATAGTTGTGTGTGTGTGTGTGTGTGTGTTACCAAGTAGCCAATTTTCCTGAGGAGATCGTCAACAATCTACCATCTACTGTTGGCACGGGTGTTTATTTCGGCTACGCGTGTGTCAACGATGGTGCCGTGTACGACATGGTCATGAGTGTCGGCAACAACCCGTTCTACAAGAACACGCAAAAATCCATGGTAGGTTGGCCTGATTGAAACGCATGTGTTTTTGGTATAATTGCCAACTGTTGGTTGTAAATGTGCCAGCTTTGTCGCTGTCTATCATTAGTTCCACGCACACACACACACACACACATACACACACATACACACACACACACATACACGCACACACACATACACGCACACACACACACACACACATACACGCACACACACATACACACACATACACGCACACACACACACAGCTCAGACAGCCAAACACGCACATGTACTCACACGCAACAATTCCCAGAGCCAATCAGCGGCGAGCTAGTTACATACACACCGCCGCAGGGCAGATGCCACGGTTAACGCGACACACACACACGAACACAGTGAGGTATACAAAACGCGATCGCTCAACACTCACACAAACTAAAAGTTATAATGCGTGAAAATGTACTGCCCCATCTACCGTGGTAACTCGATGGCTTAGTCGCTGAACTGCCGTGTCAGTTTCACGGTTCGAATCTTGGTCCGGGTTTATTTATCACCTGGGCTTGAGTGTGCCGGTAATTGGTCCCAACATGAAAGGTGATCCTCCTATGCCAAGCTTTGCTAGTCTTTATGTTTTTCGGAGTTGTAAGCAAATTCTTGTCCGGTTCCAGCATTTGTATTTAAAGACAGGCGCGCGTGGGACATCGTTGTCCCACGCGCGCCTACAAGACCACACCACTCGTAGACACGCCTCAGGAACGACTCACCATTTCCCCTAGTTACAGTCACCAACAAGGCTCAGCACACATCCACACCAGCACACGCACACACATACACTCACATGCATACACATACACACACGTGCACACCATCTGCCTGTATAACCAGTGCTGCGCATACAGACACGCACACATTCACAAACAAACATTTACCGCTCGCGCAAGGACCACAGCCACACAAACACACTTTCACTCGCCCTAACATACAGACTTGCATACGCAAACATCATAGCCCAAACACACACACACACTCACACACACACACACACACACACACACACACTAATAGCTCAGCAATATACCACAGGAGTATTTCTCGATGTGTATCCATCACCAAGTGTCCTTTGATCACATGTTATCAGGCCCGGTATTGCCGCTAGTGTTGCGAGCACAATATCTCGCATATCTTTATACAATACACATATGTATGTCTAGTTATGTCCATCATTCAACATGTGTTTGCCGCGTGTTGCGTGCTGCCACAGGAGACTCACATTCTGCACAAATTCGACTCGGATTTCTACGGCTCAGTTTTGCGTGTGTGCGTCGTCGGCTTCATTCGGGACATGTGCGACTTCAACTCGCTGGGTGAGAGGCGACCACGTTTCTCGCCAGATAATGCATTTTGTATGTGTGTGGTTGGTGTGGGCATTTATTGTGCAGTGGTTGCCAACTTTGTTGCGATCGATTACCGTTTGCAGGCACTGTTCAGTCGCCGCATACTGCGTGTCTCCAGAGAAACTCAGTTCGATCATATAATACTATATTTACACTATATAATATATCTATATTGTTAGCTAACACCCCCGCTACGTATATGCAATTCTGCCAAACTATGCATTGCGGTATTTTAGCGAGGCAGGAATAATGTCCAAGGAGCAATGATGAATGATAATGAAGGATAACTAGGATATGGAAGGATGAGATATAGGACAGACAGGATAATGATGGTGATGGTATAGAAAGGAGTCGTGTTATGGAGGCGATATCTGTTGAGGGCATGGAAAGTTAGCGTCCCCAGTCAACCTGATCTGTGTGTTGATCAACAGATGAGCTAATTCGGGCCATCAACAGCGACATCTCGCTGGCCCGGGAGCAGTGTCAGCTGCCCAACTACCAGACACTGCGACACGACCACTTCTTCAGCTCGCCGTGTAGCATCGACCGCCAAGACCCGCAAGATCAGCTCTGACGCGTTGAGCTCAGTCGTTCAATACAAACATTGACAACCTAGCAGTCATCCAGCACAGCTACCATCTTGAAATTTTAATTACCGCCTTGAAATTAGACGTGTCCATCGTATCTGTGTGTATATATGCGTAAACAGCGTGCAATATAAGAGTACTTAGTGTCTTGTGTCACCCACACCTAACCACACACACACGCAGACAAATATGAATGTATTCAACACAGCGACAAAACAGACAGAACACAAACACACACACGCGTCACTCGTTCTCCTCGGTGCGCAGGCGGGCGTGTCTGTTGGTCACCAGAATGTTGAGCTGAACGGCGCGCTCGTTGATCAACTTGCGCTTCCTCGCCGACACGCCGTGTGCAATCTCGGCACAGTAGCGCAGGTTCTGCATCATCAACACCTCCAACTCCTGACACACAAACATACACACACGTGCGTGCATGCGTTTCCGTAGACTAGACCAGTGGTTCACAAACTGGTTAAGGTCCCCGAATCCCTAGGTATCTATTGATCCCAGGGGTCCGCAAAAGAAAGGAAAAAGCATATTACGGATACAAAGCATGTTATTAGAATATACAACACTGATTCTAATAACTGGCTGGCTGGTTGGGGCGTCATAGATGGGTGTTTGAATATGTGCTAGTTCTTGGCATAGTACAATTTGACAAGGGCAAGAATTGGTTGATGAAAACACCTGTGAGACTCCCAAAAAAATGATGGAACAGCAGAAATCGTTCTAGGGAAGAGAAAGTGAATACGAAGCTACTGGAAGTTTTCACGCACAAATACGACCAATACATTTATCCCCACTGAGCACAGAGCCTGAAGGCGCGCCTGCCTGACGCCGTCACTCACGCGGACATTATGCACGAGCACTTTCTTGAAGCCGTTGGGCAGCAGGTGTCGGTGCGAGTACTTGGTGCCGTAGCCGACACTGGGCATGGCCGGCTGGCCCTTGAAGCGGCGGCGCATCGGATTATCAATACCGCGCGGCTTTCTCCAGCTGGGCTATTGGTGCATACACACAGGTACAAAACGCATTTGTCAAATAACCTACTAAAATCAACATATGTACCCGTGTGACACGCAGAAAATGGAATCGTTACTTCCTGTATTGTATGACATATGTGAAAAACTGGTGGTGGCAGTCGTGTAACAAGTCTCATCTTCATTGTGTCGTGTATACAAGACCTGACCCTGATAATTGTTTGAGTTGTTCAAATAGTTAATTGAATTAATTTATTAGTTAATTGAGACTTCTCAGTTCATATTGGCAGTGGTTTGTGTGACAACTTTTTTGAACTTGCGATTACGATAAAACGACCATTTTTCCCCAACCTAAAAATTACGATAACAATTTCAAAACCCGATCTGCGGTAAGCGATAAACGATAGCGATAAAAACTTCAACTTGCGACAACACAAGCGATAACGTATAAGTACCTTCATTTATTTTAAATAAAAAAGAAGCATACAAACTGTTTTTCCACAGTGAAAATTAATTAATCTAGACAGAAACTGTCACTGGAACCAGTCTATGGCCTACAATTTCTATTCCACGTTGTGCGAGTTCCTCCTGAGGATTGGAACTAAAATATTCATAAAGAATAAATAATTAGACCCTCCCTCTTCTCCCTCCACAAGACAGCATCCAGGAACTGCATGTTTCCCTACGCGAAGACCAGCTTCTCAAATCTGTCGCTGGTCATGTATGCACGCTTAAGCCTGAGGACGTCATCAGCAGTGCTGAACATGCGCTCCACGGTAGCAGAGCTGGGCAAGGCCGATGAACTTGATGAACTTATACTTGATGAACAGCGAGATCCATGCTGTACATGCTGGGGGATTACCCAGGCTTAACCTCTGCCACCTTGCTCCTGCCCTAGGTGTCCACCTCCTTGATGAGCTCCTCAATGTTGGGCCCATCTTCCTCCGTGTCAATGGAGCTCTCCAGAAAGGCAAATGGGTCGTCGCTGGCTGCTTGAGGCCATTCTGTCACCATGTCCTGGCTCTGGCTGGAGGGGAAAGGGTCAGGTGTGAATGTGATGGAGGTGACGATCTCCCTGATGAGTCTATCCTTGATGTCTTCTTCATGGGCAGGGGCCACATGCTTCAACATGAAGGGTCCATGGTTGGGGTGAGTCAAGGCGCATGGGAGATAGCGACACACGCCCCCAACTCGAGAACTCCAGCGAGACTGGCGCACTGAAGCTGTGAATAATAATGTGATTGACCAGCTACACATACACTTGGCAGTTCTTATGAGGTTTTTCAGGATTCACTTGCAAGCCAGTGTTGTTCCCTCTAGTCTCTACCCTATATATACTCTCAGTTTAAACTGGTCTGAAAACGTCAGGCGGGCTGTTGTGACTATTGCCGCCGTGCACATTTTTTAACTTTTACAAAAGTCATCTTTTGAATTTATCAATCCTCATTTTTGCAGGACTAGCGGTAGGTGAATGAGCCATAATTTAGGACAAATTGCGATAAACGATACAAGATTTGACCTTAACGATTATCGCATGCGGCAACCACTGCATATTGGTAGAATGTTTTAGCAGAGTATGACGCCAACAAACAACTTGCCGTAACAACACATGCTAAACATGCATCAATTTCACGATCTGTGACGTGCAACGAGATGACTATACGAATATAAGGCATAAATTTAATCCAATAAGCATGATGAATTAACAGGTTATCAAATACTGTGTCTCGTGGAAAACGTTCCCGCAACGACACCACGATGTCACTACCCCAGATGTGTGAAACTCGGACAGATAACGACAAAACGAGATAGTAGAGCAGAACGCCTGGCCACGTACCTTGACACGATCATAGCGATCGCTGTGGAACCTCTTGAACTTGGTCACTTTCTTTTTGACGACCTTCGGACGCGAAATCGCTTTAGGTGCCATTGTCTGTCAATACAACGAGAATGATTGGAAATCGCAACACAACTTCGTGACACGCATACTCGCTCATTATTATTCATGCTAGCTGACACTAATATAAATACAAAAAATTAGCGAGCGCTCGACAACCCCTAATAACCACAATGAAGACACAAAAATCTTCAACGAAGAACCAATGCAAAATTTAAATCATATCTAAGATGCTATTAACTATTGGTCAGATGCAATAGAGAATCAACATCTAACTGAGCACGCCAAGTGCTCGCACGTGTGTTGTGTGTGCGCGATTCATCTAACCAACCAGGTGTAAAATCAAAAGTTGAAAATTGAAAAATCGAGCAAAACCATGCGCCAAAATGCTCTCATGGGACAAGGAATAATTTTTCGACTCTCGATTCGGAGAAAGAAGCACTAGAACTAAAGTGCAACGAAACTACCGGATTTAACGTTAACCGGAAAACATGTTAACATATGTTGACACACGGAAAATATGCGGCCATCACACCATAATTCGCTAAGAACAAAAACCGGTTGGTAATAAAATTTGGGATTAATCGAAGCAGACATAGAAGTAGAAAACAACCAATGTGCGAAACCTCCTCAAACACAGCCACACACGAAAAAGTGTGCTACAGGAAGAGCGATGCCTCGCTACAAGTTCGTGGATAACATCCCATAATTGTCCTTTTAAAAATATTGTTATTGAAAGATTCAATAATAATTAAATTGCAAGGGAATATTATTTTAGACTTAGCAAACATATGTGATTCCCGTACCTGCTCTTGATGCACTTGAGAAATGTTTACATATTTTTATATGTCTTAGCGCTGCAATATCTACAATAAAAGATAAAATTAGAGTTTCCCGACCCTTCACGATCCAATTATTTAGTTGTCCAAAACTCATTTATATAGTGATAAGTAATTCCATCAATGGCGCATGTGACGAAACTCGGTATCTCCCTGTCTTGTTTGGCTTTTGATTCTGTCTTCGCTTGGGTAATAAACAATACTAATATCCATTATCGTCCTTTGAAATTAGTCTTAAATGATCCTTTCTGTTACCAGCATGGGCTCGCTAGTTCTTGTTCGGTTATTTGTTTGGTCTGGGTACTAGTACAACGTCGTATACACATATAGCAGGGAGTGCCGGTGCCAAAGTACGTATTTGTGCAGTGATTGTGAATTTGGACATCACCTGAAATTAAATGTCCACATTTAATAAAAATTATGCTCTTGATAGTTATAATAATCCCTGTTTTTACGGCTGATTTTGTGCTAAATTAGTTTGCTTCTTTCGTTGCGTTGTTAAATTTGGTGGAATTATTCTGCTGTGTATATGTAGGTATATCTGTTCTTATATCGTATATTCCCTATTGTGAATACTGGCAGACAGCCATCATGACGACACTGGACGACAAACTGTTGGGCGAAAAGCTTCACTACTACTGTAGCTCCAGTGAAGATGAGGATGGCGGTGCAGGCGACCAGGACGCAGATTCTGAGCACGAGACAGTTTTTACGGCTGCTGAAGATACGCCCGCGCCACAATCGGCGGGGCTCACTCCCGAAACTCAGTGGATGGGCTCCTCAAAAAATGTCTGTACCGATTGTTGGATTGTTAAAAGGTTCAGTTCGTTTATCTGAGCTGAAAATTCTCCATCTCGCCTTCAAACTGGTTTTATATAGCTGTTTTTTCGGTGGTATTGATTAAATTTGAATTTATTGAAATAATATATCCTTACCCATATATAAGAGTGAGTGTTTGATGTTATTGTTGCGGATGCCTGTCATGAACCTTGTGAACTTTGGATAATTTAGTTTGCCGTGACTCGTAAAAGTACTCACAATCCCAGTCGTTATCCGAACTCGTATAATACAAGAACACATTTAACACATGACCCACACACTTGCGATGACAATGTCACTTGCCGGTTGCCAGACGGGGCCCAAGGGCGTGATTCGCGACTGGCAGCGCTACAAACAAATGCAGGCCGAGCAACGCGCCGCCGACGACATGGAGCGACTGCAGCTGGCCAAGAAACTCAGTCTCACATGTCGGTCAGTACTGAAGCATTGTCTTCACCCGTCCGTCATCACCGACCAGTGGCAGTGTCAGGATTTTATGATTAGGAGGATGGGGGCAGTGAGGGGGGCTAAGGGAAAAGATGCGGGGACTGAGTGAAACATGACGAACTACACTCGAAACGTTCATGGTCAGGATTTTTTTGTCAGGGCTCAATGGGGATTGTAAGGAGTACATTTTCGGGGGTTTCAGCCCCTTCAAGTCCCCCTGGCGCCGCCACTGCCATCGACTGGTTGTATCCAATGATTATCGTATTCAAATTTAAATTTATTACCACTTTGAAGAACAGAGTATAGGCAATTATATATAACAAAAATATACAGGGAAATGTAATAGAATATAAAAACATCAGGCTATCGCACAAACTTCACATTTATCCCATTTATGCATATTGATTCATCAATGAATTTATTTTTGTCAATATATTTGCTTTCCATTATATATGTTTTCCATTTTCTGTATACTCCCGCTTTTTGTAGTTTTGTTTATTAATTTGTGTATTGATCATTTTAGTTTGAAGTTGAGTTGCAATATTAGGTGATTTGCAACAATGATGTGTTGAAATTACGTGTTGAAATTGTCTTCTGTTGTGTACGCGTGCCAGTGTGGTCGTAGTTTTGGTTATTGTCATGCTTTGTCTATTTTTCTGCTGTGATGTTGGCACTTTTTCGCTGTCGTGCTGGTCGTCGTTTGGCAGCACAACTGGCGACGACGAGCGCGAGCGTGTTGCCAGCGAGCAGTTGCAATCAGAACTGCAACACTTGATGGACGATGAACAACTGCTGCAACACTTTGTACATCAACGACTGGCGCAAATGACCACAGAACACGCGTCCACGTGGGTCTCTCCTCCTCTCTCTCTCATCCCTCTCTCTCTCACCCCTCTCTATATTCCTCTCTATTCCCCTCTCTCTCTCTTCTCATCTCTTACTCTCCGTCCCTCTTTCTTGCTTTCTCGCTTCCCTATCTCTCTTTCCCTCTCTCTTCTTTTCTCGCTTCCCATCCCTCTATCTCTATGTGTATCTGCTGGTATGTATGTGTGTGTGTGTGCTTGTGTCCACACAACGAATGGACACATCTCCATTATCTTACTGCTGAATTATATAACGACACATTCATATGATGAACGTTTGCCTAACTTTTTTAAATTCGAATATACTCTTACCCTTGCGCACAGAGAATGTCTCCTTAATGACCACGCCTCTAACAATGCCATCCATTGTCTAACGTCTAATATATGTTTAATATCTATGGTATGCGCAAGATTAATGTCTATTGAGATGATTTTTGTGTTATAATGGATAAATTATAAAACAGCTATCGAGCATAAGGAATACTGAATCAGGACTACCGCGCAAAACAACACAACAATAATGGAGAAAGTATTGTTTATTAATGTTGCTGATGGAATACACATTTAGACGTGAATACTGTCTCAACACCGTGTTACAATATACCAATTGTCTTGGTTAATTCTCGCTTGATTGTTTGAGTTCGGGTTGCTTCAACCGGTGCTTCAAATCAAGCATCGTTTTAACCAGGAGAATGTTTAAGATTGTGGCGTTAATACACGGGTAGATGGCGCTAGTGGTGCACCAGATCTTTCACGTGACTGATGATGCTCACATGTGTGTACCAGAACTAGCTGAATGATGTTTGATATTGTCACATTGTTCTTGACTGTTTATCTGTGTCCACTGATAACTGGCCCCGGGCCGCTGAACGATGTTGAATTGTTCATGAGACAATGATTGTCCAACACTTTCTAATGGCTCGACGTAATAGTAGAATTGCTCGTAGCTTCCATCAAGTGGAGCTTGGCTCGTCTGGGGCTGTTCAATGTGAGTGAAATGTTGATGGTGATTGTCGGTGTCACGTCATCACTACTGGCATTTCACTACTGGCATTAGTATTTTTACTGGTGTTCGTCATTTGTATGTGGCGGATTATATCCTTCTAGAGGCATCACATAATACTCGGTCACAAGTTGATTATTCGCCTCTGGCAATATATAACTTGCCAGCTGATGAACGTAAAAGTGGAGTTCTTGCTGTATATTTGTCTGAGTCCCCACAGGCTGCTCGAAGTTGTACTGTTGTTGTTGACTAGTTCGTGACGGTGAATAACTCGCCTGATGTTGTGAATTCTTGTATATTTGTGGTTCATTGATATCAGGCTGTTGTTGGTTATCGGACTGAGGTGGTTCATATGCCTGCAGAGGATACACGTAGCAGTTGAACTGCTGGTAACCTGTCTGTGACGGCTCATATCCCGTCACAGGCTGTGAGTTGTAGTAGTAGTTTTGCTCGCTTGTATTATGAGGAGCATAGCTCGCCTGGGGCTGATCTGAGTAGTTGAACTGTTGTTGGCAGCTGGCTTGAGGCAGTTCATAATTAGGCTGTTGAACGTAGTTAATCTGTGCTGAGTGTTGCGTCAGCGACGGTACATGTCCTGTCATATGATCCACCTGGCAGTTGACTTGCACGTCTTCCTGAAGCTGTTCTGATGATTATTGATGCTCCACAGAGTGGTCACTCTGGTCCTCATCATTCACCTGGGACGGTTCATAATTTGCCTGAGGCTGCGTGTAATTGTACACCTGTTGTTCACTTGCCTCAATTGAATTGAACTGTTGTTGTTCGTTGGCTTGAATCAGTTCATAAATATATACAGGCTCCTGTACATAGTTGATCTGTGGCGGTACATATACCGCCTGAGGCTCCAATTGATAGTTGGATTGTTGTATGTTGGCGTAATGTGGAGCATAGTTGTGCAGGGGATATACGTAGTAGCAGTACTGCTGCTCGTAACTTGCTTGTGGCGGAACATATCCCGCCAGTGGCTGGACATAATATTCCGTCACCAGTTGGTAATTAGCCTCTGGCAATATATTACTTGCCAGAGGTTGTACGTAATAGTACAACGGTGACTGGTAGTTTTCCATTGGCAGATAGCAATCTACCATTGGTGGCGTGTAGTTGAGAGGCTCATAGAAGTTCATGGCGAATGTTGACGTTGATAGAGGCAACAAAACTTGTCGTGAAACAACAAAGCTGTCACTTCAGTCAAATCCACAATAGAATTGATTGCATTGAGTTCATTGACCTCCAGTGCAGTGCAGTAGTAGTGGTGGGATGCACCTTGTCTTCGGCTCCCACTGTTGTTTCGATGTCTTGATTTCTCGTTTTCTCTTCTTTCTTTCTCTTCTCCGTTGAAAAAAGATGCGTCAGCCGACGATTTTGAGAGTTTCGGACTAAAACTGATGAATAAATGTAGAAAATATAGCAGGCTTATAATAAAGGCGTTTCCATTTGAGAAAAATACTGCCATTTTTACAAACGGTCGCTACTATGCCACTTTGCTCGGTCCCGCCTGGTGGCTTAGTAGTGAGACTTGACTGTACATGCAGATTTGACTGTATGTGATTGTTATTATTTATTAGGGGCAAATCCAGTGACATGGAAAGAGTGTAGGCACTATTCCCACCATGCAGTTTTATAGTTGACAATCACTGTTAATTCTTCTTTTCTCTCTTCTTAACAAATCAATCCTATTTGTTTTCGGTCTTAGCTTTCTCACGCACTGTGCATATGTATGTGTGCATGTGTGTGTGTGTTTGTCAACAGTCGACGGTGTTTCGGCAGCGTGGTCAATTTGACGACGGCTGATGAATTTCTCACTGCTATTGATGATGAGGACAAGTCAACCACGGTTATCGTGCACATCTACAGTGATGTCAGTACTGTTGTGTCATTTCTCCTCACCTCTCTCTCTCTCGCTCTCTCTTGCTCTCTGACTCTATCTGTCTCGTTGTGCGTGTGTAAAGGAGCAGCAGAAATAGTAGATATATTTGCAGCTAGGTGTGCGGTGGTATCAATTCGTTCCCACGCTCGTCTAGAATATCAAACTTCTGTATTCTGCAACGTTTGATTCTATCGCGTGAAATAGCTGAGATTTTCCAAATGACTCCAATGGCTGTGGTAGTTTCTACTCTTATATATGTGTGTGTGTGTGTGTGTGTGTGTCCGGCATTTTCAGAAAGTGTTGTCGTGTCGTGTTCTCAACGAGGCCCTCGACCATTTGACTGTGCAATATCGCGACGTCAAGTTCTGTCGAATACGCTGCAACACTGTTGGATTGAGTCGGCATTTTGTGAGTGTCGCATGTCTGTCTGTCTGGCTCTCTCTCTCTCTCCTCTTCCCCCAACGCTCTCCCTTTCTGATGCCTACATTTCTCGGCCACGAAAGCACATGAAATCACTATGTGTTTACGGTTGGTGGAGTTTTCAGTTGACTGCTGGATTTTAACGTATTTTTCATATTAGCAGATATTTTTCGTGTTTTTTGTTGTCTCACACGAAAGTACACACACGCTCACACACATACACACAGGCACGCACGCACACATACGACTAATATTTTGTTGTTAAAATGCATGTGACCTGCTTTTTATGATATTCCGTCTTTTATATGTTCTACGTTTTATAATACGCGTGAAGATGTGATGAGTCTGTGTTCTTTCGCGTCGTTTTGTGAATGGCCAACGATTTTAATTGTGCTTGATGATGTGTCGTTTCCCGGTAGTATTGATGTTGACATCTGGTCCGTGTCTTTATGAGGTCGCATTGCCCTGTTTTTTGTTTAATCTTATGCTCTTTTCCCTCTCTGTTGCTTGTTGATCAAGTTGCATGGGAGTTGCAGTCGCGCAATTTATCACGCTCTTCCCGTTTCACTTTGCTCATTGTGCTCTAGAATAATAATTATGCAGGTAATTTGGTTGAAGATGTTGTCAAAAACCCCAAACCATGTTATACAATTTCCACATATTATGTGAAATTCGAATTCTTTCGTAGAATTTTTGGATTTTAAGCATGTATCCAGGGACATTCCATTGGGTAGCCACCCTTATAGAAGTGAAATTTTCATAATACGTGGCGAAAATTGTACCTTGTTTGGGCCCTTTCTATAATGGTAATGGTGCAGTGGCGGCGCCAGGATTTCTCCGGTGGGGGGTCAAAGGAAAAATATGCGGGGACTTATCAAAACATGAGGACCTACACTCGAAATGTTCATGGTAGAGGTGCCATTTTGGACTTTTGCTTCGAGACGCAATGATCCCATGGTTCAATTCTGCATGTGTATTTACATTCAATGTTATTTCAGTGAGCAGTCGATTTGTTGTGTTGATCGAGCTGCTCCTTCTGAACGGCGGACACTTTTTTCTCACAGGCAACGCAACACATGCGCTTCCCATCAGACATGCCTTTCTGGGATAATTCAACTTGTAGCAAAAACAAAAATATATTACAGACAGGCGCGCGTGGGCATCACTGCCCCACGCGCGCCTACAAGACGTCACGCCACAACCGCAGCTCAAACAAGACTCTAAGCTCACACCGTGACACACGGGAGCACACACACACACACACACACGCACAGTCCTCACCCGCCGCAACAACCAATCAGCGGCGAGCCGGTCAATCGCTCGCCGCCGCGGGACATGCATACTCGACAAACACATACACACACACACACACCGAAACAACTGCACACACTCACCGACACAGCTATACACACTCGCTCACACACTCTCGCACGCAATATACAATTCAACCATACACGATCACATATAGACACACTAACACGTTCACACACACACAATCTTTCACACACACACACTCTCTCTCACTGCACACTATCACACCACACCTCCACCTGTTTTAAAGAAACATAAATCAACAAAAGAACAGACAATTAAAAAACGCGAACCAAGCAAACCAGGAGCCAATAAAAAAACCTAACTCGACGACGGCCTCCACCAGATGCACACACCGTGGTTGCGGCGAAGCACAACACGTCAGGCCCCAGCGTCCACCGCGTTCCCGCCTCCGCCCGTGCTCTTCAGTGCTTCGCCGCAGCCTGCCGTCTTCTTTATCACAGGCTGCCGCGACAGGGCACAACACCTCGGCCCCAGCACCCACTGTGCTCCCGCCGACACCCGTGCTATTCAGCACCCCGTCGCAGACAGCCGTGACTCCGCCGCACACGCAAGCCGCACCGTCGTCGTCGTTCGTCATTTCTCCTCCGGCTTCAGCAGCCCCTCTCTGTCACCTGCCGTCCAGCACCAGCATCCTCCACGAGCGATCGTCGCCTCCACTGACAATCCTGTAGTTGCCCGGCGACGTGCCTTACACCAGTGCAGGCGAGACGACCAGCATCCCTCGGCCACAGCTCCTCAGCTGCCTCCCGCCGGCATCATGCTGCACTGCCGTCCCCCTGCACACCAACCTGACACGCCGCCGAGCACCTCCACCGCTGTTCTCCGCTGGTAGGCCGCTACTGATGCTGGAAGGCACCATCTCCGCTGCTGAAGCCGGGTCGCAGACAAAAATAATTCCAAAACAAAAAGGCCGAAATAGCTTGTAGCAAAAACAAAAATATATTACAGACAGGCGCGCGTGGGCATCACTGCCCCACGCGCGCCTACAAGACGTCACGCCACAACCGCAGCTCAAACAAGACTCTAAGCTCACACCGTGACACACGGGAGCACACACACACACACACACACGCACAGTCCTCACCCGCCGCAACAACCAATCAGCGGCGAGCCGGTCAATCGCTCGCCGCCGCGGGACATGCATACTCGACAAACACATACACACACACACACACCGAAACAACTGCACACACTCACCGACACAGCTATACACACTCGCTCACACACTCTCGCACGCAATATACAATTCAACCATACACGATCACATATAGACACACTAACACGTTCACACACACACAATCTTTCACACACACACACTCTCTCTCACTGCACACTATCACACCACACAACTTCACTTTTAATTCCTTCCACCCCTTTGAGCGTGACAATATAGACGCCATTTGAGCAATTTTTGATGAATAATTCCCGAAAATATAAATATGAGGTGCATGTATGTATGCAGACACTCTGAAACCCGTTGCCACGTTGTCGGACTATCAGGAAGGTTGCTATATTTACATTATCATGCGTTACTGGCATTATTATTGTATCTATATGCAGTGGTCGAGTGTATCATAACGTTAAATCCTTGATTTGTGTAATTATAATTATTAACATAATTAACAATTTTTAATTGCAGGTGAAACCCATTCAATTATATATTTGGACAATATTTTTTCAGTGATAATGGTATTTTATGTTTTATCGCTTCAAAATGGCATTTTATGTGAAAAAATATGTTTTATGTGATCACATATATTTCCCAACTCTAATTATGTATATCTGTGTGTGTATGTGCATGTGTATACATATGTGTGTGCATGTGTGTGTGTTTGTGTGTGTGTGTATGTGAGACAGTCAATGAAAGGTTTGCCGGCGCTGCTTGTCTACAAGAATGGCGCAGTGATTGGCAACTTTGTGCGACTGGAGGACGAGTTGTGCGACGAGTTCAGCGCCAACGACGTGGAAAACTTCCTCATCGAGTCAGTTGCTTCATATATCACGTATATACTGCTCTTTCAGCATGTACGACATAACTGCAAGGTGGTGCAGTGGTAGCGTACCGGTCTTGTAATCCAGAGGTCCTCGGTTCGAGTCCGGCCGATGGTTTCTGTATAATTGGAGCTGATGCTGGTGAGGTGGGGTGTCACAATGGGGACGGTTGGGGAGCGCTCGTATGGCGAACATTCCGTAGATATTTCCCAACTGCAACATTGGACTGGAGCGATAATGTCGATGTGTTAAGCAATGTATGCTATGGATATGTGGTGCTTGGAGTTGTGTAGATGTTATGTCGGTTCAAAGTGAACCTGCAACATCTTAAATTCCCAGGTGTGGTACTGGACACCAAATTGACAAAATACATTCGAACAAAGGCACCGAATCAATGTTTTGAAAACAATCTTTGGTAAGCAAACAGGTGCTAATACATCTGTTATTTGGAAAATGTTTAAAACTATGGTCCTACCAATAAGCGATTACGGTTCCCAGGTATATGCAACGGCTAGCGAAGCGTTCCTGAAAAAGCTTGAACCATTGCAAAACGAATTCTTGCGCATTGCAATTGGTGCACTCAGGTCATCGCCCGTGGAGAGCCTCAGAATATACGCTGGTGTCTATCCGCTTGAATTGCGCAGCCAAGAATTGACTATGAGATATTGGGTGAAATATCAGATGATTCGGGCCCTTCTTTCAGGTTACTCGCCAGTAGAAACCGAAATGCTCACTCCAGGCCACACTGCAGTAGAGCGCCGAATTCGTTTGAGTCATTTGAGGCACGAGCTGGTTGTTATGCGCGTGGGCTGCTAATTCGTTTTCCACAAATAAAAGCGGTAGAAACACTGATGCAGACTCCTTGGAGTTGTTCCAGTCCACCTCTTAAGCTCCTTTACTCAAAACCAAACAGCCAGATAACCAGCGAGGAAATTAATTAACTGTTTTGTGCATTATCACAGGAACACAGGAACAGTTATTTCATTTTCACAGATGGCGCAAATATAGATGAACGGACTACATTTGATGTGATAGCAAAATACATCTCAATAAGCTTTAGGTTGCCACAGAGGGCATCTATTTACGAATCCTAATTTTATGCGATTTATCAGACACTCATCTTCATAATATAGAATACAAATCGCCATTGTATGTTATGTTTCGAAGTCCGCACATTTAACAGCATCCTGAATTTCAACTTCCAGTTTTATGCACGATCGGTTCATCAATCTTTACCTTTCATTGTCAAGCGTTACAGTGGTTTTATTATGGGTGCCAGGTCATAGGGGTACGAGTGATATAGGAATGAACGGGCGGACATGGAAGCCAAACTGGCCCTACACAATCCAACTGCCATCGTTTCGTTTCCTTTATCAAACATTTCTGCTCGTATCACCATTAGTAACGCTGTGAGACGAGAAACTATGTCAGAATGGAATAGTCACAGTCATTATTTCTAGGCAAATTAGTGAATGAATTTGCACCTTGGTTTCCGCCATTCTACTTGCCGAGACCAATAGAGAAGTCAAATAGCCAGACTACAGTTAGGTCACACGGCACTGATGCACCAACACCTCTTCGAGAGAAAAGATCCTCTGATGTGTGACACTTGCGACTGTCGTGTGACTGTGAGCCTTATTATATTAGATTGCCCTCACTATAATGACTTACGCCGGCCGTTACTTTCATATTGTACCCATCACACGCTGAATTTTACTTTGAACAACATACTGGGAGGAGATGAACGCGACTTGTTCCACTTGTTTGTTGTGACCTTGGGGGGTCATTGCCTCTTGCGAAAGCTTTCAGTATTGAGCACACAACTTTAACATCGTTATCGTGATCATTATCACGATATTATTCAACATCTACATAATCGTTAGAAGATTTCATCAATCTCATCATATCGTCCGTAGTTTTAGCGGTCGTAATTTGTGGCTGTGATTAGTGATAGCGAATCCTGGCGGGCCAAATGGCCATAGGTGGCCGAAGTGCTATCGCTCAGATGACAAAAAGAACCATATGTTGGCAACATGCGGCTCTTTGGCGCTGAATTCTGGCTCATTGGGTCTTTTTACCAATTCTACAGATAGAAAGTGAAGCTTATTTTATAATCTGACTTATGTACGACAGTGCTCAATCAATTTTGTGATGGAGTTAAACTTTAATTTGCATTATTATTTGCATTTATGATTATTTGTATTTTAAGCATGCATCTAGCGACGTTCCATTGGGGAACCACCCTTATGGAGGCGAAATATTCGTAGTACGTGGCGAATGTTTCACCTTGATTGAACCCTTCCGATAAGGTATGAGTGCAAGTGGCGGCGCCAGGATTTATCATTGGAGGTTTGGGGAAGTATATGCGGGGTCTTGGCTATCCGTGAGGAATTACGCTCGGATTGTTGACGGTCAGGATTTTGGGGGGCACAGGGGGCTTGGCACATTGGGGTATTTAGCCCATCCAAGCCCCCTCCCTTGGCGCCGCCACTGTGGGAGTGCCATTTTGGACTTCTTCCTCGAGGCATAATACTCCCGTGATTCAATTCTGCATGTATATTTGAATTTGATGTTTTTCGAGTGAGCAGCCGTGTTGTTGTCTCGATCGAGCTGCGACTTGTGACCAGCGGACACGTTTTTCTCACATGAAACTCAACACATGCTGATCTGGGAACATTCGAGTTCACATTGAATTCCTTCAATCGCGTTGAGCGTGCTAATACAGACGCTATTCGAGCAATTTATTATAATTATATTTCTAATATATTTCTAATAAATTGCTAAACCATTGTCATTGCCATTCTAAACCATTGCCACGTGCAGCTTGAAGCGCTTTGATCTGCATAGCGAGTTATTGCAGACCCTCTGAATCTTTGCCACGCTGTCATGCCACGCCATTCACGCTCACAACCCATATGATAGTTAACTAGGAGAACACCGTGCGACGCTCTTGGTGTCGGAATATATCGGTAACGTTGCTTTCTTTTCATTGTTAACGTTGCTGGCGTTGATATCATACGTATATACAGTGTTTGAGTGTATCATAATCATCATCAATCAGAGTGTATCATTATCATCAGAGTATAATTATCATCATGTATCATAATAATTATAATTATCATCATGTATCATAATCATCATGTTGAATCTGTTATCTGTGTAATTACAATCAACAGTATAGATTAATTCCACGCGTAATCTATATATAATTATATATTTGGACCGTGTCTTCCACTGAAAATGACATTTTTTGCCTTTTTTGCTTAGAAATGGCAATTTATGTGAAACAAGTTATGTGATCACTAGGGCTGTCAAAAAAGTAACCTAAAAATCACAAAAAAGTAACTTTATTTTCGAGAAAAAGTAACCTAAAAAGGTAACCTAAAAATAACCTATGAGGTTTAATGTTATTATCACTTTTGTATTGCTTTATCACATGTTGATCACGCCTTTGCTAATTAGTGCGCTATATGAAATACACGGGTTGTTAATTGTTTGTTTGTGAACATAAAAACTAATCTAATAGCCCATAAAAAGTCACCTAAAAATAACCTCATTCAAAAAAGGTCAATTTCTGTTCTGAAGGAAGAAATTTCTGAAGGAAGAAAATACACCAGTCCTTTTTTTCTATCCTTTTTCCGAGTTGGTACTATTTTTCCGTCCTCTCTCCGATCTGGTACCATTTTTACAACAAACCACCAAAAGTGACTTGATATTATTTGGCTAACATCGCAACAAGGAGCATAACCATCAGAATATAATTTAAAGTGGAAAGCTAATACAGAAGTGAGATACGCTAATTGCACATGTAAATATTTTTAGTAATGGTCGCAATAATGTTCTTTATATTGTTTCAATGAAACTTTTTATCAAATATCACGTACTACAGCTTGAATATTAGTGTGAGCCTAAACACTGCATGTGTGAATGCGTCCTCCCATATGTAGCACCCTGTGCTCACAGTTTTATAAATGTCAAACGTGGAAAAATGGCGCTATCTCACGCCCTGAAAATCACGAGCTAATTCCTGTTCAAGTAAATACATACTGTCAAGTGCTACAGTTCAGTATCTGTTATCGAGAGCTCACACATCGCACTATACCACGCTCCAAACATCTCACGACATCGTATAAATTCAGAAGTTCGTTCATTCATGTATTTGGCTGCAACATTTACAAGACACATAAATTGGAAATTATGGCATAAGCCGCAGTGGCTTGTTTGCTTGACATTTGAACAAACAATACATTATGTACATCACACACAATTCAACACTACAAGTAAAGCATAAAATACCAATTTAAACAAAAAAGATAATGAAGTCAAAGATAGAACTAAAAAGTACGAAACATATGTACACACAATCAAATAACAAGTGAAGTTCACGTGAAAACACAGAAAAATGAAAGAAAACAATATCTCATCAATCAGCAGCTGCTTCATGTGTGACTCGAACTTGGATATCGAAACATCCGGTTCATCCGATTTATACGTTTGTGCTCAACCTAGCATAATCATTAATATATTATATTTTTAAATATAGGTGTAATGTAGAAATATAGAATGCAGGGTGGGTCTGAATGCTAGGGGATATATGATAGGTATCATATTAGACTTGTAAGGCCAGAACACAAAGCACAAAATATATCTAGGCTGTATGCCTAGAATAATAATAATATGGGTTGGGTACATCCTCCGGTATGTGGAAATCTCCTAAAATGGTATGGCGCTGTCCTGCGTACCCAAAAACGTATAAATATCGAGTAGCAGAGATATTAAGGTGCATATCAATTGCTAAATCCTAACAGCAGAAATGTTTACATTTCTTGATCTTCAGACCTAATATTCCATCTCCTTTCCTATTTTATCCTCATATATACCGTTTTTGTGCCTCTTATCTGCAAAAAGTCACCAAACTTCGTGGTAAACTTACCTAATAACAAGAAAAATAACAAAATGTAACCTGACGATAAAAAAGTAACCTAAAAGCAAAAAAAGTAACCTAACGATGAAAAAGTAACTTTTGGTAACCTAATAACTTTTTTAATAATTATTGTACACAGGTTTTTCATGCAGTTTTAGGTAGCTTATGACAAAGTGACCTTTAGGTGAAAAAGTAACTTTATTAACTTTTGACAGCCCTAGTGATCACATAAAATTCCCAACTCTATTGATGATTAACGTACTTGCGCTTATGTCTGTATAACCATGGCCGTATAATGTTGCATGTCCATAAGAATCACTATGTGTAGGCATGAGACATTCAATACAATACAATACATTGTGCCCGCTCACAATTTGACGCCGTCAATAACGCAGTGCGGTTTCATCTTGTTGCTTTCTCTTGTCTCGCACGACAGACACGGCATACTGGAGGATAAGTCGTGCGTTCCGTCGCTGATTCGCGACAAATTAACAGCAGCTCGCCAGACCAACATGCACTAGACACCAGGCGTGTGTGTTTTTCTAGTTCAGTGATTGTCTAGTTCTTTTTCTCTGTGTGCGTTTGTGACTTGATTTCGGGTGTCAGCTGATTTTGGTTAAACTAGCGCATATGTGACGCGAGCAGTGGATTTATTGCGTCATTTCTGTCTAGTTTGCTATTTTGTGATCGCTTTAGCGTCCCTGTGTCTGCGTGCGTGCACATGCGATTGTGTGTGTGTGTGTGTGTGTGTGTGTGTCTGTTTGTCGGTCGTTGTGTATGAGTGTGTGTTTATTTGTGTATGTGTTTCTGTATGTATGTCTTAGTGTCCGTCCACATGTGAGAGTATGTGTGTCTGTACGTATGAAAATGTTTTCCCACCTGGAATGAGTGTTAGTTGAGCGCGTAGCTAGAATGTGGGTCCTGTATTGTCTTGTCAAACACCGCCCGACAATAGTGAAATGTACAAACCAGACTGTAGTACGTATTAATGAGTCGTTTTGTTGTTTGCTGTTTTATATTTTGATGCAGAGTCGAGTGTCCACTAGGCATTGTATAACTTTATGCTGCGCAATTGAGCTAGTGATTTTTAAAGTATTATTTTACAATTTAAGTTATTGTAAATTAACCCTGAACTGGTTGTTTTCTAACATCATGTGTATTGTATTGATATTGTTTGTCGTTTGCTTGATTTACTGTTTTTTCTCTGCTTTTATAATTTATTTCGCTTGATTTTGCTAATATATGTTCGACAATGCGTTTGTCGTAAAATCTATATTTATTTTAGTCAAATATTGTTTTGAGGCCATTGCAAACGTTTGTTAAAAGTGGGAATCTAAACTAGCTCTGATAATTAACTGGTCACTGCTAGTGTATGTGTTTGGGCTTAATTTCAGTGTGCCGAATATTGGCTTTCAGTTTCCCCAACGAAAGTTCCCTATTGGGGCCGTTCTTCAGTGGCAGTTTGCGTTTCTGTGGGTGTTTCCGTTTTCCATTTAGCGGGAGGTCCGTGGTTCGGAACCCGGCGGAGCAGAATTTCATTGGGCGAATTCTACAATCCAACAGCCCCTGTCCACCCAGCAGAAAATGATGGTACCAGATATCAGTCATGGGTTGTGCCATGCATTCTGGGGAGGTGGCCCTCTCTAATACGTCTTACGTCCTTGTGGCGCCATAGCGTGGAGAGGGTCGGTTCTGCGGTGGCAGCGAGCTGCACGGGGCACACCTGTGTGTTCATAAGCTTCGGCTTCTTCCCGTGTAGCAGCTGCCACTTAGGCATTTAACCTTTATTTTTTAACCATAGACATACTCATTTAGCATAATTTCGCGTCACGAGGCACTTAGAGTCGCACTCACTCGACGTCACTGGATAGAGACTATGCCATTTGCAATTTGATTTGATCCAAATGAAATCTGATTTGATCCAAATGAAATTTTATTTGATCCTAACGAAATCTGATATGATCCAAATGAGATATAAGGAAAAAAATTGAACTTTAATTGAAGAAACTGAAAAATTAAAGTTTTTTCTAAAAAAAATTTAAAAGCAAGCGTATTTATATTAAAATATGAATATTTGGCGACTTTGTCGATTGTGCAGAAATTTTCTGGGGCCATGCTTTATTTCACAATAGCACTTTATACGACTCATCAGTTCGCTAGTGTTAATAGAGGTTAAAGGTTAAATGCCTAAGTGGCAGCTGCTACACGGGAAGAAGCCGAAGCTTATCAACACACAGGCGTGCCCCGTGCAGCTCGCTGCCACCGCAGAACCGACCCTCTCCACGTTATGGCGCCACAAGGACGTAAGACGTATTAGAGAGGGCCACCTCCCCAGAATGCATGGCACAACTCATGACTGATATCTGGTACCATCATTTTCTGCTGGGTGGACAGGGGCTGTGGTATTGTAGAATTCACCCAATGAAATTCTGCTCCGCCGGGTTTCGAACCACGGACCTCCCGCTTGTCGGGTGTGCTAACAACTGCACCACGGAGTCCACAAAAGGTTGTGCCATGCATAGCGCAAAACTAATAATAAAGTATAATAAATTCAGTGAAAATCATAGAAAAAATAATCACGGAAGCATACCACAATGAGAGTGACTGGAAGCATGTTGCGAATACTTTTGGAGTGAAAATCAGGACTGTGTATTATATACATATATATAAATATATATATATATATATATATATATATATATATATATATATATATATATACAGTAGGCCCTCCAAATAACGGACTTCCAAATAGCGGAAACCTCCAAATAGCGGAATTATTTCGTGGTCCGTTCGAGTCCGTTATTTGGAGGGTCGACTGTATATACATTAAGCACTAAATACTATTTTGTAGTCATTTATATCATCAAAAATATATATAACAAATATTCGTATGAACAAATTACATCACAATATCACATCTGAAATAATGGGATTTTTTATGTTGTGTAGACGTTTTCATAACTAGGCCACGATATCATCATCATGTATTATACTAAATTATATATCATTATATTACATCATATTCAAAAATTTTACCCACTTTTAATTAATCAATTCAGAGTTCCCCTAAAAACTTATGATGTTTAAAGTAGTAAAATGAAATGTGAAATGCAAATATGAAATAAATGAAATTATGAACAAATACATTATTATATACAAATACTAAACCTTTATTGGATAATTAACAGCCAATCCTTAGATTTAGTTACTATTTGTTTTTAGTTTTTCAATTAAAGTTCATTTTTATCAATCGTATTTCACTTGGATCAAATAAAATTTCATTTGGATCAAATCAGATTTCATTTGGATCAAATTAGATTTCATTTGGATCAAATCAGATTTCATTTGGATCAAATCAGATTTCATTTTGATCAAATCAAATTGCAAATGGTATAGATGACATCACACTCATATCTCGCTCTCTTCCTTGTTTGAGCTCTGTACAGCGCAGCGGTTTCCATTCTGTGGTACGCGACGTTCTTCCAGGTGATACGAAAACACACACATGAACCAGGTGGTACGCGGCGACTGTATGGAACCTCCAAGTGGTACTCGATCACAAAAAGGTTGGGAACCACTGGTTTGCGCTTTCACACCTGATTAACACAATGAGACATTTACTTTACACTACAGAAATACAGCGTCAAAAAGGACAAATACACTGTATTCTTGCTATTTCTGTCGCTGTCTACACACAAAGATACGCCAACAAGGCAGCCATACAAACGACCAAGCCCGTGCTGTCTGTTTGCCGTGCGGTGTTGCCGGTACCATGGTTAAACCCACCGGACAGTGTCAGTGCGTGTCCGCCGCACGGTCCGTCTGTCGCCACCGCTGCGTCGCTGAGCGGTGCGTATCTGAGCTTTGCGGCCGGCAGGTTCACCACACTGCCGTTGCGCTGCACACACTTGGCTCTGAACCGTGCCAGCGCCGCATGCTGCAGTGCGTTAACGTCCGGCGCCGGCCAGTTGCGCACCGTCAGAAACTCGAACAGCGTGCGCATGCGCCAGCGTCGCGGACTGATCACCAACACGTCCTTCAACATCAGGTAGGGCGTCTGCAGCGACTCCGGCAGTTCGTCCACGCCCATCGCCTCCAGGGCCGACACGTTATCAGCACGTAGTTCGCTGATCACGCGCTGGTCCTGCAGCGCAACATTCAACAAATGACGCCCGGTCTCATTCTGCTGCCGAGAGTCACCGCCGGAGGTGGTCGCAGCCGGCAGCGGTTGTTGCATGTCCCACTGGGCGCGCGCGAAGCTGTCCATCTGGTCGATAACGCGCTGGACCATGTCGCCGGCCGCCGCCGCCGTCGTCTCCACGCCGTACGCGTTCGCCGTCGTCACGCCGAGAGCCGTCAGTGCGTCGCCGAGCTGCGGCGAGCTCCAGCAGATGCTCAGCTCGGAGCGCGGATAGTAGCTGACAAACGCCAGACACATCTCGTTGCGCACGCCGACGCCGCCAAAGGTCACATTGTCGCGGTCACTGCTGTTGTACACACACTCCAGCAGCAGCTGATCTCCGGGCAGCAGACGGCGTGGCTCGTGCAGACGCCGCGCTTGCTGGTAGTTGAAGTTGTAGCCGAGATCCTGTGCCAGTGGCGGCGCCTCGCTGCCGTCTGCGTACACATGACGCAGTCGCATGCTCACGCCCGCCAGGTGTGAGTGCAACAGCACCGAGTAGATCAGCACGCCGGACGACGGCAAGTAACTGTCGGTGCAGGCCGCCGAGCACACGCCGACGCTGGTGAAGTGGCGTTGTCGCGGCGGAATGATCTGCGTCGGCGAGATGTCGTGGCCGACGTTCAGCAGACCGGCCTCGTAGCGCCGCAGACGACTGGTGTAGAAGAGGCGCACACCCGAGCGATCCGTTAGTCCGCCGCGTCTCAGTGCGTTGTCGTAGTGGATCTCGAGCATGTAGTAGATTGGCGATCCGTCGGCTGACTGCAGCGGAACGCCGACCTCGTCAGGGAGTCGTTCGCCGCTGCCACCGACCGCCCATACAGCCAGAATATGGCCGCATCGACCCCAGTCCACCGGCATGTTGGGGCTGTAACACTGAGTGCCGTTGTGTGTGCTCGCATAACTTGCGAAAGCGGTGCGTCGCCTTGCTGGCACCGTACACTCGTAGAGGATCATGTGATGAACGACGGCTTCGTGGCCCGGCTGCACCAGACCGCGAAAGCCGACCGCGTGCACGGCGCTCTGGAAGCGCTGCAGTTGCAGGATACGGCAGAAGTAGTATGTTCGCGTGTCGTCCGGCAATTGGACGTCATTGGCCAGGATATCGACGAACTTCTCTTGTTCGTCGGTGTCGCCGGCAGTGGTCGCACCGTCCAAATGCTCGTCCGGTGTGTAGAAATTGACGGAGCGTTGTCCGCGCCGCACGCCGTGGTACTCCGGAGTCTCCATGTGCTCGGCCAGCCGTCCCACTGCCCAGATCACATTGATGGCCGAGTTCTTGAAGATAGCCACGTCCTGGGGGTCGCACGCCTCCTGCCGCTCGAGTGTGACGTCGACAGTGGTACCGTTGTACTTGCCGGACAGCAGGCGCACGTCTTGTCGTGCGTCAACAGTCGGTACTGTGGTCGTGCGCGAGAACGCGTCCTGCAGTGTGATGGTACCGTCTCTCTTGAGTAGGACTAGCGTGATATCGGCGTTGTTCATGCCTCCACTGCGAGTCCAGCCGAACGCGACGTACCAGCCGGGACGCACATCGGCCACACTGAACCGTAGTAGCATGCCGTCACTGCGGGTGCTCCACCACAACTGGACGCGTCCGTCAGTGTCGAGCGTCGCATGACGGTCCAACTGACCGCCGTTGCCGGGCACGTCCGTCGCTGCACACGGAACCAGCATGACCGCTAGCACAGCAGTCAACGCGCCAGATAACGTGGTCGACATCAAGGTGCAGCTGCTACTGGTGCCGTTCCAAATACGAGTTGGATAACGGCTAGACGATTATTTCTAACGAGTATATGATATCATACACACATTGTCTCTGAGTCTGGTGCGTTTCGTTTAATGCTAGGGTGTCTATGTAGATCTGGCGTTATCTCAATGCAACGCTGAAGTAGTTTTCTGGTTATGGCCGCTCGCTAGAGTACACGTACCAGCCCCAACAGTCGGTGCGCGCGCAATCACTGAACGAAGTGGATCAGGAGGGACGCGGACAGAGAGACTCCGCCTTCGTTCACAGCCTCAGGCAAAGTAACGGAAACAGAGAAGAAGAGGACAACAGGAAGAGGACGGCGCTAAATCCCTTTTAGTCGTACGTTGACCTTTCTCTAGTGTTCGGCAACTTTGTCGCCACATCTTAATATTTCTGTAGCAGCAAGCTGGAAAGGAAAGGCATTAATCAAGTTGGAAAGAAAAGGCTTGGGCGGAAAGGCTTTAATCTTCACGTTGATGAATCTAATAATAATCCTAGAAAAGTTGAAAAATGTTGTAAATTATAGTGAATATTGTTTTAATAATAGTAAATAAGTTGTAAATTTAGTCATGTAAATTAATTTTATACATTATAATTTTTCCCATCATTTACACTGCGGTGCTTCATCTATTTACGGGATAATTTCATATATCTGATCAGGGTTGATAACCCTAGGAATACAGTAAACTCCCGTCTTTTTCCATGAAATTCAATACGATTTCCGCCAATGATTGTGGCCAAATATGGCAATCAGTAAATGGTTCTTTGAACGTACTTTTTGGCACACTCGTATCTACATACCAAACATAATTTTTTAAAAAATTAAATATACTCGACGTACTTTATTCCTTATATTCGCGTCAAGAATACATAACTAATTTAACAAATACTACAACAAACAAAGAGTACACACACATTGTGCATGTATATTCACTTGTGTGTGCGAGTGCGAGTGCGAGTGCGAGTGCGTGTGGGGTGTTTTAGTCATTCACAAAACATGCGTAGTTTTGGCGCACCACTCAATTGGCGACAGTGTCAAGGCCACAACTGGTGAGCTAGCCAACTTACACATCCATAAGCACCGCGTGTCTGTGTGTCTGTAAGCGTCAGTCGAGCATTCACACCGAGATGTACACCCATTTGTTATGTTCAAAGTGTATGTGTGTGTATGTGTGTGTGTGTGTGTATTGCTGCAATCGTGGTATTGACGCTTTGGACTGAAAATAGACGGAATATTCTCTGTGGAGTGGCTCATTGGCTGCCGGGTCATTGCACGCCAAGTGCACAGTTGATCCAGCAAGTTGTTGCACCGCTCTGAAAGCCATTGTGAGCCATTGTGATATGGCTGCTAATTGGGGCAGAATGTTGATATGGTGTCGGATACATCAACCCTCTACCACTAGTCCCGCCCATTTATGCTGCCGTATTTACTCAACTAAACACTTATTTTCAATTTCCACATTAGTGATGACTTCGAACGAAAGCCAACAACACACTGCCGTAGAAAAAGCGTCACAAAAATCACTGATACCTTGTCTTGTTCACTAATAATCACTGATACCTTGTCTTGTTCACTAATAATCACTGATACTCTGTCATTGAATATTACCTTATACAAGCAAGAAAACATAATTAATAGCAGATCATAAAAGTTCAACAACACACACACACACACACACACACACACACACAAGCATACACACATACACATATACAGACAGACAGACAAACATAATCAAGCAAGAACCTGCTGCGTCCATATTCCGCAATGTTTTCGACATAGCACGATCAACCAATGTTGTCGGCTGAGTTTGATGTGCTCGAAATTCAGTGATTTCCTTGTCTTGTCACGCTGTTTGTGCAAGAGCTACGCATCCACACACATTCACACACACCTGCATTTGCGTAAACAAAAGATGATGCGTGTTTGTGTGTTTACACGCCGATTTCGTCATTCTCCTTCTTTGCCAACTAGGCTGTGTACACCGGTTGTCTGTCTGTTTGTGTGTGTGTGTGTGTGTGTGTGTGTGTGTGTGTGTGTGTACGTGTGTGCGCTTCTACGAGTGCGTGTTCGTTCACACGTCGGTCGGTGGCAATGCCGACAATCTCGATCAGTCGTTCACGACGTCGACAACACTCAGCCGAGAGGTGGTCGTGTCTCTGGAAGTGCTGCCGTCACTAGCGCACCGATGCTGCACGTGTGTGTGCGCTGTGTACTTCTGCTGTTGCTCTTGGCGGTCGTCTTGCGGTCAGCCATCGGCGACGAGCGAGAGGAACGGTTGCTGTTGCTGCAAAGACTATGGCGGCGGCGACAGCGCGATCGACAGACGCGCAATCGTACGCTGTTCAGCTGGAGTCCGGCGACTGTCGCATCACGCCTATCCGACCTGCCTCTCAGTCCTGTCTCCATCGTACGAGGCACGTCAACAGTCGCAGCAGACGCCAGATATGACAGATCAGGTGATAATACACTCTCGGTGGCCGACGATCGAGCGCTGTTTGACTGGTCAGCGGTGGGTACTGGTTCCGCCTCGGTGTCCTCTACTCATTCGTCGGTGGTCGCTCACGAAGGTGACTTGCGCTTGAGCGGAGGGCACGGTTCCCACGAGGGCAACATTGAAGTCCTGCACGCCGGACGCTGGGGCTATGTATGCGATGATGACTGGGACATTTACGACGCGGACGTGGTATGTCGACAGCTGGGATTTGCCGCTGCCTTAAAGCCGACACATGACGGCTTCTTCGGTCATCCGCGACAGGCGCTGTTCTGGATGGACAACACGTATTGCACTGGTACCGAGACGAAACTGGTTGATTGCCGGTCGGAGGGCTGGGGCATCAACGACTGTTCATCTTCGGAGATTGCCGGGGTCTCGTGTCGCGGGGGTCATGGTGAAGACAGTAAGGCGACTTTACGGACGACGTCGCTCGATGCTGAGCTCAGCGGCAAGACGCATAGCTGGCCGAATGGACGCATCCAGGTGCGACTCCAGGGCGGACAGCATGTGCGAGAGGGCCGAGTGGAGCTGAGGACTGCCTACGGTCTGTGGGGAACCGTGTGTGGCGACGGCTGGGGGTTGCTGCAGGCCAACGTCGCCTGCCAGACACTGGGCTACGGATTTGCAGCGTCGGCGCCGCAGACAGGCCAGTTTGGCGGCGAATTCACGGCAAAAGTGGCATCGGGCGTTGTCTGTATGGGCAACGAGTCCTCGCTAGTCGACTGTTGGCACGATCGCATCGTCTCGTGTCCCGGCGACCCGACAGCCAACATGGCCGCGACCATCTGCGAGCCGCTGATGGCCGATCTGGTGCCGAACGTGCAACTGCTGCAGGACACGGCGTATCTGGAGGACAAGCAAATGTTCTACTTGCAGTGCGCTATGGAGGAGAATTGCTTGGCGCCCGACGCCTACACAATCAAAAGCGAGGATCGCAACTGGCATCTGTCACCACGGCGGCTGTTGCGTTTCACGACGCGCGTGCTCAACGCGGGCTCGTCAGCGTTCCGTCCGTTCCTGCCGAAACAGGCGTGGGAATGGCACGCTTGTCATATGCACTATCATAGCATGGAGGTGTTCTCCACGTACGATCTGAAAGACGCTGATGGACGGCGGGTGGCAGAAGGCCACAAGGCTTCTTTCTGCTTGGAGGACTCGCACTGTCTGCCAGGAGTGTCGCCCGTCTACAACTGCGCCAATCTCGGTGATCAAGGCATCAGCGTTGGCTGCGCCGATAGCTACGCTCACAACATTGACTGTCAATGGATCGACATAACGGGATTGCCTCCGGGCAGCTACCGGCTGCATGTGGTCGTCAACGGAGAGTTCAAGGTTGGCGAGCAGACGTGGGAGAACAACGCGGCCACGTGCCGCTTCGAGTACACTGGTCGATCTGGCAGCGTGTCCGACTGTAGACTTTCTAGACCATAATTCACAGCACCACACACTGAGCTATCTGATATTGCTTTGGTAAATTCTGGATTCACGTATCGTCGGATCGTTATTTTAGCAAGCGGAAAATGATTGATAAGTACGGCGTACTCATATCTATTTGATTTATTTTGGGCAGTTGTCCGTGTTGGATCTTCTGCACGTTGAAACCTGGGATTATGCAGCTGTTGTCTCTCACAAGTATTGCACTATCATGATCTCATATTGATTGTATATTGCACGTATTTTATTAGATGTGCTTGTGTGTTTGTGTGTGCACAGGATAAAATTCCAATGATCAAATTTCATTTTTGAGTGAGAAATTATACCCAGTTGAGTATTTTGTTTCTACACGAGCTACATGTTTTACGCTAGGTGTAGTATTAAAATAGTATATGATTATACTTGAGAATATATTCGAGAATACATTTATTAATCAGAAAATACTAATTTTTGTCTCATAGTTTAACAATATAGATTAGGCATGCCTCAAAGTTCATACGTCTAATAAGACCAAAAGACGTTTTCGAATTATTCATTCAAACCACATGTGAAGTTAAGGCGGGTTAAATTTTGGTGTATTGCTGTGATGAAAAGGTACAAAATATTGCATCAAAATATTCTTTTCGCCTAATTATAAAAATTAATAATGCTCATTGTTGAGCTTTGTTTCGCGAGGAGTTTCCAAATGTTGCACATGTTGCAAATGTGTTGGTTTTGCCATTATTCATCTTTTGTAAGATAGACATGGTTTTGTATTTGTAGCCAAGAACTAGAAGAGTTGGCGCAGTTTTTGTGCGAGGATGTGCGGCCAGAGATCCGCGCGCTTTCCTTCCAGAGCGTCCTAGGTGAGTGTCGAGTGTCCGGTACAGTCTCCGGTTAAATTGTGTGCCCTGGTATATGGTGTGGATGTCATTGAGGCATCTTGTTTTTCTGCAAGTGTAGGTGATTGACGGAATCGTGGCTGGCGGCATGCCGCATTGAAGTGCCTCCTACTCAGAAACGGTATAGTTATAAATCAAGACATCGTTGATTGTGTCGCGATTTTTAATACAAGTTTTATTTATTTTTATAATTTTTATTACTTCACATTTTGCTAATGCTATATTTTGCTTTGTTCAGCTCTATGGCAGGTGGATTGATGATTTTCGGCAGCATTGTGTATTACATTGCACAGCACTGTGTTGCGTGATTGTGTGATGTGTGCGATTGTGTGAGTGAGCGCGTTGCAGTGTGTATGCTTGTGTGTGTGCGCGCGCGTGTGCCAACCAAAGCGAGTGGCTTTGATTTGGCATGTACATACATCTTCGGCGTGATTGTAAAGTGTTCATGCCCCGCGGCGGCATGCACGTGATCAGCTCGCCGCTGATTGGTCGCTGCAGTGTCTGTGTGTGTGTGAGTGTCTGAACTGTGCGTGTGTGGGCTCGTGTTTGTGTTGGTGTCAGTGTGAATGTGTCGAGAGTCATGTTTGAGGGTTCGTGAAGTCTTGGAGACGCGCGTGGGATGGGGCTGCCCCGCGCTTGTCCGTAAGTATTCTTTGTTTTTCAATGATTTTACACAATTGCGATCGAAACTTTATATATTGTATGCAATTGAATGTGATTTGAGCAAGTTCGAGAATACGGCTGCGCCTATCACTGTAATTGCTATTGCTTGTCATTATTTGGTGCTGAGTCTCACGTATTCAGTGCGTAGTGCGCTGTGCTGATATCTCGTGCTCAGCTCATAAAGCACCATCGACAACTGTGTATGTGTTGCGCTCTTGTACGTGTTACGTCTGTGTGTGTGTGTGTGTGTGTGTGTGTGTGTGTGTGTGTGTGTGTGTGTGTGTGTGTGTGTGTGTGTGCCCCTGCCAGGCTTGACAGGCACCGAGCATGGTTGCCGGCAGTTGGCTGAGTGTGGCAGCATCGTGCAGCAGCTGCATCTCTGCTGCCGGCGTTACCTGCAACAATCTCTCGCTCGCTCTTCTTGCTCGGCCACTTCTGACTGCCGCCCTCCTCCCTGCGTCACGCCTTGTTCGTCGCCATCGTCGTCGCCGGTCGGTCTCGTTGTGAGTGCCGTTCAGGCGCTGGTTAACATTGTCGCCGTCGACGGGCCGGTGGCGGCCGACACAGCCACTCGTTTGTTCCTTCTCTCCGCCGACGCCGACGTCGACGCTGAACGGCCGCTGTGCCAGCTGATGTTGCATTGTGCGTGCGTCGAAGCCGACGCGTCGCTGCTGCAAGCCGCGTCGATGCTGATGTCGAACGTGACGCGGTATCCGGCCGTTTGCTGCTGCGTCATCGAACGCATGCGTGCGTCGACGTCCGTCGGCGCGACGGTCGTCACACTGCGGCGATTGGTGGCGGCCATGCGGCAGACTGAGCGTGCGCCGCTTTTGTATCACATGACCGGCCTGCTGGCGAACGTGGCGCAGCACGACGAGGGGCGAAAGTAAGAGGGACACATGTCACATGTGGTGCGGTCGTTCGTCACTTTTATTATTATTATTAATTACGGGCAAGTCCAATGACATGGGAAGAGTGTGGGCACTATTACCGCCACATGGTGGCCCCATGTACTAGAAACGCCCAAAAGATATATAGTTTGATAAATACTAGTTTGGTTGTTAGGCTAAATTCATGTGAGGTCATTTAAAATTCCAGCGAAACCCAAAAACATTAAAAAATTATAGAAGTGCAGCCGTGCAATCACAAATAACAAGTTATTCATAAAAGAATTCATAAACATCACCAACGTTGTCGTTAGTTCTACAGGTGGCTTTGTTCTTATTCTTAAAATGAATCAACAAAGTGAACGAGAGCGCCAATCTTATTAGCTGCATGCCAACACTCCTCATGTAACTTGATCATCTACAGACACACGGAGAAGGAGCGAGAGGGAGAGAGAAGAACAATACTGTTAGAAAACGAAAACACAAGCCGGGAATAGAACAAGGTGGAGCGGAGTCATAACGGCCCACAATCACAGTTATAACACATCCATTCACAATGTCCAGCAATAGTTGTGTCAATGTGGGGTGGAGAATGGGCTGCGCATTCTACCAAACTTCACGCTGGCGGATAAGATTGTGTAATCTCAACAGTGCGAGTATGCGCAGATGACCAAAGGTAGGTTTTCGTTGAGCAAACTCGGGGCGGAATCGAACCGTAGATATTTGCGCTGTGAATATGGCACTGTATCACCAACGAGTCAATCTGTTTCACGACACGTACTGTTAATGAATTTGTGTGTGTATGTGTTGTGTGTGTGTGTGTGTGTGTGTGTGTGTGTGTGTGTGTGTGTGTGTGTGTGTGTGTGTGTGTGTGTGTGTGTGTGTGTGTGTGTGTAGGATGTTGATGGAAGACGACGCTGCACTGCTCGAGTGTGTGGCAGAGTGGATTGGCGACTGTGACAGCGAGGTGCGGCGACAAGCGGCCGCCACTGTTGTCAGAAACTGCTGTCTGGGTACAGGTGTGTGTGTGTGTGTGTGTGTGTGTGTGTGTGTGTGTGTGTGTGTGTGTGTGTGTGTGTCTGTGTGTGTGTGACGTCACTCTTGTTTGAGAGATTGTCCTGTGCGGATGTGTTTTTGTGTCGCTCCGGCTATTTGCGTTTTCGTGGTGATTTGTGCTGCTGATAGTGATTGAGGTTTCGCGGCTAGGTGCTAAATTCTGTGCCTGGCCCGACTCTCCGTGTGTGTGTGTGTGTGCGTGTGTGCCTGGCGCGTCCCCCTCTGTTGGGGAGGGCCATCAGTGCTCGGGTCGCGTGTGTGTGCGCGTGTGCCTGTGTTTGTGCGTGTGTGAGCCGTGTGTCTGTGTGTGCGTGTGTGCGTGTGTGTGAGCGTTTGTCTGTGATCTTATCGCGCTCGTCATGGTCGCGATGACCAAGCCTGCCGGGCTTCAACCCTCCCGCGCTGCTCCCCCTCCTGACGACTCAACTTGTGCCATGTGCAAAATGGCCGTTACCACCTGTGCGTTGTGTTGTTCACAATGCACGAAGTACGTGCATGTGAGATGCAGCCGAATGCCGAAATATTTGGCCATGACCTATTTCACCACCAGAGCATCATTCACTTGTGAGGAGTGCTCTCTTGCTCGTCAGTGCAACACTGCCGAAATGCAGGAGTGGCTGGACAGCCTTGTCGGCATAACAACCGCCGACAAAATAACCATGGTGGACTTGATCCAATCTTCATCGACCGAGAAGCAATCTCTGGTGCAGCTGACTAAGACCGTCAGCGAAATCAAGGCCCAGCTGCAACGAATGACTTGCCAAAAGCCTCCGCTGCTGTCAACAACTCAGCCACTGATGCCGACTCCGCCACTGATGCCGACTCCGCCACTGATGCCGACTCCGCCACTGGTGCCGACTCCGCCACTGATGCCGACTCCGCCACTGATGCCGACTCCGCCACTGATGCCGACTCCGCCACTGCTGCCGAAGCCGCCACTGATGCCGACTCGGCCTCTGATGCCCGTTCAACATCCGCGGTCATACGCGCAGGCAGTGACGCGTGAAATAATCGTTCACTCCCAAGACAGTGCTCCAGTCGACAAGAAGCGTGTGTCTGAGGCCCTCAAATCTATTCCTGTCATCAAGATGCGAACAACAAAACGTGGCGCCATCAAAGTGAGTCTTCCTGACTCTAAAGCAGCCGACAATGCGATACTGGTCATGAAAACTGACACCCAACTCAATGCCTCCTGCCGTGGCAAAATGGTTCCAAAACTGACCATAACATCGGTCAGTTCTGACATCGCTGATAGCGAGATCTTCGACTGTGTTTGCCGCAAAAATGACGGAGTTAAAGCGGCTATGAAGCACTCATCCAATTTCAAGGTGCTGTTCTCGAGAAAGTCTGCTGGTCACACCAAGACTGTTGTTGTTGCCGTCTCTCCTGCCATCCGGGATACCGTGATGAAGTCAGGATACCTGTACCTGGGTGACCGTCGGTGTGTGGTGCACGACCGCTACTGGGTCACTCGTTGTGCCAAGTGCCAGCGCCACGGCCACATGGCTGACAAGTGCCAGGCCCGCGAGAACACTTGTGGCTGGTGTGCTGGCAAACACACCACCAAATCGTGTTCTCTGAAGGATGCGCGCAAATGCGCTAACTGTGTGCGAGCTGGTCGTAGCAACGCCAGCCACTCATCCTTCGACCCGGCGTGCCCGTGCCTAATCTCGGCGAGAACTCGGGTCTTCCATCGCACTCAGACCATCGATGACTGCCGTCCGGGAAACTAGACCCGACCAATGACCAGCCAGTTCTTCAAGCCTCGTCCTCCTCCAGCGACAACGATTCTACTCGTCATCCTCATTCTCGTCTTACCGCTAAGTGTTCTTCACCTAAACCTAATTTCAATATGTCACCATCTGTTTCTGCTAATTGTAAATATGTAAGATGTGCTCTTTGGAATTTACGTTCTATTAGGTCTGAAATTTCTCTCTTTCTCTCTGTCTTAGTTAATTATGACATTTTCTTTGTGAATGAATATTGGCTTTCTCTCTCTGAAATCTCTTCCTTTAATAGCTGTCTTCCTTCTAACTACTCCGCTTATCACCAGTCTCGCTCCATCAATAGTTCTAATTCCTCTAAGTCTGTTGGTGGTGGTGTTGCTATTATTTTTAATTCTGATTGTTTTCGTCTTATTCAATGTAAGCTAGATGTGTGTATAAATTCCTTCGAATATGTTTGCTGTAAGATCACTAGCCGTTACTCTCTCATTCTCTGTATTATTTCAATCTATCGTGGTAACTATGTATCTAGTTCTGTTTTCTTAGATGAGTTTACTGTTCTCATTGATACGCTTATTTCTATGTTTTCTTCTAGGATTCTCTTTTGCGGCGATTTTAATCTTTGGCTAGATGCCCCTCATCTCAAATCGTGTTCTTCTTCGTTTCTTGAATTAATATCTTCCTATGGCTTAGCAAATCATGTATGCGGTTCTACTCATGAACATGGTCACACCCTCGACATAGTGCTCTCATTCAGTGACTCCCCTATTTCTATCAAGGATTTGACTGTCTTCCCTATTGATTCCTCTGTTTCAGATCACTCCTTAATTGAATTTTCCGCGCTTATTCCTCTCAGCTTAAGATCGCATAAAACTGTCACGTTTCTAGATTATCTTACTGTTGACTACGATTCTCTATGTAACCAGATATTTTCTTCTTTCAATTTTGATTCGTTTTGTTTCTTACCCCCTTATGATCTCTGTAAATATTTCAACTCCTGTCTTGAATTTCTTAGAGATCAGTTTGTTCCTGTTAAGAAGTTCCGTTCCTCTTCATCTCTTCATAGTCCCTGGTTCAATAGTGAAATTCGTAACTCCAAAACTTCTCTTAGACGACTTGAGCGCCATTGGTTGCGTCTGAAAAATGATGCATCATGGCAATCTTATTGTGTTGCACGGCGTCACCACCATATCTTGTGTGAGGACGCCAAAAAATCATATTATAATAATAAAATTTCCTCCTGTCTCAACAGTAAATCCCTCTGGAATATTTCCAATAAACTCTTAGGTAAATCTAATACCCTTGTGTTTCCTGATAGTGATCCAACTCGCTTACCTTCCCTATTCTCTAATTTCTTTGAGACTAAAATCTTTAATATCTGCTGTCGTTTCCCTCCTGCTACATTGTCTTATTCTCCCACCACCTCCGCCATTTTTCATTCTTTCCTTCCGATTTCCATCTCTGATTGCAGGCTACTACTGAGGCGTGTGCACACTCGTTCTTCCTCCCTGGACCCTATTAACCTTGCTCGAATCCCCAACTGTATTGAGTTACTTCTTCCTTTCATCACCTATTTTATCAATTCGTCTTTCTCTCTCGGTGAATTCCTTGCGTCTAAAAGCGCAAGTATTCTCCCTATCCTGAAAAAACCTAACCTTGATCCCAATTGTTTGTCTAACTATCGTCCCATCTCTAGAATTCCTTGGCTATCCAAATAGCTTGAAATGGCCGCTTATGTACAGATTTCGGACTACCTTGAGCGCCATGATCTATTTCTCCCTGAACAATCAGGCTTCCGTAGTTTTCACTCAACAGAAACCTCGCTTCTCTTCCTCTATGACTCTATTCTTAAATCTACTCTTGCTTTTAAGGATGTTCTTCTTATTCAACTGTACTTCTCTGCGGCTTTTGACACTGTTGATCATCTAATTATACTCAATACTCTATCCAACCTAGGTATTTGTGGCGCTGCACTATCATTCTTCCGCTCTTATCTTCTTTCACGATCTCAGCTTGTTTGTACCAGTGATTCTTGTAGTGAGTCTTTCCCACTCTCATACGGTGTCCCACAGGGGTCCGTCTTAGGCCCTCTCCTTTTTAATATTTACTTAACCTCCATAGGTAAAATCCTTCATCGTCATGATGTCACTTTCCAAATCTTTGCGGATGACATCCAAATTATTCTCTCGTCTGATACTATTTACCAATCTTCTGTTTCTTCTCTCTTGGATGACATTGAAACCTGGTCTTTGTCCCACCATCTCAAGCTCAATCCGGAGAAGACAAAATTTATCCTTTTTCAATCTTCTAGAAGTTTAACTTGTCTATCTGTTCCTCTCTCTTCTCTTTCTTTTGAACCACACATCTCTGATATCATTAGGGTATGTAACTTTCACATTAGGCGAATCTATTCTATCCGTAGATATTTAACTGTCTCTGCTGCTTTCAAACTAGCTAATTCTTTCATTCTCAGTAGGGTGCAATACTGTTGCTCGCTCTTTCTTTCTCTGAACCACCGCCAGCTTCGCAAACTTCAATCTGTTATTAGTAAAGCTTGTCGTCTAATCTACAATCTCCCTGCTGGCTCTCATGTCTCTCCCTATCTACAAAAATTGGGACTTCTTCCTATTAAGGCGCTTATTGACTACCGCATCTGTTTGATCTTACATTCCACTCTTATTCTCCGTAAGCCCTCGTACTTATTTGAACTTCTATCCTTCAAGAAATCTACTCGTACACTTAGGTCAACTGATGATTCTCGTCTCTTATTGGAACCTGCTTTTCCTTCTAGACATACTCACTATAATCGTTGTTTCTCTATCTTAGGACCCCATATTTACAATAAGCTCTCCCCAACACTACGTTCTATCAATTCTATCCCTGTTTTAAAAAAACACTCTGTGTGTGTGTAAGTGTGTCTGTGTGTGTGCGTTTGTGTGTGTGTGCGTGCGCAGCGCCCTAGAGACCCTCTAGGTGTAGGGCGCTATATAAATATCTACCTAATGTAATGTAATGTAATGTGTGTGTGTGTGTGTGTGTGTGTGTGTGAACACTTCCTTATTCAATCTTTTTCTTACATAGGATCTGGACAGTCGCGGCGCGTCACTATTTCTCCATCTTACCATATTTTACTGTCATTGTTGTAATGTAAACTGACTTTATATTTTGAGTGTGGGTGTGATAATATGTATATATATGTCGTCTCATTTGCTGTGTAGATTATCTAAATATGCACTTTCTCAAAATCTCTATTCAGTTATTTAGTGTGTATGTGTATGCGTTCGCGTGTATGTTTGTGTGTGTGTGTGTGTGGTTTGTTCATGTAAAAAAAACTGCCAATGTCATTGTTCTCATTTTCTTGATGTGCTGACTATGTCACACTTGTATGTTGTTCATACCTGTGTTCTTGTTGCGTGTGTTCATATCTGCGTCTATGTGCATGGCTGCTTTATATATTGCTTTCTGTTTCTCTGTATCTCTGTGTATCCATGTGTATATATGTGTTAGTGTGTGTGTAGGTGTGTTTGTGGGTGTTTGCTTATAGGTGTGTTTGTGTATGGGTGTATGTCTGTGCATCGCCTTAGAGACCCTTCGGGTGTAGGGCGCTATATAAATGTCTTACTGTACTGTACTGTACTATGTGTGTGTGTGTTTGTTTATGTCTCTATTCTTTACGTGTATGTTTGTATATGTATGTGCTTATATGTTTATTATTTGTGTATATTTGTTTGTTTATGCGTGTGTATTTTTTGTATGAGTGTGCATGTGTGTATGTGTGTGATTTTTTGTATGTGTGTGTACTTCTGTTAGTGCATGTGTGTGTGTGTGTGTTTTTGTGTGTTTTTGCATGTATGTATGTATGTATATCTGTGCAAATATTACGTGGGCCTGGCGATATTTTTGCTAGTTTTTCATTCAACTTCAACATAAATACACAAACCACTGGCGGATTTGAACCGCCAACCTTTTGGTTTCAAAGCAGATTCGCTACCACTGCACCATCGCCCATGATTGTAACTAGCATTAAGGTTGATAGCAATTTTCATCATCAATCATGTATATACATTTTTGCTGTGTCCAATGGAGGGATCTGTAAGTGAAAAACGATTAAGATAGATAATACTTTGTTTTTGTAATTGTCATGCTTTTTTAGGTATTTGTGTGTTTCAATAGTGTGAAAACGCGAATGAATGAATGAAATACGCAATATAGAATGAAGATTTGTGGGTAATGTTTATATGTATGCTTGTTTATGTGTCTGTGTGGTTGTGTCAGCCGACCATGATGTGATTTTGTCGGAGCAGTCCGACCTGCTGCCACATCTACTCTTGCCGCTGGCGGCCGGCGGCGAACATTTGCCGGACGGCGAGTTGACGTACGGCCAAACGCCGGACGGCGACGACGATGTCGATCCTGCCGCAGCCTCAGTGCCGCCACAGCTGCAGT